>JACYXH010000294.1:0-77500 GCA_026745465.1 Lota lota | reverse complement strand
GACGGGTTCAGGGTTCAAACCCCTATGTCTGAAGTCCCCCCCTAGGCACCCTTGAGCAAGATGCCCAAACCATGAGTAAGAGCCTAACTAAATATTTGGAACAGCTAACAATTTAAGAGAATGGTCTCTTCATGGCCTTCAATTCAACAATTTGGCAATTCCCCGATAACATATCCTTGGTCAAACGCCGCAATTAGGCTGTAAATCGACCGACTTGCACTTCCTTGTTTAATCACTTCGTAATACGATGAATAGTACTTTAAGTGCAACCAACAATCTCAAAAACAAAATGTGTCCTTAATAAACTCTCGTGCCGCAGATGTTTCATAGTCCAATTTTGATTTGATGCTTCGACGGTTCTCAGCCACATTTGGACAAAAGCGTAAAATGTTCCCCTAAACAAGTGTCCGTAGCTTTCACCTGACGTGCGGTGCGGCCGGGGGGTACGGGAAGGGGGGCGGAGCTTGGGGTCTCCCTGCGTGTACAGTCAGAGGCGGAGCCAGGGTTGTAGTCCGACGTCACCCTCTCCAAAGCACTGGTCACCATCCTTGCAACCTCCTTTTCATCGTCCTCCCCATTAGAGAAACAAACTGGCCACTGAAAAATAGGGGTTCTGCTCACCATTCCTAAGGAGGAAAACAAACCATTGAGCAACCAATATCGGTGGCCAAATGTGTCAATAATGCTTAACTCAAAGACGGAGAATATAGGAATTGTTTGGCAACAGGGAATGAGGACATACATTTTCTTTCATATGTTTACCGGTAGTTCTTTCACAATCCAGTATTTCACAGCAGAATGTCATTTTTTGGGATAATTGTTTAGTTGGACGGTCAAATGATTGGTGAGAAATAATTTCATAATAAATTTGTTGTTCCTCAAACCAAAACAATAATAACAATAAAAAAAAACACAGTATCTGCTAATTGCAGCTGCTTCAATTCAGATTAAAAAAAGAAAAGACATCTGGCAAGTAGGGTTCTACAAAATACTACAAGCTAATCCCATGTGCAGTAGCTTGATAAATAGCAAGAACTCTCAATTAGTGGTGATGGCAATCCGACCAGACTGACCAGACCAGACCAGACTGGCAGACTGACCAGACTGGCAATACTGAGAGGAAACGATTGCAGAGGTTATAAAAATAATAATGCTCCAATCCCTCCACAGACTCACCTACAACACACCTCTCCGGGATCCACCCACAAAGTGAGCTCTCTGGGCAGGCCCAAGTCAGAGTACTGAACCTCACTCTCCTGGCAGGCACGCAGTAGCACTGGATCGTGCCTCTGGGACCGATTCACTCTGATGCATCTAGAGAGAGAAAGAAAAGCAAAAAGGAGTTGTTATGTAGTCTACATTATTGCAGTGGTGTTTTGAGCATCATTTGAGCTGAGCATTGTGGTGGGAAAATGACTTCAGGCCCTATTCCCAAGTTAGCTTGCTTAAACTAGTTGGTTTAAGCGCTCAAGTTGTTATGTGCACACCATAGTAGCCTATATATCTTTTTAACTATCTAACTCCCCACAGTTGCATGTTTTCCTCTCCCTAGACATTGTTTATGTTCTCATGGGAGAAAGTCCTGGGCAAGCTCCTCTTCCTAAACATTGTGTCTCCTTAAATCATGCGTTACCCTGACCGTACGTTGTACCCGCCATAAATAATAGGTGGCGTCATATATGTTGAGCTACGACCAGGGGTCTGACCTTAGCTATGCATTGAACCAGTTATGGATGATGGCGTCATCAAGTGTTATCTTTACATGTTGTTTGCTCCACTCTACAAAAAGGGGTTCCCTCCTTTGCTCGGTGCGCCTTTTCTCGAGAACTCTGCCCAGTGTGGAGTTGCCTTTGAAACTGCGTCTTTTGTGTGCTGCAGCATATGAAATAAACCAACTACGAATATCCATTTGTCTTAGCCTTTTAAATCAGCCCAGCCACGAGTTGTATAATTTGCTACGACAGCATCACACCAGATTATAGCCATTATATGTTAGCCACGAATAATATTACCTGAATGCTTGACCCTTATTGGGGTTCTGCCATGACACCCTCTCCACCACCTAGGCGCGCCGGCTGCCATTCCACCTCGTGCACTCTGCTTTCCACACCAGCCTTCAATTAAACAATCACCGCACTCTACTTAATCACCAGTCTTCCTAGCAGCCGGTGCCAGATCGTTGTTTAACCACCTCGTGTTAGTTACTTCGTTCCAGTAAACAGATATCGTTATTCTCTCCCTGTCTACCCCTAACCTGTTCTTTTGGAAAATAAATCTTTTGGAATCTATCACATCTCCGCCTCGTAGTGTCCGCATTTGGGTTCTCGTCCTGTCAGCGTAACAGACAGCGTAACAGGTTCTCTGGGTACCAGTGCCCTCTGTATTTCTCATGCAGTCCAACCACCAGCCTCTCGTCCACCTTCTCAATTTGAGCAGAATCAATATTTTCCCCTTTTTGATGAGCCTCTTCAGGAAAAGAACGACGGCAGCAATTTCTTTGTCCATGTTTCACGTCAGCGACGTAACAATTTAACAATCCCTAACGTGACTCCGCCCACGACGCTGTCATCCCTGCGCGGTAAACCTTCGGTGTTTTTCCAATGCTTTGGAGCGGACCCCTGGAGGAGGCTGATTCCTGTCGGAGGTGGACTCGCATAGTTCATCTGCACGAAATAGGGTTGGTGGATTTTGTTCACGGCGTGTTCACACGACGCGTGCGTATGAAGGAGGTCTGTGTATAACAACTGGTGGCTATCTTGGATTTGGTTTGAGCGATGTAGCTACGTTAATTATAACATTGAATTCAATCAGAACCAACTGTTTGATTACCGACCATGAGCCTGTAAAAGGTCTATGACATGTGTAGACACCTTGGTGTGTGAAATGTTATAAGTTTAAGTGTATATTCCTGTTTTAAGTTGTAGACCACGGGTTTAAATTATTTTACGGTTTAAAATAAGCTTTTGTTTTTCAACGTGAATATTCCAGGATTTTCTTCAAATCCCGCGTCAGGCGTGGAAAACTAGGGATTTATCAGTAGTGGATTTATACTTGTGTAAACCTTTCCCCAAAAGAGGGCCCTCTACCTCCATCTACCTCCCAAATTAAACAAGTGTAGACGGTTATTTTTTATTGTTTATTGTTGTTATGCAAAACGCATCCATGTTACGTTACTCTGGGTTGCTGCATTTCTCAGTTAAGTCAATTCAGTTGGTTTGAGTGCATGAATATGAATATTCAGTTAGATTTACAGATGGTGTAATGGATTAAACCCCTCCTCTACTCCCTGTACACCCATGACTGCGTGGCCACACACAGCTCCAACACGGTGGTCAAGTGTGCAGATGACACGACAGTGTCACCGACGGCGACGAGGCGGCCTATAGGAATGAAGTCGACCGCCTGGCTCAGTACAGCCAGGACTCAAGGAACAACCTCGCTCTCAACGCCGACAAGACCAAGGAGCTGGTGGTGGACTTCAGGAGGAAGAGACAGGGTGCATGACCCCATCACCATCAATGGGTCTGCTGTGGAGAGGGTAAACGGCATCAAGTTCCTGGGGGTCCACATCACCAACGACCTGGGACGAGCACACCAACCAGGTGGTGAAAAAAGCACAACGTCGCCTATTTCACCTTAGGTGGCTGAAAAAGTTTTGGCTTGGGGCCCAAGATCCTGGGGGCCTTCTTCAGAGGCGCAATGGAGAGCATCTTGACGGGACGCATCACTGCCTGGTACGGGAACTGCACTGCCCAAAGCCGCAAAGCGTTGCAAAGGGTAGTGCGGACAGCTGAAAGGATCAGCAGATGTGAGCTTCCCTCCATCCAGGACACCTACAAGGCCCCGTGTGTCAAGAAGGCCCTCAGAATCATTAGGGAGCCCAGCCACCCCAATCAGAAAGTGTTTGAGCTACTGCCGTCGGGGAAGCGGTACCGAAGCCTCGGGGCCAAAACCCAGAGGATGACAAACAGCTTTTTCCCCCAAGCAGCCAGGCTCCTGGAGAAATCCATTAATCCATCCATGTCCGTCAGTTTTATTCACCCTAATCTCCACCGATGTCAGAAACAGTTACCAAGTGTTATAAATAGAGTCATTTATTAAGAAGACGATTAAAACGCTGTACAGCAGCTTTAGCAGACTACTAAATAATAGTCTGTCACGCTGTTAATAGCGTAACAAGTAAAGGGACGGACCAGGGTTAATGATCACCACAAATATTAAACCGTTTTACCAGACTCACCACCCTGCCCTACCCAGAATGCCTAGCGGTGGCTTCACAGAATAGTTGAATCAATAATATACTTATTATATATCCTTTTCCCACCAGATACTGGACTTGTGTATGGATCTGTTATGGTTGTGTATGGTAGTTTTAGTGTGTATATTTATTACAGAGCCCCACCATTTGTGGGTCTTCATTGTTTGAGTTGGGGTATATATACTGCCCAGACACGTAATGTTTGTGTTAATTAGGTATCACACATTTATGTAGATAAGGTTGAAAGGCACCATTGACTACGAACAATACGGAAATAGTTGTTGGTATTAATAGTGCCTTTATTCTCTCCGAACACAATAGTGAAGCGTTCGATTTTTAAATATTTTGGTCATGTCAAATAATTTCTACAAATGTTTCCGTTTTTATTTCTTTGTGAAACACTGCCCCTATAGTGGCGGAGTAGTCCGCTAACACGTAGTCTATTAATAATTAATGTCCGTCAGTTTTATTCACCCTAATCTCCACCGATGTCAGAAACAGTTACCAAGTGTTATAAATATAGTCATTTATTAAGAAGACGATTAAAACGCTGTACAGCAGCTTTAGCAGACTACTAAATAATAGTCTGTCACGCTGTTAATAGCGTAACAAGTAAAGGGACGGACCAGGGTTAATGATCACCACAAATATTAAACCGTTTTACCAGACTCACCACCCTACCCAGAATGCCTAGCGGTGGCTTCACAGAATAGTTGAATCAATAATATACTTATTATATATCCTTTTCCCACCAGATACTGGACTTGTGTATGGATCTGTTATGGTTGTGTATGGTAGTTTTAGTGTGTATATTTATTACAGAGCCCCACCATTTGTGGGTCTTCATTGTTTGAGTTGGGGTATATGTCTTGCCCACACACACAGAATGTTTGTGTTAATTAGGTGTCACACATTTATGCATATAAGGTTAAGTAGTGCTATGTCTACGAACAATTCGGTAATAGTTGTTGGTAGACAAAGTGCCTTTATTCTCTCCGAACACAATAGTGAAGCGTTCTATTTGTAAAAGTTTTTTTGGTCATGTCAAATAATTTCTACAAATGTTTCCGTTTTTATTTCTTTGTGAAACACTGCCCCTATAGTGGCGGAGTAGTCCGCTAACACGTAGTCTATTAATAATTAATGTCCGTCAGTTTTATTCACCCTAATCTCCACCGATGTCAGAAACAGTTACCAAGTGTTATAAATATAGTCATTTATTAAGAAGACGATTAAAACGCTGTACAGCAGCTTTAGCAGACTACTAAATAATAGTCTGTCACGCTGTTAATAGCGTAACAAGTAAAGGGACGGACCAGGGTTAATGATTATCACAAATATTAAACCGTTTTACCAGACTCACCACCCTACCCAGAATGCCTAGCGGTGGCTTCACAGAATAGTTGAATCAATAATATACTTATTATATATCCTTTTCCCACCAGATACTGGACTTGTGTATGGATCTGTTATGGTTGTGTATGGTAGTTTTAGTGTGTATATTTATTACAGAGCCCCACCATTTGTGGGTCTTCATTGTTTGAGTTGGGGTATATATCCTGCCCAGACACATACAATGTTGTGTTAGTTAGGTATCACACATTTATGTAGATAAGGTTGAAGGGCACTATTGATCTGAACAATTCGGAAATAAATGTTCACGTTAGTGGTACCTTTATTCTCTCCGAAAACAATAGTGAAGCGTTCGATTTTTAAATATTTTGGTCATGTCAAATAATTTCTACAAATGTTTCCATTTTTATTTCTTTGTGAAACACTGCCCCTATAGTGGCGGAGTAGTCCGCTAACACGTAGTCTATTAATAATTAATGTCCGTCAGTTTTATTCACCCTAATCTCCTCCGATGTCAGAAACAGTTACCAAGTGTTATAAATATAGTCATTTATTAAGAAGAGGATTAAAACGCTGTACAGCAGCTTTAGCAGACTACTAAATAATAGTCTGTCACGCTGTTAATAGCGTAACAAGTAAAGGGACGGACCAGGGTTAATGATCATCACAAATATTAAACCGTTTTACCAGACTCACCACCCTGCCCTACCCAGAATGCCTAGCGGTGGCTTCACAGAATAGTTGAATCAATAATATACTTATTATATATCATTTTCCCACCAGATACTGGACTTGTATATAGATCTATTATGGCTGTGTATGATAATCTATTATGGCTGTGTATGATATTGTTAGTGTGTAAATGTATTACAGAACCCCACATTAGTGAACCAATCATTGTTTGGTAGAGGTTTAAATATAACCGAGGGAAATGACCAAGTTCGAGGTAATTCGGTAATCACACCTAATTGATTGAGACGGAGCTGCATAGAGAGCGTCAACCTTCCCACACCACCTAATTGATTAGAGGAGCTGGAGGAGCAGTTCAACCATTCCCCTACCAATGTCGCATTAAGTAATAAATAGTTTAAGCTCTGCGTTAAGGGTTTTTTTTTCTCTTCCCGCAAATCAATGAAGCAACTACATTTTAATAGTTTGGTCAGTGGGCGGCTGAGTAAGCTGAAATAATATTCTCGGTGGGGCTGTGCCATGCTTTTTTTTTCCTGTAAACCATCGCGCATATATTTTAACACAACTGCAGGACAGCCAGTGCTCAGTGAAACATTCAGTTAATTATTTAATGCAAATATTAAAAAGTTGAGGCATTCTTACACAAAAACATATTACACAAACCCAAGCCTTTCATTTGCATTTAAAGTGAACTTTTCACCATTGGTAGTAAACAGGCAACGCAACAGGCATGCTGTCAGAACAGAGTGGAAAGTGGACAATAACATGAAATTATTATAAAGTTTATAGGAAATCTTACACTGTATAAAAGGATGTATAATATAGAAATGGATATCAAGTGGATGAACTCAAACCTTTGACTGGAAGAATAGCATACAGTATTTTATGATCATACTAAATGTGACTAATTGTTAATGTGCTCCAGAACTGCAACAATTAATTGATACAAAACAACATATATACAGTAATATTAGCAAAGACACTATTAAGACTTTCTAGAGTACCATATATAACTGGATTTTTTATGCTAAGCCAGGTCAACTATATACAAAGAAACATGCGGCCAGAGCTGCTCTGTGTGTGTGTGTCTGTCATCTTATTTGTACAGGAATTTTGCCCGTCTGTCCTTCTGAGTGGCAAACCTCTCAATGACCCTTTGATTAAAGTCAGGAATGTCCCTGACAAGTTTCTTCTCCATGGAGAGCATGGCCAGAGCGTTCAGGCGATCCTGTGTCATGCTGTTTCTCAGGAAGGTCTTGATCCTTTTCAGTGTAGAGAAGCACCTTTCTGACTCAGCAGTTGTCATGGGTGTGGTGATGAGGATCTTGAGGAGGCTGGCAGTCTCTGTGAAAGTGCTCTGAAGGTTGTTCTCCATGAAGAACTGGTACAGGGGCACTGCACCACTACAAGCCTTGAACTCACTGTTCTCATAGATGAGGGACAGTTCGGTTTTGAGCTTGGCCTTGTTCAACATGGGGTACGCCTCCACGGTTGTTTCAAGCGCTGTATCGGGGAACTTCACACTGTGTTGTGGGAACAACTCTCCGTGCAATAGTGTTGCGCTGATGAGGTGCTGGGTGAAGGAGAACCTCTCTTTGGCATGACTCAGGATGGTATCACATACCTGTAAAAGATACATCATCAGCTTTAATTTGCAATTAAGCTATTTTGATGCAAGTGATCCTGACTGACACATGCCTATGTCCAACTCAAGTATATGATTACCAAGGTGCTGATTGTTCAGGGTTTTGGCTACATACTACCAGGCCTGAAAAAAGTTCTAGGGGGAAACACTGACAATTACATCACAACTTACCTCTATAGCCAACCTCTGTTGTTCTCCTGGTCCCAGCATCCTCCGTCGCTTGATGGGCTGTTGCTGCTCGTCAGATGCGCTGTCCCCACACAAAGAGGGAATTGAGGCCCTGGGTCCAAAAAATAAAGTTTAATTTGATAACTTGCAATCAGACTTCTTAACTCACTGTAATTCCCCCTCAACACACAACCAGTGACTTTTATATATATATATATATATATATATATATATATATATATATATATATATATATATATATATATATATATATATATAGACAGACAGACAGACAGACAGATAGATGTGTGTATATACACACAAACTATGTCTAGTAACTGCTTTTAACCTGTGATGTACATAATTAACTGATGTTATTACGTTTTAAAGCCTTTTTCTATTACATTTGTGAGAGGGATGCAACATCATTTTGTTCTGCTGTGCACTTAGCAATAAAGTTAATCTTCAATAACAACTAGGCCTCTTCTAGAAATTGACCGGGTGGACACCTGAATAATTATTACAAACTGTGTAGTACTTTCCTGCATTATTATCAACGTCTGATTGTGTCTTCTCTTTCCTTTTAAAATACTAAAACAAATATAATTGTGACGGCTCTATGATAATCACTCACTTTGATGACCAGACACATTTAGGCTTTTAAACTGTTGTAAGTGAACTATTCATCTTTCTAACAACATCTTTATCAGCCAATAGTAAATATAGTTATTTACCTGATTGTTAGCATGCTGTCTGTGAACCTCTGGACAAGTGCTTTAATGAAGACAGGGTCGATGTTCCTCTTCTGCAGCTGGCTGAAAAGCATGTCCACATTTGGCATGATCTTGTGGAACAGTGCCAGGAAAAAACAGAAAGCCTCGTCTTCGAGCATCCTCACAAAGCCCCCCGCCTCTCTGACAGTCGGGGCATCAAAGTTCCCAGAGTCTCTGATGGTCTGGAAACACGTTAGGAGGTCATCCCTGTACTCGTACACAGTGTTTACAGCGCGACTGTGGAAGTTCCACCGTGTTGTAGAGGCTCTGGGGAGTCTATGCGCAACCACTTCGTCAAGCACGGTGGTTCGCTTGGGAGACCTGGAGAAGAAAGCAGAAAATCCTGCAAGGTCGGAAAAGAAAGTGCCGATCCTGGGGATGCGTGAAGTAGCCTGCTGCATGATGAGGTTCAGCTGATGTGCATAGCAGTGGACGTAGTGCGCATTTTCGTACACATCCACTATTTTACGCTGCACTCCGCCGGTGGCTCCCCTCATCACACTTGCTCCGTCGTAAGCCTGGGCAATAAGTTTGGCCTTTTGTCCATGTGAGAGTATGGTGCTGAGCCTCTCCAGCAGCGCTGTAGCGATGGTGTCGGCGGTTGCGTTCTCGATCAAAATGAACTCGAAAAAACGCTCTTGGACGTTACTTTTAGCATCGATGTAGCGTATCACAAGCACCAACTGGCAGTGGGTGGAAACGTCAGTCGTCTCGTCAGCTTGAATGGCGATAAAATCAGCACTCTTTACTTCCTCCAGGATGTAATCCTTAAGCACTGACAGCATACAGTCCAACAGCTCGTTCTGTATCGTCTTTGACGTGCCCTTAAAAAACGGTAGCTGTCTTCAGGTGCTCCTCCAGCACACTGTCGAGGGAGGCAACAAAATCCACTAAGCCCCGGAAAATGCCGGGGTTGTCCGAGGAGTCAGTCTCCTCGTGCCCACGCAAGGCCAACTCAAAAGCCCCACAGAACTTCACACAATCGATAATTTTGGATAGAATGTGCCTGTTTTTATCCACCTCCTCATTGTGTTTCCTCACCGCAATCCTGTGGCCGTCATCCAGCTGCGTAGCAATGTTCACCCTTCCTAATACAGCTAGCTTTACAGAGTTGTCCATGTGTGCCCTGGTGTTCTCATGTTTCTTTACCTTCTCTGACAGGTGCTTCATATCCCTCACTCCGGTACCTGTCCATGCTGAATCTGACCCCGTCGTTTTAAAAAGCAAGCACGGAAAGCAAAATAAAGCATTAGCATCAGTGCACCCAGCTAGCCAAGCCTTCCTGGTGTACCAGCTACGGGAGAAGCCGCGCATATACTGCTTCCCTTTCTCGCTAGCCTGCTGTCTGATTGAGAGGTCAGGTTGATCTGGGCCCAGCTCTTTCACCCGAACTTTCTCTGACAAAGTTCTCCTCTCAAACGGATCTTGGAGGAGAGATTTCACCGAGTTAGGGTTGGGTCTTGGAGGAGTAACGTTTGCGCTCGCCATTGTCGTCTAGTAAAAATGGCGCCACTGGAGCCCGGTCCTTATTTTATCAGGGGCGAGCTTGGGGCGATAAAATAATCGCCCTCCTTGGATTCGATTTAAGATCGCTGATTGGCTACATTTTATGTCATACATTCATATCTTAAATTAGCAATTGGCTTAACTGCTACGTAGACCCGCCTCCTCGGGGCACTTTCTGTATCGCCCAGAGCTGACGAGGCGTTTGACAGGCAGAGGAAAGGTTGCGAATATGATTTTCTATCATATCTTACACATATTACTGTGTGCATTCCATATTTCAAACACACAAATATTGACATACTGATGTTTTTATTATTATTATTATTATTTTTATTATTATTTTTTATTTTATTTTTTTAATAATTTTATTTAAGGGGGCGGCGCCCTAGCGCCCTCTATCGGCCAGCCGCCCACTGTTTTGGTCATGCAACAATATTTCAGCTTTCTGAACAAATATGAGCAGTCTACTAATACGTAGTGTATTAATAATTTATGTCAGTTTTATTCACGCTAATCTCCACTGATGTCAAACACAGTACCAAGTGTTACAAAAATCGAGGAATTGGTTAAGAAGACGATTAACACTTACAGCTTGATTCAGTATGAGGCCAAGCCGCTTCATAAAGTAGTCAGATGAGCCTAAGCCGCTTCATAAAGTAGTCAATATGAGCCTAAGCCGCTTCATAAAGTAGTCAGTATGAGCCCAAGCCGCTTCATAAAGTCAATCCTTAGTGTGCAAGAGTTGTAGAGCTAGTAAAAGAAAACAAATAATTCAGTTTTGCACACATTTTATTTCACCTTAGGTCAAGTTAACGCTTAGAAAACAGCAGTCAGCAGTTGTTGTTGTCTGCGGGGGGGGGGGGGGGGGGGTGAAGGTTGGTTCAGTCAGCAGTTGTTGTCTGTGGGGGGGGGGGTGGGGGGGGGTGAGGGGTGAGGGCGGTTCAGTCAGCAGTTGTTGTTGTCTGCGGGGGGGGGGGGGGGGGTGAAGGTGGTTCAGTCAGCAGTTGTTGTCTGCGGGGGGGGGGGGGGGGGGTGGGGGGGGGGGGGGGGGGGTTAGGGGTGGGGGCGGTTCAGTCATAACCTGACCAGGTCGACCAGTTGCGTTTCGTTCCGGGTTGTCCACTGGCTGTTCTGACCAGGTTCGCCCCGGTCCACCTGAACCAGGTCATCAACCTGACCAGGTCATCAACCTGACCAGTCGATTCCGGGTCCACCTGACCAGGTCATCCAGGTCATCAACCTGACCAGGTCATCAACCTGACCAGGTCATCCGGGTCCACCTGACCAGGTCATCAATCCTGACCATGTCATCAACCTGACCAGGTTCATTCCGGGTCCACCTGACCAGGTCATCAACCTGACCAGGTCATCCACCTGACCAGGTCATCCACCTGACCAGGTCATTAACCTGACCAGGTCATCCAGGTCATCAACCTGACCAGGTCATCTGTGTCCACCTGACCAGGTCATCCAGGTCATCAACCTTTCCAATCAGCCACCATCTTCTGTCTGTTTCCTGATCAGGTGAGATCTATGAACGTATACACACACACACACACACACACACACACACACACACGCACACACACACACACACACACACACACACACACACACACACAACAGCAGGAAAACTGTAAATGAGTCATCTTTGTAGAATCACAGCTGAACACATAATGTAAACATTAAGTAACTGGGCCGGGAGGATAAAGAGTGTGATACATTGAAGATCCACTCACAAATGCACTTTCATTCTGAGTATGATCTCTGCGGTTTGCGTTTTCTGGTTCAGAAGGTGGTTCATTTAAGGGAATTTATTGGTTAAAGTGAGACAATATTCTCAAGTTCATGTCTCCGGAAAATAACGCAGAGACTACTTTCTTTCCTCCTATTTTCAGATTCATAATTTTAACCCGTTTTTAACCACGCTATTGTCTGCTTTCAGAGGAAATGCACTACACAAAGAAAAGCCATGTGTAAATAAAGTTTGATTCAACTTGTGACCGTGACACCACCTTCCGGGCGTTACATCAACCTTTGAAGGGCCGGACAGTAGAGGTGTAAACAGTGCAGGGTGCTGAAGTTGTGGACACACGCCCTCATGTCCCCAGTCTACCTGTAGGAATCCTTAAGGAAGATGCCTCATCCCCACATGCTCATTCGTCACAAACACCGAAAAAAAAACCAAACCACAACAGCGTTTTCCAACCCAAGTGTCTTTGGATTGGGTGTCTGTTAAACACCTAAATGGTGGGGGTAGCAGATTGGCATTCTGGAGTTACCTTGGTGATGATGACCTCTTTGCGGAGGATCTTCATGGCGTAGTGGACGCCGGTGGACCTCTCTTTGACCAGAACCACCTTGCCGAAGGTGCCCTTGCCCAGGAGCTTGAGGAACTGAAAGTCACTCATGTTCTGGGAGGGAGTGAGAGGAGAAAGAACCGATTCAGCATCTATCTCTTTTTTTTGGTTGCTTTACACAATGACACACTGGAACTGTAGCTGGATAGGATCACTTTTCTTTAGCGGAAACGTTTTTAGCTTTTTGTTTTCATTTCTACCAAGCCTTTCCACAGGGTCCGAGAACGTTCCTTCCTATCGACTCAAACCAAGAAAAAGTCAGTTCTCCGATGGCACGCTCACCAAACAATGTCCCGGCGCAAAAATCCAAGAAAGATGCCGCAAACTACAAACGTAAGCACTCAGCCTCATAAAGCTGTTTGTCAAGGTGAGACCCTAAACTCACCACCCAACACGCTGACCGCAGCAGTGTCTCTCTCTCTGTGTCTCTCTCTCTGTGTCTCTCTCTCAGTGTCTCTCTGTCTGTGTCTCTCTCTGTCTGTGTGTGTCTCTCTCTCTGTCTGTGTGTCTCTCTCTCTGTCTGTGTCTCTCTCTGTGTCTCTGTCTCTCTGTGTGTGTCTCTCTCTCTCTGTGTCTCTCTCTGTCTGTGTGTGTTCTCTCTGTCTGTGTGTCTCTGTCTGTGTGTGTCTCTCTGTCTGTGTGTGTCTCTCTGTCTGTGTGTCTCTCTGTCTGTCTGTGTGTGTCTCTCTCTGTCTGTCTGTGTCTCTCTCTGTGTGTGTCTCTCTCTGTCTGTCTCTGTCTGTGTCTCTCTCTCTGTCTGTGTGTCTCTCTCTCTGTCTGTGTGTCTCTCTCTCTCTCTGTCTGTGTGTCTCTCTCTCTCTCTGTGTGTCTCTCTCTCTCTCTGTGTCTCAGTGTCTCTCTCTCTAGGTGTCTCTCACCACTTTGGTGCGGCTCTTGGACACGGCCACCTGCGTCTCCTCCAGGCTACACTCGCTGGGGGAGCCGCACAAGTCCACGGGCTCCTCCTTGCACATCTTCAGCCCGTTGGACACCTCCTGGATGGCCATCATCCACTCCTCTCTGGGGGAGGGGGAGGGAGAGGGGGAGGAATGGACAGACAGCCCAAACCGTGTTATTGAGATGAAGTAACAAAATATACATTCATTTGTTCACGATACCATCTGCGGTCACTGGTGTTGTTAGAGGGATCTAGGACAGCTGAATTTGACACAGCAAACAGGATAAGGAGAGCTACCGTCAACCAGAAGGCTAATTATACAATAATGGATTTATATAGCGCTTTTTTGCACACAAAGACCCTTATTTATAACATTGTAGCTATATTAGTTCATTAGAAAGACATACATGCCATTCAGTGGACGCTCTAATTCACTTTTAATGTCTTACAATAAAGTGACTGCATGCATTATTAGCAGGGGTGACCCCATTGGAAAACTTGCTGTTACATTGGATGATTGCATGACTTTTCCTTCATATTAGGTGTCCTCGTTCTAACAGTTGATCGGCCATGCACATATGGTCATGTGTGTAAAGCTCGCACTTACATCTCATCGTTGGTGTCCACATGAAACGTACGCTCTACGAAGATGTTCCGCTGTAGGCAACGAATAACCAATGTGTTGGGCCGGGGTCTTTCAGTCTTCATTAACTGGCATTCTGTTGCGGGAAAGGGAATGTTGTTAAGCCACACTTGTATGTACTGATTGTAAGAGCCAAATAAGCATTAGTGTGTTAATAATTTAATTTAGAATTCATAATAAATGTATTTGTTTAAATGCATGATTTAATAATGTTTAGCCAGTCAGATAGCACCACGTCATAGTGTAATTGATTGGACGTTGTTAGTGCGAAGTTGGAAGAAGTGGAAGCAACACAGTTTTTTGACCGTGCTTACCATGTATACGTTTAAGTTTGTGTTTTAATAAGTAAACATTTAAAAAGAAAACGTTTGGTCTGCTCGTGTTCGAATGCTGGTTGCATATAGACTAACTTCAAAACGGTGGCAAAGAAGAATTAGAAGAAACGAGGTACGTGCCACAATATAAGTCAAAAAAACTAGCTAAACGAAGCTACGTGGGAGTAGCTACCTGGACTGTACTTCGAGTGACGCTGCGCGCTGAAGGCAGTAAAGGACAAGAATTAACGAAAGAAGTTGTTTTGCACGGAAAACGGGTGATCTCCCAAGCATGGAGATCATAAGTAGTCAGTTTGGAAGACAACGAAAGTAGGTCAACTCCTCCCTGCGAACTGTATGACGATAGCAAGCTCTGATTCAGTCAATGCGTAGTTATAGCGATCTTTACGAAGTTGTTTTGCACTCGGTTTATTAAGACGAGTACATTTGAAGAAAGTGCACGAAACGTTTGCATACAACTAGAGCATTAACTGCAATTTGTACGATGACTGAAGAAGATGAACATAGATGTATCGAGGATACAATGGAACAGGGAAGGCCACATAAACTGACAGAGATGGCATTAGAGGAGAGATTGCAGAGGTGCATTGCACTGAGGAGACGAACATTAGGAACTCTGACAAGCAAAAGAAAAGAGTTGGAGACAATGATGAGTGATGCTCAAAATTTACAAAATGTGAGAAATATGATGGAAAATGATTTTGCAACGTCACTTAAGGAATTTATCCGTCTCAACAACGAGGTTGCAAATCTTTTGACTGAAGATGAAAAAACACTTGATGACGAGAACTGGTTCGAACCTAAAATGGCAACAATTAGAGATTTTATGAAAACGACTAAAAAGTGGATTGCAACTAAGCCTGAACCCATACTGCCAGTGGAAAATGTACTGCAAGTAGAAAATATTGTGTCTGATTATCTGCAAGAAACTGTTAAGCCAAATGACAGCGTTTCACAGATAGGGGGCAGCAATGTTGCACATGCTAACCCATGTGGATCACAAGTAAGTCGCACATCAGCTGCGTCACGAGTATCGTCAACAAGAGCAATACAAGAAGCAGAATATGCAGCCCTGCTTGAACGTGCTGCAGCGCTTAAGAAAATGCAACAGCTTGAGCTTGAAGCAGCTAGAATCAAAGCTGAAAAGGAAGAATTAGAGATGGAAACTGCGTTAGCTGAGAGCAAAGCAAAATTAAGGGTGCTTAAAGAATACGAAAGATCTGAAGATGGTTTGAGTAGCTATGAGAGAGCACAAAAGCCACGAGGTGGGCACGTGAAAGAAAGAACTAGCATTATGTACCCACAACAAACTAATACGAACATTCATGTTCAAACGCAGCACTCCCTAATACAACAGCCTCAAACAGTCTCCAATTATGTGCTTAATGCTCAAGCTAACAGAGGTGATGACATACTAGCTGTTATGCAAAAACAGAATGTAATCACTGAGCTACTTGTAAAACAACAGCAGCTATCTCATCTACCAAAAAAAAGACATTCCTGTGTTCAAGGGTGATGCGCTACAATATACAAATCTTTCATGAGGGCGTTTGAGTACGCAATAGAGCAGAAAACTAGCAATGATCAAGATAAATTGTACTTCTTGGAACAATTTACGTCCGGTGAACCTCAAGAGCTTGTTCGCAGCTGTGCTCACATGACACCTAACAAAGGCTACTGTGAGGCTAAGCGACTACTTCATAAACACTATGGGGATGAATTACGGATTGCCAGTGCGTACATCGACAAAGCACTCAAATGGCCTCAAGTGAAGTCTGATGATGGGAAAGCATTGAGCGCCTACTCAATGTTTTTGATTGGATGTCGCAATACTATGGAAGACATCGAATTCTTAGAGGAGATGGACAACCCGACCAACCTACGGACAGTGGTGTCTAAGCTACCATACAAAATGAAGGAACGTTGGCGTGCTGAAGCTTATGACATTAAAGAGCGAAGAGGAAGGAGAGCAAAGTTTGCTGATTTGGTGAACTACATAGACCGCCAAGCTAGAATAGCGATGGATCCCCTCTTTGGTAATATTTTAGACAGTCGCCCAGCCCCAAGTGGAAAGACTGACCAAAAAGAAAAAGCACCATGGAAGGAAAGAGGTCCGTGGAAGCAGTTTCGCGACCAATGTTTCCATCGAAACTAAAGGGACTCCGGAAGCGCATGTTAAGCCAGCGAACTCAAGTACAACTGTGAGTGCCTTTGAGAAGCCGTGTTTGTACTGCCAGAAATCTCACACCCTTGCTTCATGCAGCAAAATCAAAGACCAACCACATAAGGAGCGTTTGGATTTCTTAAAGCAAAAGGGTTTATGTTTTGGATGCTTAGTTCCGGGTCATCTTAGCAAATTCTGCAAAAGAAGAATTGAGTGTAAAGAATGTGCTTTAAAACATCCAGACATTCTGCACATAATAAAAGAGGAAGGTTCTGTCTCACCTGAAAGGAAAGACGGTCGCCATGGAAGTGAAGTATCATGTGCTCAAGTTTCTATTTTGCAAGAGTCCTGTAACCTCACGGGGGGGAGAGCGGAATGTGTGCTGTCAATAGTACCGGTGAAGATCAAGTCGAAAAAGAGTAATAAGTGCGTTGAAACATACGCCTTTTTGGACCCGGGAAGCACAGCAACGTTCTGCACAGAAGACCTGCAAAAGAAATTGAACATTAAAGGGAAACCGACACGAATACTTCTTAGCACCATGGGTCAAGACAAGCCTGGAGAACAGAAGCTCATGAACAGTTTCATCATATCAGACCTGGAAGTGTGCGGGCTGGAAGACACCAAGTTCATAGAGCTACCTAAGGTGTTCACTCATAGCAACATACCAGTTCAGACAGAGAACATACCTAAACAGTCAGATATCCAGAAGTGGCCTTATCTCAATGAAGTACGCTTGCCAGAGATAGAAGCGGACGTAGGCTTGCTTATTGGAGCTAACTGTTCAAGAGCAATGGAGCCATGGCACGTTATTAATGCTGAGGATGGAGGCCCTTATGCCGTGAAGACTGCCATCGGCTGGGTTGTGAATGGGCCTGTAAGAAAGGATCTGGATGATGCAATCAATGAAACGCCTACGTTTGCAGTAAACAGAATCTCTGTGATGGAGATTGAGAAGCTGTTGGTCCAGCAGCATATCACAGATTTTCCAGAGCGTAACTACTACGATGATCGAGAGGAGATGTCTCATGAAGACAAACAGTTTTTGCGGCCTGTGCGAAGGAAAGAAAGCTTTCACAATGATCCGGAAGTCAAGAATGGAGCCACAGTCAACATGATCAAAGTTAAAGAAAACATGGAACCACTTGACAAATTGATTAACTATTACTCGGACTGGCATAAACTAAAAAGATCAGTGGCTTGGATTTTAAAGGTGAAGGAAAATCTGTGGAAACTGAAAGAGAAAAGAAAGGAAATATCAAAAATGATCAGGCAAACTGAAAAGGACCCTGAAAAGGAAAGATCAAAATTGGAACAACATATGAAGAACTTCAAAACGACAGCAATGAAATCACTTACCTTGGACGATTTGGCTGCCGCAGAATCGGAATTAATCCAATTCAGTCAAAGACAACAGTTCGGAGAAGAAATCAAAATACTGGAGAAAGGTAAACAGCTCAGTCGCAGCAGTCAGCTGTTCAAATTGGATCCTACTCTTCAAGATGGCACGTTAAGGGTTGGCGGAAGACTCAACAAGTCTGCCATGCCAGAAAATGCTAAACATCCAGCAATTCTTTAAAGCACAGCAAAGTTGCTACACTGATTTTGAGAGACATACACCAAAGAACAGGACATTGTGGACGCAGTTATGTCTTGGCACAACTGAGATGCAAGTACTGGATCCCCCAAGCCAATTCTGCAATTCGAAAGATAATCAACAAATGTACTGTGTGCCGCAGGATTAATGGAAAGGTTGGTGAGCAAAAAATGGCAAACCTGCCTGAAGATAGGCTCTTGCCAGATAAACCTCCCTTCACGAATACCGGCGTTGATTTCTTTGGGCCCTTTGATGTAAAGCGGGGCCGGGGTACAGTCAAAAGGAGAGGTCAAGTCACCATCATGCGGTCTGACAACGGCACAAATTTTGTGGCCGCTGAAAGAGAACTGAGGGAAGCCATTCAACAGTTGGATAATGACAAGATTGAAAAGGCCTTGCAACCAAAGGGCATCAAGTGGATATTCAACAGCCCAGCCGCTTCGCACCAAGGCGGGGTTTGGGAAAGACAAATTCGGACTGTAAGAAGAATTCTTAACTCCCTTTTGAAAGAGCAAGCGGTGAACGATGATTGTCTTCTGACAATAATGTGCGAGGTTGAAAGCATCATCAACGGCAGGCCCGCTTACAACTGTTTCAGATGATGTGAATGACGTTGAACCTTTAACACCCAACCACTTATTGCTGTTGAAATCTCAGCCCAACATGCCTCCAGGGATTTTCGGCAAAGACGACATGTATACACGAAAGAGATGGAAGCAAGTCCAGTATCTCGTTGATTTATTTTGGACTAGATGGACGCGTGAATACCTTCCACTCCTTCAGGAGCGCCAGAAATGGTTGAAGCCAAGAAGAAACTTCATGACCGGAGATGTTGTGTTAATTGTGGACAGTTCCTCCCCACGGAACTCCTGGCTCATGGGAAAAGTAGTGGACACGTTGCCGGACTCTAATGGAACGGTGCGAAGAGTGAAGATAAAGACCAAGACCAACACTCTGGAAAGGCCTGTAAACAAACTGTGCTTGTTGGAAGAGGCGACGTCAGACGAGTGAAGAGAGAAGAAAATAGTTGATAATTAATGGACATTTAGAAATTGTTTGGCTCTCAATGTTTGAGTTTGTAATTGTTTAGTCCTCCTGCCTAACCAATTAGGGGCCGGTTAATGTAAGAGCCAAATAAGCATTAGTGTTAATAATTTAATTTAGAATTCATAATAAATGTATTTGTTTAAATGCATGATTTAATAATGTTTAGCCAGTCAGATAGCACCACGTCATAGTGTAATTGATTGGACGTTGTTAGTGCGAAGTTGGAAGAAGTGGAAGCAACACAGTTTTTTGACCGTGCTTACCATGTATACGTTTAAGTTTGTGTTTTAATAAGTAAACATTTAAAAAGAAAACGTTTGGTCTGCTCGTGTTCGAATGCTGGTTGCATATAGACTAACTTCAAAACGGTGGCAAAGAAGAATTAGAAGAAACGAGGTACGTGCCACAATACTGATATTCATCCAAAGTGCAAACTGTATCAACTCCGGATCAGAAACCAAAGAAAAGAAATAAAGATAATATGATTAAAAAAACAACAAGAGAAAATCCAAAAACAAGATTCAAACAAAGCAGTTCATCAATTGATTACGGAGGCAAGACTTATAAGTGTAAGATTTACATGTATAACGTAAGATAAACAAGTCTTTTATTTTTACATTAAGACATGCCACGATATCTTCGAGTTACTATGAGTCATCTTAGCATATCGTAATGTACTCTGATGAACACATGACCCATTGCTCATTGTCATTATTTATAATTACAGAATTAGCATTTTTTTTATAAACGGTAGGTAGGGAAATGGGACACAGTTCATTCTTTGGTAACACTCCAAAAATTCTGCCCTTGGTTTTCCAAATGGGGATGCCCAACCCGTCGATCGCAAACCACCGGGAACTCACCTCTGACAGCAACCGTTTAGTGCCTAGTGACCACCCGTCATAGCCATTCTTCAAACTGCTTGCACAAGCTAATGGGTTCTTAAAAAATTCCAAAACGAGAGCCTACAAACTGACCTGCCACTGAGAAGTTGTTGAGGGGCGGTAAGTCCCGGGCATTCAGAGGCTGTTTCTCCTTGTAGCCGACGAAGGCGCCGTCACTCTTTAAGATAAAGTACCTGGGCCTCCACGTCTTAATGAGCTCTCCTGGACACCACATAAAAGGTATGTTTTGCCTTACATTAGTCAAGCGCACAAAATGATGCACATTTTCATTGAAAAAGAAGTATATTCTGCTGCCCTTATTTCTGTTATAGATCAAGAGACAAGTAAATAAGACTTTTTACCTCTTTTGAGGAGCCAGCCCTCTCTGACTATACGGACTTCATTCATGGCAGAAAGAAAACACTTGTTTTCAGAGAGGGTCAGCGAAAAGAGGCTGGGTTTCTGTTGTTGCCTTTTCAGGTCTCGGTCTGTGGCAACAAGTTCAAACACCACCTGCAGAATGTCAAAAGGTGCACAAGTGATTAGAAAAACGACAACAGTTAAACAAACTGATCATCAATTTGTATTACCCATGATAACATTGTCACCAAGTCCAACTTATGAACTGGTACAATTGAGTTCAGATTATGAATATCGAATCAGATCGGCTGATTTTCATTTTGTGTTTTGACATTTCATGAAAGTGTTGCCTGGAAAAAAGGTGGTTTTGGTGTGGAACCTTATCCATGTGAACAAGGCCACATTTAATGTTCACCAGCGTTACATCAGCAGTCTGGTAGCTCAGTTACGTCATCTCTGCGGGTCATACTTATTAGTTACTGTTGGGCATGGCGTTAGGCCCTAGCGGTGGTATGGTAGCAGGCAGCTTGTATCGGGTGTAGTGTACAGAAAACAAGACCCAGGTTCAATGAATAAGCCCACAAAGGGCAGGATTTACTAGAAAACATTCACCAAGCAAGATACAACCGCAGCTTTTCCCCTGCCAATCGCCCCCCCAACTAAACTAAACTCTCTCTCTAAATACCCCTTGACCTGCACCATTTCTCATAATAAAGGGGTGCTTTACAGTATTCCAGTTTGTACACCATATCTGTTGGTCCTACCATTACCACGCTAATGCCTCATGTTTACCTTATACATCTGTATGATATAATTGAGCAATAAATATTCAGCATTATCTTCATTTAACAGCATCCCTGGCCGAGCCCCTCTCCATTCAGCCCCACTTAGTACAGCCCAACGAGGTGTAACCATGCACAGGTGTGCATGGTTCACGAATCAAACTAAAGCAATCGTCACGGTGGTTAATGGCTTAGATGATGTGGACATTGATCTTTAAATAACTAAAAAGTTTACATCATGAAGATGCCTCTGACAGTAAAAAGGTAAGGAAATAGTTAACCTTTTGCAAGGCCGCTAAACGTTACATCTACATGGATACATTTTAACCAAAGTTTACTTCAGTTAACTCGCACGTTTCAGTGTATTTTTTAAGTTGATAGTTGGTTTTAAATGCAATCTACATATGTGAACAACTGCGCTCTCTCTTTACCCCACGTCGCTCCTCTGACAGCACTTTGGACAGGCTAAATCCAGAGCAGGCCATCCACCCATGCGGGTGTTACACCGTATTCTGTGACCCACCGTATTCTGTGACCCCAGGGGTCGCTGTTGCACATTTTCTGCAACATGCACGAGTTTGAAGGCATGAAGTCGTTCATGTGCGGAAACATGCACGAGCTTCAAAGTAAACATCGTATCGCCATCGCTCACTCGGGATGGGTTAGCTCGTTTTGTAAAGCCCGTTGAGTGGATGAAGCACAGCGGTTGATTTGGCTCTGTGGTGGCACGATGATGACGGGTCCTTCTTTCTTGAAGCAAACGTGAATATAGAAACGGTGTTGGTCAATTCTAAACAGCATTTTACACAGTAGCCTATAGTAGGAAATACTCAAAGGAAAATCAACGTAATTAAACGCTGATTGTTGCTTCTTATGGGGAAAGAAGCAACGTTGGTGGATCGTAGTAAACGCCCCATCCATAGTATGTGTCTGTAAAATGCTAATCAAATCAAATGTATTTATAAAGCACATTTAATTACAAGGGGATGGGGGAGAGCTCTTTCTTCATTACGAGCCCCTCTCTGATTGCACAAACTGTGGTTGTTTCTGTTATAATGCCCACCGTTTTTTGATTACTGTAGTATGTGAAATAAACTATGAACTAATGCCTGTATGGGCGTGAAGTGTGCGTGATTGCAGTGACTTGGGTGGATTTGCAGCGTAAGGATGATTTTAGTGACCTAAGAGCACAGTTTTCAAAAAGCCGACAGTATTGCGCCCTGAGTATGGTGGCCACTGAAGAGGCAGTAGCCTATAGTTCCAGTGGAAGCACGGCGGGACGAAGCACCCGACATCAACCTGTTTTTCATTTGTCATCCTGTATAATTATTCATGTCTGCGATCATCACAGAGTCCACACGCAACATGAAACCATCCACGGCTGGCCGTCGTATTCTGTGACCCCACTGTAAATGCGAAAAAAAATGTAGTTAAACCCCAACCAAATGTGTTCAGGTCATTTGGCATCCTCATATCTGTATGTGTACAAAACTATTCACGTCTGTGATCATCACAGAGTCCACACGCAACAGGAAACCATCCACGGTAGGTCACAATCCATGATAGCTGGCCGTCGTATTCTGTGACCCCACTGTAAATGTTAAAAATATGTAGTTAAACCCCAACCAAATGTGTTCAGGTCATTTGGCATCCTCATATCTGTATGTGTACAAAAGTATTCATGTCTGCGATCATCACAGAGTCCACACGTAACAGGAAACCATCCACCAACCAACCTTCAAACTCGTGCATGTTGCAGAAAATGTGCAACAGCGACCCCTGGGGTCACAGAATACGGTACACACCCGACTACAGACGATCCGCATACTAACGTCTACACCTGAAGGTTACAAAGTGCGATGGAAAATGACTCAAGGCCCCATTCCGAGGTCAGCTCGCTTAAACTAATTAGTTAATTAACTTGTAGGAGCCAATTCCCTTTGTTTTTATTTAGTTGTAATTTGTAGTATTGTGTGTGTGTGTGTTTGTCAAGTTTAATTGCTGTTTGTGCCGTGTGCTCCCCCTACAGGGCAAGTTGTCCTTAAAAGGAAAGGACCGGAGGCCAGATAGGGGGTTTGGCTGGGAAAGCAGACAGTTTTTAGACCTTCCTAGTCTTGCCGTTTTTTGCTTTCCCTTTGTATTACACTAATCCCTACTTTCGTTATTTGTATAAGTCAGTTAAAGATTCAATCGTTAATAAATGAAGATATTTTATTTAAATTGTATCTGGACATTCCTTCTTTCGCAAGACAACAAGCGTCTAATATTGCACATACCCAGCCAACCCTAGAGTGAGCGACACGAAAGGACAATGGACGTCGTAGTCACTACATAACTAATGATGTTCAAGTTGTTGTGTGCACACTATATACATTTGGCGGCGGTAACACCGGTTTCTGGGCTCTTTACTCTTTTCTAATCGCGCCTCAATATTTAGCGTCCAGATATTTAACGAACAGAACCAGTGCGTGACTTACAAACGGATGGGATGATGTTCACCTCTGCCTCGCTCTCTCACGTCTACCGCGTCCGACCCAAAACCGCTCGCATCGACGGCGCAATCCTGGGAGAACTACAACATCTGAGGGCTCGCCGACCAGGCACCTTGTCCTCTGATGAAGGCGCTCGCCCCGTCGACCAATGAGAAGACCAGGACGATGCGCGGTGGGCTTTTGAACCGCTCCCTCGCCCCAAAATCTCGTGACCGGTTCAAAGGCCCACCGCGCATCGTCCTGGTCTCTCATTGGTCGGCGGGCGCCTTCATCAAGACCATGTAACTATCTGGCGTTGTAAAATCGAACAAGTGGCTGGCTCGAATAAAAGGCCAAGACCAATGGATATCCGTAGTTGATTCATTTCATGTGCAGTCAAGAACATTGCAGGAATGCAGGAAAAACAGACAGATAGGCCGCATAGTGTGCACACATCAACTTGAACATCATTAGTTAATTAACTAATTAGTTTAAGCGAGCTGACCTCGGAATGGGGCCTTGAGTCATTCCATCGCACTTTGTAACCTTCAGGTGTAGGCGAAGTATGCGGATCGTCTGTAGTCGGGTGTGTACCTGCGCTGTTGCCTTTAAAAAGTTGCCTGTGTGCGCAGTACTGGTTCCATTGGATGAAAAGGCGCTTTGCGCTCGGTGCCGACCGAGGTAACGTGTTGTGTTCACCACAGCGGCCAGGACAACCGGCCGGGTCCCAAACAAACCACCTGAAGATCTCCTCCACCAATTTATCAACATCCACCTCCCCCTGCCACGCATCTGTGCTCACAAGATGGAGGAACAGGTAAGGGTTTATCCTTCCCTGTGTGTGAGTGTGTGTGTGTGTGTGTGTGTGTTGTGTGGTGAGTGTGTGTGTGTGTGTTAAATGCGAGGCGATGTAACTGATTCTTTCACGCTTGTTGAATCTCAATGCCTTGTCAGTTTCTCTGTGTGTGTGTGTGTGTGTTGTGTGGTGTTTGTGTGTGTGTGTTGTGTGTGTTGTGTGGTAGAGAAAGTTGTGGTGTTGTTTATCAGTTTATCCTCAGTTGGACACACAGAACACAGTGGAAAGTCTGGTCAGTCCATTCAGCTCAATACAGTTACTCACATCCATACACTTCCTGCTTGTACATAAATCTATATTATGTTGTACTCTAGTGCATACATTATATATTATATCATACGGTAGTAGTACATATATTATATATGATATCATAAGGTAGTAGTACATATATTATATATGATGTCATAAGGTAGTAGTACATATATTAAATATTATATCATAAGGTAGTAGTACATATATTATATATGATCATAAGGTAGTAGTACATATATTATATTATATCATAAGGTAGTAGTACATATATTATATATGATATCATAAGGTAGTAGTACATTCTATTCTATATTATATCATAAGGTAGTAGTACATACATTATATCATAAGGTAGTAGTACATATATTATATATGATATCATAAGGTAGTAGTACATATATTATTTCATAAGGTAGTAGTACATATATTTTATCATAAGGTAGTAGTACATATATTATATATGATATCATAAGGTAGTAGTACATCTATTATATATTATATCATAAGGTAGTAGTACATATATTATATATTATATCATAAGGTAGTAGTACATACATTATATATATCATAAGGTAGTAGTACATTTATTATATATTATATCATAAGGTAGTAGTACATATATTATATAGTATATCATAAGGTAGTAGTACATATATTATATCATAAGGTAGTAGTACATATATTATATCATAAGGTAGTAGTACATATATGATATCATAAGGTAGTAGTACATGTATTATATATGATATCATAAGGTAGTAGTACATATATTATATATGATATCATAAGGTAGTAGTACATATATTATATATTATATCATAAGGTAGTAGTACATATATTATATATTATATCATAAGGTAGTAGTACATACATTATATATATCATAAGGTAGTAGTACATTTATTATATATTATATCATAAGGTAGTAGTACATATATTATATATTATATCATAAGGTAGTAGTACATATATGATATCATAAGGTAGTAGTACATATATTATATATTATATCATAAGGTAGTAGTACATCTATTATATATTATATCATAAGGTAGTAGTACATACATTAAATATATCATAAGGTAGTAGTACATTTATTATATATTATATCATAAGGTAGTAGTACATATATTATATATTATATCATAAGGTAGTAGTACATATATTATATATTATATCATAAGGTAGTAGTACATATATTATATCATAAGGTAGTAGTACATACATTATATCATAAGGTAGTAGTACATATATTATATATGATATCATAAGGTAGTAGTACATATATTATACATTATATCATAAGGTAGTAGTACATATATTATATATTATATCATAAGGTAGTAGTACATATATTATATATTATATCATAAGGTAGTAGTACATATATTATATATTATATCATAAGGTAGTAGTACATACATTATATATATCATAAGGTAGTAGTACATTTATTATATATTATTGGAGGATCATGGGGGAACTGGTGCAGTTCAGTTCTCCACCTTTTATGACCTCCAGTTCAGCACATTCTGCCCTCAGCAGGGAGTCCACACACACACACACACACACACACACACATACACACACACACACACACACACACACACACACGCACACCTGCAGCCCTAATTCACCCTGGAGTCACTGTTGATGATGATGATGATAAAAGTGTTTCCTTTTAAACTAGTTGAGTTTAAAAAATAAACAGTAATGTTAAAGTAATCACTCTAGACTTTAACAGTAAACACTTATGTTAAACTAATCACTCTAGATTTTAACAGTTATGTTAAAGTAATCACTCTAGACTTTAACAGTAAACACTTATGTTAAAGTAATCACTCTAGACTTTAACAGTTATGTTAAAGTAATCACTCTAGACTTTAACAGTAAACACTTATGTTAAAGTAATCACTCTAGACTTTAACAGTAAACACTTATGTTAAAGTAATCACTCTAGACTTTAACAGTAAACACTTATGTTAAAGTAATCACTCTAGACTTTAACAGTTATGTTAAAGTAATCACTCTAGACTTTAACAGTAAACACTTATGTTAAAGTAATCACTCTAGACTTTAACAGTTATGTTAAAGTATTCACTCTAGACTTTAACAGTAAACACTTATGTTAAAGTAATCACTCTAGACTTTAACAGTAAACACTTATGTTAAAGTAATCACTCTAGACTTTAACAGTTATGTTAAAGTAATCACTCTAGACTTTAACAGTAAACACTTATGTTAAAGTAATCACTCTAGACTTTAACAGTTATGTTAAAGTAATCACTCTAGACTTTAACAGTAAACACTTATGTTAAAGTAATCACTCTAGACTTTAACAGTAAACACTTATGTTAAAGTAATCACTCTAGACCATACATGTCAATCTCAAGGCCCGCGGGCCACATCCGGCCCGCTGGACAATTGTCTCCGGCCCGCAATATAATATTTTATGTCAATCAGAATTGGCCCGCCGGAATATAGCACGCACATCATTCATACTACAAATCCCAGACTGCACTGCAATAACTGGCTCCAGCTATTGGTTGAGACATCAATCAATGGCGGCAAGCCCCTTTATTAACAAACTCTCCAGTCTCACGCTTATCCTGTCACTTCGGATAAACTTTAAGCTAACTCTAGCCCTCCCAAAAATGGCCAAACGAAAGGTGGACTTTGAAAACAGGGGCTTTCAAGACAGATGGGAGGCAGAGTATCTGTTCACTAACACAAGGGGTAAACCTGTTTGTCTTGTGTGCAGAGCTGTTGTGGCCGTAATTAAAGAATACAACATAAGACTATGAAACAAAACACGGGGACGGGTACAAGGAGCTGGACACACGACAGAAGCTCCAGAAGGTAGAAGAGTTGAAAAAATGAGCACCGTGATGAGCACCGTGACACAGACTGTTAACTTTATAAGAGCCAAAGGTTTAAACCACCGCCAGTTTAAGGCATTTCTGGAGGAGATCGATTCTAAAAATGGTGACGTCCCCTATCACACAGAGGTGCGCTGGCTAAGTCGAGGGAAAGTGCTCAACAGATATTTCGAGTTGCGTGAGGATATCTGTCAGTTTATGGAAAGCAAAGGGAAAGACACCACAGAGCTCCATGATGAAAAGTGGCTGTGTGAGCTGGCATTTCTGTGTGATTTAACTAACCATCTCAATGCGCTAAACCTCCAGCTTCAGGGATGGGACCGTGTGATCACAGACATGCATGCTGCAGTGAGGGCTTTTAAAGCCAAGCTGCGTCTGTGGGAGACGCATATGTTGGAAGGAAACTTGGGTCACTTTCCGTGCTGCCTGTCGATGACGCACAAGGTTTCTGCCGCTATTTTTCCAAGTGCACATTTTGCTGAAAAACTGGGCATACTTAGTACCGAGTTCACACGGCGATTTGCCGACATCGAAGCTCAGAAAACTAAGTTTGAACTTCTCAGTAATCCGTTTGCGGTTGACGTGGAAAAGGCACCTATGAACATCCAAATGGAGCTGCTCGACCTCCAATGTAGTGACACACTTAAGGCGAAGTATGACTCTGTGGGCGCTGCACAGTTCCCACATTTCATCCCTGAAACGATGCCGCAACTCCGCCTACAAGCTGCTCAAATGCTTTGCATGTTTGGTAGCACATACCTGTGTGAGCAACTTTTCTCTTTGATGAAGATGAACAAAACATCACACAGGAGTCGTCTCAGTGACGGACACCTTCACTCCATCCTGAGAATTGCCACAGCTCAGAGCCTGACTCCAGACATTGATGAACTTGCAGCTAAGAAAAGATGCCAAGCATCTGGCTTGGGCTAATGTGCATCAGAGCAAAATGTACTTAAATGTTTTTGCATTTTTCTCCTGTAATCTGTTGACCAAAAATAGAGGCTAAAAGGACTAAAGCGAGAGGACTCAGAGTCGGAAAGCCGTCGGTCTTTAGACCATTTATTTAACAGACGAGTGGTTATTACAAGCAGTAAATGATTGACATATCAAACGGTACCGGTCCCCGCCCCCAGCCGTAACAAACAAACAAAAAAAAGTAGCGAGAGCTGGGAGCGTGCTGGGCCACCTGGGAGCGCCGGGAGCCCAATATCTCTTCGGTGCGTGGTTCCTTTGTCCCTGGGGGCTCCGCCCTGGGCGTGTGTGGGGGCCCAGGATTGGTTACTGGGCGGTTACAGGGGAGGCATGATTGGTCCCTCCGCTGTTGTTGGACACGCCCTTTGTTTCAAACATGGGCGCGCTCTGTGCGTCATGGTTCCTGGTTCTGGGCCTCATGGCTAGGCGTATCCTGCCAGGCCCCAGTACATTTTATTTTTCTACAAATCACAAGGAATACTGTTAATAGTTATGTCTGAAATGTTTGCAAATTTTCAATAAAATAAGTTATTATTATTACTACCAAAAACATTTTCATTAGAAATTACTCAGTGGAAACCTCCTGACTGATAATGCCACTGATATGTCTTATTTGAAATTTGATTACATTACATTGTTGAATCTGTAAGCTTGGTTTGTTCTGAATTCTCTTAGGTGCTTTTGGAGAAGTTAAGTTAATTTGTGATAATACATCTGAAAAAACATGTTCTTATTTTCAATAAATATCGACTGTTTGGCCATCGACTTGGACCCATTTTTTTTTTTGGCCCCTTCTGTGATTGAGTTTGACACCACTGGGTTAAGACCTCTTAACTACCAACCCACTTCTGGATAATTTCTGACAGAAAACCGTTAGCTTATCGCTCCTGGGAAACCACGTGTGAGTATGTGTGTGGGTCGGTGGGCGGGTGTGTGAGTCTATGTGTGTGTTTTTCTTGATAGTCTCTCACCTCCCGACTGAGAAACTAACACATAATAATTGAGTATTGTCGAACTAAGGGAAGTACTTTGGTCAGCGAATCATCGACTTCACCCAGTACTGGTCAGCGGCCTAATGTTTAGTAGACCAGGTGAGTCCCGCTCATTCCTAATGTCAACGTGTTTGGATTTAAAGACATGGAGCATGCGGACGCCATTATCAAACACTGCTTATTGCGTTACAACACTGCTTTGGAGTTGGCATGTGCTTTCCCGTTGTTGCTAGCAAGCCACATGCTGTTAGCTGTCAGCGTCATGCTACTTTTTGGGTCAACAGTATGAGTATCTTCATTAAAAAAACCTTTTTATTTATTGTAAGTTATTGTTAAAACAAGTGCACACCTCTCCATCTCCTCCTCTTTGTCATTAAAAAGGCTTTCCTTTGTACTTTTGAAGTAGTTTCTACACTAGATATCTGGTGAGGATGAGTCTCCATCTCCTCCTCTTTGTCATTAAAAAGGCTTTTCTTTGTACTTTTGAAGTAGTTTCTACACTGGTGAGGATGAGTCTCCATCTCCTCTTTGTCATTAAAAAGGCTTTTCTTTGTACTTTTGAAGTAGTTTCTACACTAGATATCTGGTGAGGATGAGTCTCCATCTCCTCCTCTTTGTCATTAAAAAGGCTTTTCTTTGTACTTTTGAAGTAGTTTCTACACTAGATATCTGGTGAGGATGAGTCTCCATCTCCTCTTTGTCATTAAAAAGGCTTTTCTTTGTACTTTTGAAGTAGTTTCTACACTAGATATCTGGTGAGGATGAGTCTCCATCTCCTCCTCTTTGTCATTAAAAAGGCTTTTCTTTGTACTTTTGAAGTAGTTTCTACACTAGATATCTGGTGAGGATGAGTCTCCATCTCCTCTTTGTCATTAAAAAGGCTTTTCTTTGTACTTTTGAAGTAGTTTCTACACTAGATATCTGGTGAGGATGAGTCTCCATCTCCTCCTCTTTGTCATTAAAAAGGCTTTTCTTTGTACTTTTGAAGTAGTTTCTACACTAGATATCTGGTGAGGATGAGTCTCCATCTCCTCCTCTTTGTCATTAAAAAGGCTTTCCTCTGTACTTTTGAACAAGTTTCTACACACTAGATATCTGGTGAGGATGAGTCTCCATCTCCTCCTCTTTGTCATTAAAAAGGCTTTCCTCTGTACCTTTGAAAAGGTTTCTACACACTAGATATCTGGTGAGGATGAGTCTCCATCTCCTCCTCTTTGTCATTAAAAAGGCTTTTCTTTGTACTTTTGAAGTAGTTTCTACACACTAGATATCTGGTGAGGATGAGGCGTCTCGCGGAGGGAGATCCGTTCACCTTGTTCTGCTGGCTGCTACTGCTGCTGCTGGGTCTGTCCGCCAACGGAGAAGGTACGTAGACGGTGATTCACTGACGGTGGCCCCCCCTGTTGAAACGTGTCTTCTGGTGAACATGTGGCCTCCCGCTGAGGTCGGACGAAGGCTGCCATGGCCTTCCGTTGGTTAATGGCGTCCGTCCTCCCTGCCCTCTGTCTCTCTCTCTGTCTCTCTGTCTCGCTCTCCCTCTCTTCGTGTCTCTGTCTCTCTCTCTGTCTCTCTCGCTCTCTCTCCCTCTCTTCGTCTCTCTCTCACTCTCTCTCCCTCTCCCTCTCTTCGTCTCTCTCTCTCTCGCTGCTTTTCATCTCTCTGTCTCTCTGTCTCTCTCTCTTTGTGTCTCTCTCTCTCGCTGCTTTTCATCTCTCTCTCGCTCTCTCTCTCGCTGCTTTTCATCTGTTTCTCTCTGTCTCTCTCTCTGTCTCTCTCTCTTCGTGTCTCTCTCTGTCTCTCTCTCTCTCTCTCTCTCTCTCTCTCTCTCTCTCTCTCTCTCTCTCTCGCTCTCTCTCTCTCTCTCCCTCCCTCCCTCACCAGTCTGTGGCCCCAGCATGGACATTGACATGACCAACTACATCAGTGAGTTCCAGCGTTTGGAGAAGTGCACGGTGGTGGAAGGCCACCTCCAGATCCAGTTCATCAGCAGAAGAGCCAACCAGGAGCTGCTGCACTCGCTCAGCTTCCCCAAGCTGAGCGTGATCACAGACTATCTGATGCTGTTCCACGTCTCTGGCCTGGACAGCCTCGGCACGCTGTTCCCCAACCTCAGCGTCATCCGCGGCCGCAAACTCTACGACAACTACGCCCTGGTGTTGTTCCAGGTGAGCGGCCTGAAGGACCTGGGCCTGTACAGCCTGAAGAGCATCCCGCGAGGGGCCGTCTGGATCGAAGATAACCCCAAGCTGTGCTACGTGGACACGGTGGACTGGTCGCTCATCATGGACACGGAGTTCAACAACTATATCAGAGGGAACAAGCAGGAGTGCAGCGATGTGTGCCCGGGTGTCGTGGAGAACCGCCCCCAGTGTGGACGCACCATGTTCAACCACAACTACAACTACCGCTGCTGGAGCTCCAGCATCTGCCAGAAAGGTAAGGCTGCACATCTTCTTCCCTTGTTGGTTGTGTTGAAGCACATCTTCTTCCCTTGTTGGTTGTGTTGAAGCACATCTTCTTCCCTTGTTGGTTGTGTTGAAGCACATCTTCTTCCCTTGTTGGTTGTGTTGAAGCACATCTTCTTCCCTTGTTGGTTGTGTTGAAGCACATCTTCTTCCCTTGTTGGTTGTGTTGAAGCACATCTTCTTCCCTTGTTGGTTGTGTTGAAGCACATCTTCTTCCTTTGTTGGTTGTGTTAAAGCACATCTTTTTCCCTTGTTGGTTGTGTTGAAGCACATCTTCTTCCCTGGTTGTGTTGAAGCACATCTTCTTCCCCCGTTGGTTGTGTTCGAAATACAACCACCTGGTCATTTTCTGGGGATGACCAGGTACACACACATACACGTGCATGACATACAACACAATACACAAACACACACGATATATAACGCAATACACACCTTCTGGGGATGACCAGGTACACACACTATATACTCACACTACACACTATATACTACACACTCACACTACACAAGAGAAGAAGAACACTGAACACGATAACATGTGGTGTGTGTGTGTTCCACAGTGTGGGCTAAAGTGGAGCTGACTATGAATGACACTGTGGAGGTGTATAAGGATGACACGGTCCAGATCCCCTGCCATTACAACTTCACTGACAACGCCAAGCCAGCCATAATCCACTGGATGGTGGTGAGTACGGCCAAGAGCCAAAACCCCGCTCTGGCTCTTGTGTTGTTGTTTTTCCCCTTCTGTGATCTCTCACACATCATTTCTTTTCATTCTATTTCATCTCTTTTCAATTTCATTTGTACTTCTCTTTACCTGAATCTGGAGTGATGGAGAGAGTGGAGTACAGGAGGAAGGAGAGTAGAGGACAGGGTGAAGGAGAGTAGAGGACAGAGTGATGGAGAGAGTGGAGGACAGGGTGAAGGAGAGTAGAGGACAGGGTGAAGGAGAGTAGAGGACAGGGTGAAGGAGAGTAGAGGACAGGGTGAAGGAGAGTAGAGGACAGGAGGAAGGAGAGTAGAGGACAGGGTGAAGGAGAGTAGAGGACAGGGTGAAGGAGAGTAGAGGACAAGGTGAAGGAGAGTAGAGGACAGGGTGAAGGAGAGTAGAGGACAGGGTGAAGGAGAGTAGAGGGCAGGGTGAAGGAGAGTAGAGGACAGGGTGAAGGAGAGTAGAGGACAGGGTGAAGGAGAGTAGAGGACAGGGTGAAGGAGAGTAGAGGACAGGATGAACGGTGGCTTCCTTGTTCCCCCGCTCCAGAAATCGACCAATAGCAGCCAACGCATCTTCTATGGAGACAACGACCAGGTGATGGTGGACAGGAACACAGAGTACAGCGAGCGTATCCAGGTCACCTCGGACCAGCAGGGCTCCGTGCTCACACTGCGGGACGTCCGCCTGTCCGACGAGCGCCTGTTCATCTGCCAGGTGAACGGCCTGGCGTCAGGGAGCGCCGAGGGCAGGACCCATCTCCGGGTGTTTGGTGAGTAGGGGTCTGGAGGCACGCCCACACAGGGAACCAGAACGCCCTATGCGAAGGACGATATCACCACCTTGACGAGCAAGGAAATCCCGTTTTTCATTCCCCTGCTCTTTTGTGATTTTTATCCAGCAATTTGGGTATTTTTGGTTGCATCCATGTTGCTTAGCAAACCATTACTTTAGAGACAATCTTGTGTACGGCCTTACTTAGGAGAAAGAAGGAACACGTTTGCAGATGTACTTATACTTGCCGATTGGACAAAAATGGTTGTTAGGTGTCGCGCTACCAATGTGGTTGACATGCTATGATTCAGTTATTACAATCTGAGGCAATATGTCCTCTTCAGAAAAAGTTCAAATGTGAGCAGATGTTTTCATCTTTAGCTCAATGGTTTTCTCCCACTCTAGCTCCACCACAGCCCCCAGTGATTGAGGGGGTCCTTACGGGAATATCTGTGACCAATGAGACCTTGTCTAAGGTGGGTTTATGTCAGTTCCTGCCACAGCGAGGGCTAATGTTGTGATAGGACCTTCTACAGGGATCCGCTATCACCACCAGTAATCTTCTGCTTTTCCCCAGCTCTCAATATCCATAGTGACATAAATGAACCAAATGACTTCCTGAAGTATTCATAACCGAACCTAGAGCTACTTATTTAATATGGCGCTTACTGCGGTCCGATTGTAGCTGGTGGTTTCTGTGTTGTACCACAGAGAGAGAGCTCTTAATACATTTTAGAAAGCTATTTTGAGTTTCATGAGCATTTCGTATGAGCGGTTGTGGCATTGCACGGCGGTGAAGACTCTCTCCTTGTGAAACCGGTTTCAGGTGGCCTCGTGCGAGGCGAGGGGCTTCCCCAAGTCCAACATTACCTGGTACCGGAACCACCTTCCCCTGGTGCCCGCTCAAGGACGTGAGTCCCCTGGGCTAGTAGAACTCCTTCCCTGAGGATTCCTCTTTCACATTATTTGATGTTGTTTTCTTTTCAAAACCGTTGAACTTGGCAAGGCTAAGGCTAAGGCTATAGATAAACCTAATCTTTAAATGGCGTGACATGATTTTATATACTTTGGAATTGATGTTGTAATATATAATCAGAAACTACAATGTGTCTTAACACAGTGGGCATTATCTTGTTATTTATAACTGAAAAGTTGCAAGCATATTGATTTGTTATTAGAATGTCCACATAAACAAACACATGTCACATGTCCAATGAGACGGCTGTCATGAATGGGGTAATCACAGGCACTGAGTCACAAGCTGAGATATGCAGAGACGCCATTTAGGAGGATATTCTCCAGGAAGGGGCAGGTAGTGGAGAGGTGGATCAACAATGAAGACGTTGGGAGGTTCCTATGATGAAAGGGTTGTCATGGGATGATGTGGTGTCTTCCCACCCCCCCAGACGTGAACATGGTGACCCAGGTGACCCAGGAGCCGGAGGGGTTCATCACGGTGCAGAGTGAGCTGCAGTACAAGGTGGTGAAGGAGGACCAGGACTCACGGTTCACCTGCGAGGTCAGCTACTTGGTCCCCGGGGCCGTGAGGACGGCCAAGTCCAGGGACATCAACATCACCGTCCACTGTGAGAGCAATAGGAGGATTAGAAGCCCTTTTAGATGGACCTTTACAAGGGTTATGTTTGAATGGAAAACGTGGAAGGTTTCTTTGCTCTTTTTCAGCATACAAATTGGGTTCAGTTTGTGTTTTCAGTGCCGTTATTTAAAGGACATTTTAGTGACAATTGTTTTGTGAGACCATTTGTTAAAAATACTCAACATGCAGTTAAGATTTTCCCAAACACAATCGAATTCTAGATTTTCTTGGTTTAATTGAAGTCCATTTCGTAGACCGTGACGAGCAAAAGGTGTATGTGTGTGTGTGTGTGTGTGTGTGTGTGTGTGTGTGTGCGCCACAGTGTGGCCTAAATTGGAGCTGACTATGGATGACACCGTGATGGTTTATAAGGATGACACGGTCCAGATCCCCTGTCGGTACAACTTCACCAACGGCAAGCCCAGCCTGGTCATAATCCAGTGGTTAGTGGTGAGTACGGCCAAGAGCCAAAACCCCACTTTGGCTCTTGGGCGTTTTTTTTTTCCGCTTTCTGTGATCTCTCACACATCATTTATTTTCATTCTATTTAATCTCTTTTTATTTCGTTTGTACTTCTCTTTACCTGAATCTGGAGTGATGGAGAGAGTGGAGGAGTGAAGGCCCCTGTTATACTTCAAATGAAATTGAAATGGCTGTGTGGGCAGCTGTTGAACTGCTGTTCAGGTGTTTTAGACGGTACAATATAGTCACTGCGATATGTGGGCTGCTCGTGTAATGACGGCAGAAGTTTCCTACCGTCTCCGTGTCCTTGTAGTTCCTGCTTGAGTCGTCATACAACCGTACAATTCAAGTGGTTCATTAAAGTGGTTAGAAGGAGAGAGTAGAGGACAGGAGGAAGGAGAGAGTACAGGATGAAGGAGAGACTAAAGGACAGAATGAACGGTGCCTTCCTTGTTCCCCCACCCACCAGAAAGCAGCCAAGAGCAGGCAACGCACCCGCATCTTCTATAGAGACAACGACCAGCAGATGGTGGACAGGAACACAGAGTACAGCGAGCGTATCCAGGTCACCTCGGACCAGCAGGGCTCCGTGCTCACGCTGCGGGACGTCCGCCTGTCCGACGAGCGCCTGTTCATCTGCCAGGTGAACGGCCTGGCGGCAGGGAGCGCCGAGGGCAGGACCCACCTCCGGGTGTTTGGTGAGTAGGGGTCCAGAGGCACGCCCACACAGGGAACCAGAACGCCCTCCGCGAAGGACGATATCACAACCTTGACGAGCAAGGAAATCCAGTTTTTCATTCCCCTGCGCTTTTGGGATTTTTATCCAGCAATCTGGGTATCTTTGGTAGCATCCATGTTGCTGAGCAAACCATTACTTGAGATACAATCTTGTGTATGCCCTGACTTAGGAGAAAGAAGGAACACGTTTGCAGATGTACTTATACTTGCCGAATGGACTGACATGGTTGTTAGGTGTCGTGCTACCAATGTGGTTGACATGCTATGATTCAGTTATTACAATCTGTTAGTACAATCTGAGACAATATGTCCTCTTCAGAAAAAGTTCAAATGTGAGCAGATGTTTTCATCTTTAGCTCAATGGTTTTCTCCCACTCTAGCTCCACCACAGCCCCCAGTGATTGAGGGGGTCCTTACGGGAATATCTGTGACCAAAGAGACCTTGTCTAAGGTGGGTTTATGTCCGCTCAGCCCAAAAGTCAGTTCCTGCCACAGCGAGGGCTAATGTTCTGATATGACCTTCTACAGGGATCCGCTATCACCACCAGTAATCGTCTGCTTTTCCCCAGCTCTCAATATCCATAGTGACATAAATAAACCAAATGACTTCCTGAAGTATTCATAACCGAACCTAGCGCTACTTATTTAATATGGCGCTTACTGCGGTCCGATTGTAGCTGGTGGTTTCTGTGTTGTACCACAGAGAGAGAGCTCTTAATACATTTTAGAAAGCTATTTTGAGTTTCATGAGCATTTCGTATGAGCGGTTGTGGCATCGCACGGCGGTGAAGACTCTCTCCTTGTGAAACCGGTTTCAGGTGGCCTCGTGCGAGGCGAGGGGCTTCCCCAAGCCCAACATTACCTGGTACCGGAACCACCTTCCCCTGGTGCCCGCTCAAGGACGTGAGTCCCCTGGGCTAGTAGAACTCCTTCCCTGAGGATTCCTCTTTCACATTATTTGATGTTGTTTTCTTTTCAAAACCGTTGAACTTGGCAAGGCTAAGGCTAAGGCTATAGATAAACCTAATCTTTAAATGGCGTGACATGATTTTATATACTTTGGAATTGATGTTGTAATATATAATCAGAAACTACAATGTGTCTTAACACAGTGGGCATTATCTTGTTATTTATAACTGAAAAGTTGCAAGCATATTGATTTGTTATTAGAATGTCCACATAAACAAACAGATGTCACATGTCCAATGAGACGGCTGTCATGAATGGGGGGGGTTATCACAGGCACTGAGTCACAAGCTGAGACATGCAGAGACGCCATTTAGGAGGATATTCTCCAGGAAGGGGCAGGTAGTGGAGAGGTGGATCAACAATGAAGACGTTGGGAGGTTCCTATGATGAAAGGGTTGTCATGGGATGATGTGGTGTCTTCCCACCCCCCCCCAGACGTGAACATGGTGACCCTGGCGACCCAGGAGCCGGAGGGGTTCTTCATGGTGCAGAGTGAGCTGCAGTACAAGGTGGTGAAGGAGGACCAGGACTCACGGTTCACCTGCGAGGTCAGCTACTTGGTCCCCGGGGCCGTGAGGACGGCCAAGTCCAGGGACATCAACATCACCGTCCACTGTGAGAGCAATAGGAGGATTAGAAGCCCTTTTAGATGGACCTTTACAAGGGTTATGTTTGAATGGAAAATGTGGAAGGTTTCTTTGCTCTTTTTCAGCATACAAATTGGGTTCAGTTTGTGTTTTCAGTGCCGTTATTTAAAGGACATTTTAGTGACAATTGTTTTGTGAGACCATTTGTTAAAAATACTCAACATGCAGTTAAGATTTTCCCAAACACAATCGAATTCTAGATTTTCTTGGTTTAATTGAAGTCCATTTCGTAGACCGTGACGAGCAAAAGGTGTATGTGTGTGTGTGTGTGTGTGTGTGTGTGTGCGCCACAGTGTGGCCTAAATTGGAGCTGACTATGGATGACACCGTGATGGTTTATAAGGATGACACAGTCCAGATCCCCTGTCGGTACAACTTCACCAACGGCAAGCCCAGCCTGGTCATAATCCAGTGGTTAGTGGTGAGTACGGCCAAGAGCCAAAACCCCACTTTGGCTCTTGGGCGTTTTTTTTTTCCCCTTTCTGTGATCTCTCACACATCATTTATTTTCATTCTATTTAATCTCTTTTCAATTTCATTTGTACTTGTCTTTACCTGAATCTGGAGTGATGGAGAGAGTGGAGGAGTGAAGGCCCCCGTTATACTTCAAATGAAATTGAAATGGCTGTGTGGGCAGCTGTTGAACTGCTGTTCAGGTGTTTTTGACTGTACAATATAGTCACTGTGATATGTGGGCTGCTCGTGTAATGACGCCAGAAGTTTCCTACCGTCTCAGTGTCCTTGTAGTTCCTGCTTGAGTCGTCATACAACCGTACCATTCAAGTGGTTCATTAAAGTGGTTAGAAGGAGAGAGTAGAGGACAGGAGGAAGGAGAGAGTACAGGATGAAGGAGAGACTGAAGGACAGAATGAACGGTGCCTTCCTTGTTCCCCCACCCACCAGAAAGCAGCCAAGAGCAGGCAACGAACCCGCATCTTCTATAGAGACAACAACCAGCAGATGGTGGACAGGAACACAGAGTACAGCGAGCGTATCCAGGTCACCTCGGACCAGCAGGGCTCCGTGCTCACGCTGCGGGACGTCCGCCTGTCCGACGAGCGCCTGTTCATCTGCCAGGTGAACGGCCTGGCGGCAGGGAGCGCCGAGGGCAGGACCCACCTCCGGGTGTTTGGTGAGTAGGGGTCCAGAGGCACGCCCACACAGGGAACCAGAACGCCCTCCGTGAAGGACGATATCACAACCTTGACGAGCAAGGAAATCCAGTTTTTCATTCCCCTGCGCTTTTGTGATTTTTATCCAGCAATCTGGGTATCTTTGGTAGCATCCATGTTGCTTAGCAAACCATTACTTTAGATACAATCTTGTGTATGCCCTGACTTAGGAGAAAGAAGGAACAAGTATAAGATGTACTTATACTTGCTGAATGGACTGAAATGGTTGCTAGGTGTCGTGCCACAAATGTGGTTGACATGCTATGATTCAGTTATTACAATCTGTTAGTACAATCTGAGACAATATGTCCTCTTCAGAAAAAGTTCAAATGTGAGCAGATGTTTTCATCTTTAGCTCAATGGTTTTCTCCCACTCTAGCTCCACCACAGCCCCCAGTGATTGAGGGGGTCCTTACGGGAATATCTGTGACCAAAGAGACCTTGTCTAAGGTGGGTTTATGTCCGCTCAGCCCAAAAGTCAGTTCCTGCCACAGCGAGGGCTAATGTTCTGATATGACCTTCTACAGGGATCCGCTATCACCACCAGTAATCGTCTGCTTTTCCCCAGCTCTCAATATCCATAGTGACATAAATGAACCAAATGACTTCCTGAAGTATTCATAACCGAACCTAGAGCTACTTATTTAATATGGCGCTTACTGCGGTCCGATTGTAGCTGGTGGTTTCTGTGTTGTACCACAGAGAGAGAGCTCTTAATACATTTTAGAAAGCTATTTTGAGTTTCATGAGCATTTCGTATGAGCGGTTGTGGCATCGCACGGCGGTGAAGACTCTCTCCTTGTGAAACCGGTTTCAGGTGGCCTCGTGCGAGGCGAGGGGCTTCCCCAAGCCCAACATTACCTGGTACCGGAACCACCTTCCCCTGGTGCCCGCTCAAGGACGTGAGTCCCCTGGGCTAGTAGAACTCCTTCCCTGAGGATTCCTCTTTCACATTATTTGATGTTGTTTTCTTTTCAAAACCGTTGAACTTGGCAAGGCTAAGGCTAAGGCTATAGATAAACCTAATCTTTAAATGGCGTGACATGATTTTATATACTTTGGAATTGATGTTGTAATATATAATCAGAAACTACAATGTGTCTTAACACAGTGGGCATTATCTTGTTATTTATAACTGAAAAGTTGCAAGCATATTGATTTGTTATTAGAATGTCCACATAAACAAACAGATGTCACATGTCCAATGAGACGGCTGTCATGAATGGGGGGGGTTATCACAGGCACTGAGTCACAAGCTGAGACATGCAGAGACGCCATTTAGGAGGATATTCTCCAGGAAGGGGCAGGTAGTGGAGAGGTGGATCAACAATGAAGACGTTGGGAGGTTCCTATGATGAAAGGGTTGTCATGGGATGATGTGGTGTCTTCCCCCCCCCCCCCAGACGTGAACATGGTGACCCTGGCGACCCAGGAGCCGGAGGGGTTCTTCATGGTGCAGAGTGAGCTGCAGTACAAGGTGGTGAAGGAGGACCAGGACTCACGGTTCACCTGCGAGGTCAGCTACTTGGTCCCCGGGGCCGTGAGGACGGCCAAGTCCAGGGACATCAACATCACCGTCCACTGTGAGAGCAATAGGAGGATTAGAAGCCCTTTTAGATGGACCTTTACAAGGGTTATGTTTGAATGGAAAATGTGGAAGGTTTCTTTGCTCTTTTTCAGCATACAAATTGGGTTCAGTTTGTGTTTTCAGTGCCGTTATTTAAAGGACATTTTAGTGACAATTGTTTTGTGAGACCATTTGTTAAAAATACTCAACATGCAGTTAAGATTTTCCCAAACACAATCGAATTCTAGATTTTCTTGGTTTAATTGAAGTCCATTTCGTAGACCGAGACGAGCAAAAGGTGTATGTGTGTGTGTGTGTGTGTGTGTGTGTGTGTGCGCCACAGTGTGGCCTAAATTGGAGCTGACTATGGATGACACCGTGATGGTTTATAAGGATGACACAGTCCAGATCCCCTGTCGGTACAACTTCACCAACGGCAAGCCCAGCCTGGTCATAATCCAGTGGTTAGTGGTGAGTACGGCCAAGAGCCAAAACCCCACTTTGGCTCTTGGGCGTTTTTTTTTTCCCCTTTCTGTGATCTCTCACACATCATTTATTTTCATTCTATTTAATCTCTTTTCAATTTCATTTGTACTTGTCTTTACCTGAATCTGGAGTGATGGAGAGAGTGGAGGAGTGAAGGCCCCCGTTATACTTCAAATGAAATTGAAATGGCTGTGTGGGCAGCTGTTGAACTGCTGTTCAGGTGTTTTTGACTGTACAATATAGTCACTGTGATATGTGGGCTGCTCGTGTAATGACGGCAGAAGTTTCCTACCGTCTCAGTGTCCTTGTAGTTCCTGCTTGAGTCGTCATACAACCGTACCATTCAAGTGGTTCATTAAAGTGGTTAGAAGGAGAGAGTAGAGGACAGGAGGAAGGAGAGAGTACAGGATGAAGGAGAGACTGAAGGACAGAATGAACGGTGCCTTCCTTGTTCCCCCACCCACCAGAAAGCAGCCAAGAGCAGGCAACGAACCCGCATCTTCTATAGAGACAACGACCAGCAGATGGTGGACAGGAACACAGAGTACAGCGAGCGTATCCAGGTCACCTCAGACCAGCAGGGCTCCGTGCTCACGCTGCGGGACGTCCGCCTGTCCGACGAGCGCCTGTTCATCTGCCAGGTGAACGGCCTGGCGGCAGGGAGCGCCGAGGGCAGGACCCACCTCCGGGTGTTTGGTGAGTAGGGGTCCAGAGGCACGCCCACACAGGGAACCAGAACGCCCTCCGTGAAGGACGATATCACCACCTTGACGAGCAAGGAAATCCAGTTTTTCATTCCCCTGCGCTTTTGTGATTTTTATCCAGCAATCTGGGTATCTTTGGTAGCATCCATGTTGCTTAGCAAACCATTACTTTAGATACAATCTTGTGTATGCCCTGACTTAGGAGAAAGAAGGAACAAGTATAAGATGTACTTATACTTGCTGAATGGACTGAAATGGTTGCTAGGTGTCGTGCCACAAATGTGGTTGACATGCTATGATTCAGTTATTACAATCTGTTAGTACAATCTGAGACAATATGTCCTCTTCAGAAAAAGTTCAAATGTGAGCAGATGTTTTCATCTTTAGCTCAATGGTTTTCTCCCACTCTAGCTCCACCACAGCCCCCAGTGATTGAGGGGGTCCTTACGGGAATATCTGTGACCAAAGAGACCTTGTCTAAGGTGGGTTTATGTCCGCTCAGCCCAAAAGTCAGTTCCTGCCACAGCGAGGGCTAATGTTCTGATAGGACCTTCTACAGGGATCCGCTATCACCACCAGTAATCTTCTGCTTTTCCCCAGCTGTAAATATCCATAGTGACATAAATGAACCAAATGACTTCCTAAAGTATTCATAACCGAACCTAGAGCTACTTATTTAATATGGCGCTTACTGCGGTCCGATTGTAGCTGGTGGTTTCTGTGTTGTACCACAGAGAGAGAGCTCTTAATACATTTTAGAAAGCTAATTTGAGTTTCATGAGCATTTCGTATGAGCGGTTGTGGCATCGCACGGCGGTGAAGACTCTCTCCTTGTGAAACCGGTTTCAGGTGGCCTCGTGCGAAGCGAGGGGCTTCCCCAAGCCCAACATTACCTGGTACCGGAACCACCTTCCCCTGGTGCCCGCTCAAGGACGTGAGTCCCCTGGGCTAGTAGAACTCCTTCCCTGAGGATTCCTCTTTCACATTATTTGATGTTGTTTTCTTTTCAAAACCGTTGAACTTGGCTAGGCTAAGGCGAAGGTTATAGATAAACCTAATCTTTAAATGGCGTGACATGTTTTTATATATTTTGGAATTGAAGGAATTGGAGTTTAGTAATATATAATCAGAAACTACAATGTGTCCTAACACAGTGGGCATTATTATCTTATTTATAACTGAAACGTTGCAAGCATATTGATTTGTTATTAGAATGTCCACATAAACAAACAGATGTCACATGTCCAATGAGACGGCTGTCATGAATGGGGTAATCACAGGCACTGAGTCACAAGCTGAGATATGCAGAGACGCCATTTAGGAGGATATTCTCCAGGAAGGGGCAGGTAGTGGAGAGGTGGATCAACAATGAAGACGTTGGGAGGTTCCTATAATGAAAGGGTTGTCATGGGATGATGTGGTGTCTTCCCCCCCCTTCCCCCAGACGTGAACATGGTGACCCTGGCGACCCAGGAGCCGGAGGGGTTCTTCACGGTGCAGAGTGAGCTGCAGTACAAGGTGGTGAAGGAGGACCAGGACTCACGGTTCACCTGCGAGGTCAGCTACTTGGTCCCCGGGGCCGTGAGGACGGCCAAGTCCAGGGACATCAACATCACCGTCCACTGTGAGAGTAGTAGGAGGATTAGAAGCCCTTTGGATGGACCTTTACAAGGGTTATGTTTGAATGGAAAATGTGGAAGGTTTCTTTGCTCTTTTTCAGCATACAAATTGGGTTCAGTTTGTGTTTTCAGTGCCGTTATTTAAAGGACATTTTAGTAACAATTACTATCACTCCCTCCAGGAAATACACGACGCCGCTGTTCTTGTTACTGATGGATTTATTCTTCTACTAAATTCTCCACCGTCATCAATCCACCATCGAACTGTTTAAATACATTCCAACACATGCACAAAACCAAGTTGGCGTTCACTTTACAGAAACCTTGCACGTAAATATGCGCGACAAATAATTAACATAATGAACATACCTCGCTGGCTGCACACAACTGAGAGGGAAATGGGTCCACTTAGAAACAAGAATACTTGTAAATAAACACGTCGTTAATTTAACTTATCTTTCAGAGTACTAAACTTTACCGCCGCTACTTTACCGCGATGTCTGGAACTTGTCACCACTAAAGGCGTCCCAACACAACACAGAATGCACAGATAGTTCCCACCACACAAATACAAGCAAATCAACATTCAAAATACAAGTTGTACAAATAACAATGATACCATGCAAAACCTATTAACAATGACATGAACAACATCTATGGCAGTTAAACTCCCACCAAATCCCATCCTTTGGGATTTCACCTCACAAAATAACCATAACATTCATTCTGCTTCAAGCAGTAAAACTGTCTTGTATACAGGCCTGTCAAGATAGACTGGCTTTGTAGTGCGTTTACCCTGGTTATCTAAGGTTGAGTCACTAATTAACAGTTTTACCTTTCTGACTCTTCCATCAGTGCTAGGGTACACCTGTGCTACTCTTGCTAATCTCCATTGATTTCGTGGAGAGCAGTCCTCTTGTAGGATGACAATGTCATTAACCTTCGTATTTCTCTCATCCCTTCACCATATTTGTCTTTGCTGAAGATTAAGGAGGTACTCCTTCTTCCACCGTGTCCAGAATTTGTTTGCCAAGAACTGTACCTGTCGCCATCTCTTGCGGAGGTAGAGCTCCTGACTCACAAACTGACCAGGAGGGGGAGTTGTTATCTTTGACTTCATCATGAGGATATGGTTGGGAGTGAGAGGTTCAAGACTTGTTGGATCATTTAAGTGCTCTGTTGTCAGAGGTCTGCTATTTACGATAGTCATCACTTCATACAGGAAGGTTCTAAGTGATGCACTGTCAAGTCTTTTAGCAGATTGGTCAAGGATCGCTGTTAGAACGCTTCTGATGGTCCTAATTTGTCTCTCCCATACACCTCCCATGTGACTTGATGCTGGGAAGTTCATAACAAACTCACATCCATGTTCCTTTACCTGTTCATGATCCAGGTCCTTCATTGCATTCATGAACTCTCCTTTAGCGCCAACAAAGTTGGTGCCTTGATCACATCTCAACTGTCGTACATTTCCACGTATTGCAATGAATGCACGCAGTGCATTCATGAAAGCTTCTGTAGTGAGATCATCAAGCATTTCAATATGTATGGCTCTAGAACAGATACAAGTGAAAAGAAGACCATATATTTTCAGTTCCTTTCTCGCTTCTTTCACATAGAATGGTCCGAAGCAATCTATACCACAATATGTGAATGGAGGGGTCATTTCCATTCTCTCGTCTGGCAAGTCTGCCATCTTTGGTTTCTGTGTGTTCCTTCTATACTTTCTGCATGTTGTGCATTTGTAGATGTGCGAGGCAACTGCGCTGCTGCAACCTGTAACCCATATACCATTGGATCGCAATTCATTGACTGTTATTCCTCTTCCTTGATGATGCACCTTTTCATGGTAGTGCTTGATGAGTAAAGCAGACACATGACTTGCCTTAGGTACAATGGCAGGATGCTTTACATGTGGATGAAGGGCAGATCTTGTCAAACGTCCTCCAACCCTGAGCACACCGTACTCATCGACAAAGGGACTTAGTTTGTGTAGCTTGTTTGTTTTGTCTTTGGGTTTTACTTCCTTGCATTGCTTTATACCTTTGATTTCAGTGCTGAATACTTCCGTTTGAGCCAATTTGATGATGAAAAGCTCTGCTTCCTGTCTTTCCTCAACACTTGTGGCTTCATTTGTTTTAAGTTTGAGACCCTTGATTTGCTTAGCATGGCGCTTAAGACGAGCAATAGCTTTGACGGCTCTTTTCCAGTCAGAAAACCTTGTCAGGCGGTCTAACAATGTCCTGTCCTCTTTTGCTTTTGTGTTGAGCACCTGGGCCTTTCGAAGTTCTGGATCATTGTCAATGACCTCACTTACTTTGACGTCTTCTATGGGCAGCTCTCTTTTCCACAGAAAATCTGGCCCATTAAACCAAGTTAAAGCTACAAGCTGATCTGCCTTTAGGCCTCTTGAAGCATGATCCGCAGGATTATCTTCAGAACGTACAAATTGCCATTGCTTTGAATCTGTAGTGGACTTTATTCTTTGGATTCTGTTAGCTACAAAGACGTGGAATCGTCTTGCATCATTGTTTAAATATCCAAGGACAACCTTTGAGTCTGTCCGAAAATGTTCTTGAAGACCATCTATTTCGAGCTCCTTTCTGAGCACAACACTTGTCCTTGCTGCTACCACTGCTGCGGATAACTCAAGGCGTGGTATTGTGATCACTTTGGTGGGGGCAACACGTGCTTTCCCCATGACTAACGAACAATGGACATCCCCATTGGTGTTGATTGTTCTGAGATAAGTACACTCCCCATAGCCTGTGACGCTGGCATCTGAGAAGTGGTGAAGCTCGTACTGTTTGACATCTATGAAGTTTGCTGGAATATAGCACCTTCTGATCCTTACATTAGACAAGTTTTGTAGATCTTGTAGCCAAGATTCCCACTGTGTCTTGAGCTCCTCTGAGAGTGGTTCATCCCAACCGGCCTTGTCTCGACACAGTTGTTGCAATATCTGCTTACCTAGGAGAATGAATGGGGCTACGAACCCCAATGGGTCGTAGATGGAAGCTACTGTTGATAGCACTCTTCTGGTCAACGGGTGTTCCTTGACTGTAACTCTGAGCTGAAAGTCATCAGAGGACACGCACCATTGCACTCCGAGAGCTCTTTCCATGAGTGGCTCTCCCAAAGCCATATCAAGGTTTTTGACACTTTCAGCGCACTCTTCCTTTGGTATTGATTTCAATACATGCTTGCTGTTGGAGACGAACTTATGTAGTCTTAGCTTGCCTGTGCTGCAAAGACCTCTTGCTTCCTTGATGAGTTGAATTGCCTCAGCATCAGACGTTACACTCACCAGTCCATCATCAACATAAAAATTCCTTTGGATGAATTTAACAGCGTTTTGGTTAAATTGATCCTGACCTTTAGCGGCTAGATGTTTGAGACCAAAATTGGCACAGCCGGGTGAGGAGGCTGCCACAAACAAATGGACTTTCATCCGGAAAGTTGATGGCGGAGACATCAGGTCACCATTCTCCCACCATAAGAACCTCAGGTAGTCTTGGTCTTCCGGTCTTACATGGAACTGATGGAACATTCGCTCCACATCACACATAATAGCAATTGGGCCCTTGCGAAACCTGCAGAGAACTCCCACCAAGGTATTTGTGAGCTCTGGCCCAGTAAGAAGGTGGTCATTCAATGACGTGTCTTGGAATCTTGCTGAGCAATCGAAGACGACGCGTATCTTCCCAGGCTTTTGAAGGTGGTATACCCCGTGGTGGGGAATATACCAGGCTGGATGATTGTTGAGTTCCTTTTCGGGAACCTTCTCAGCATCACCACGAGCAATGATATCTTTCATGAAGTTCATGTAGTCTGAGCAGTATTTCTGGTCTCTCTTGAGCCTTCGTTCCAAGCCTCTTAGACGCTGAACAGAACATGACTTATTATTGGGTAGATTTGGTCTGTCTTGTTTGAAAGGTAAGGGCATTTCATAATGACCATCTTGTTTGTGTTTGATTTCATCTCTCAGCTTAGTCAATAAGTGGAGATCTTCCTGAGAGACGGTTGCATCTTCTTCAACTCTTTCACTGAAATCAGATTCTAGTACCTTAATTACATCATTTGGACTGATCATTTCCTTGATCTGAGTCTTGCAAACATAGTGAACTTCACCTTTGAGCTTGATTGTTGGTTTGGGTTCAGGTGTCACTTTCCTTACAATGATGCGGTGACTTACTCCAATTGCATCACTGTAGTTCTCTTGTGGGTCACCATAACTCACTATGCTCCAACCTAGATCAGTTCTCTGAGCAAAGGGTTCGTTTTCTTCTCCACATACGACTTCTGTGGGCATTAGCGCTTGTGGGCAATTGTATCCGATTAGCAGACCAATTTCACATTCCTTTGGCGGTGCAATGTGTTCTGCTAGATGCTCCAAATGAGGCCATGCTTTAGCGGTCTCTGAAGTTGGAATGTGTGTCCGATTGGCAGGGATAAATTCACGAGTGTACGTTGTTGGCACTGTGATCTTCTTAGAGGAGAATAGATCTCTTATTTTTAGGTATTTGAGTCTTTTACAGGGTACAATTGTCCTTTTTGACGACATTGTAGATAGTTTCAGCTTCACTTGTTCCGTGTTCGTATCTAGAATGTTTGCTACTTCCTCAAGAAGGAAAGAAGAATCACTTTGTGAATCTAGCAGAGCATAGACAAGAACTTCCTTACTTGAATCACTTTGCGTTGACACATAGACAGGTACTATCGCTGAAGTCTGTGTAGTATTGCCATCTTGCACAACTCTGTTGGATGTGGTTTCCTTGATAACCTCTTGTGTTGACAGTAGCTTTCTTTCCTTGCCATAACTTATGTCTTCAGATGTTTCCCCTTTTGGTTCTTGTTTTGAGCGGTCTTCGTGTAGGCATGTGGGATGACGTTTTGAGCAGGTGTCACAGACCATCCGGCTACTGCAGCTCTTGGATTGATGGCCAGGACTTAAACATCCGAAGCACAGTCTTTCATTCTGAATGAACTTGACTCGTTCGGCGACTGTCCTTTCAATGAATTTGAAGCACTTGTGTAAACTGTGTCCTAATTTCTTACATAACACACATGTGACTATGTTTCTCTCACTGATGTTAGTTGTGAAGATCTTGGCACCTATAGTTTGGTTCTTGATCTTTGCTTTATTTGGTTCACTTTGTCGTAATGCGTAGGATGTTATAGGGTTGCACGCAATACTAGCTTCCATCGACAGGAATGTCACAAAATAGTTAAAGCTTGGGAACCTTCTGTGTTCCAGTTGGTATTGTGTGGCCCTTCGGTTCCATCTGCTACTTAACCAGTCGGGTAGTTTGGCAGCTAGTTTTTGATTCTCAATATCATCATTAAGAACCGTTAGACTCTCATTGTGAGCAAAAGTGAATTCACAACTACGTGGAAAGTCTACAAATTTTCTTAAGTCTGCACTCTCCTTAGGAGCTAGTTTTGGCCAAGCATGTAATTTGTCTCGGAAGGCCTTGGCAATCACAAACGGCTCACCATAACGTTCCTTGAGCAGGTCCCATGCTGCATGATATGAATCTTCTGAATCGATCAGAAAATAACCTTCTACTGCTTCTTTAGCTGCTCCTCCCACATATTTCTGAAGGAAGAAGATTTTCTCTGCAGCTGGGATATTCTTTCTCTCAATCAGTGTCTGAAAGGAAGACTTCCAATGGTTAAACTTGAGTGGATCCCCACTAAAAATTGTAGGCTCTGGAATGGGAAGCCTATTTGCTGATATAGCCTCAGCCAGGACTTTCACAAGCTCACTTGTGTCGTTTTGAAGCACACTTCTTGGAGCCACATCCCTTAGTGGTTGTGGGTGCTGATACACAGGATTCACCTGATCAACTGGTTGCTCAAATGTAGGCAGCTCAGACTTATGTGGAGTAAGCCTTTGGTCTGGATACAACTCATTTTCGTCATAGACTTGAAGCCTTGCTCTGGCCGCGTTCAGTCTTTTTATCTCCTCTAAACGTCCAAGCTCTCTTTTTAAGTCTTCTACAGATCTTTTCCTTGCAGCATTCTCTTCTTGCTGTTTCTTTAAGAGCAAAGCTTCTTGTCTCTCCTTTTCTATCTTACGTTCAGTCTCTTCTCTTTCGCCTTGAAGACGACGAGTTACTGCAGCTACTTCTTGCTCTGCAACTATCTTCTTGTCCTCAACTTCAAGTCTTTGGAGTTTCTCTTGGTGGCACTCTTGCTCAGCCATAATCTTCAACACAGCCTTTGTGGCTGCATACTCAGCAGCGGCTTCTTGTCGTTTAACTGAGGATACATTAGAGCGAATGGAAGTGGCCTTAGAAGACTTAAAGTCTGGAGATGACACACTGGAAATCGTAGATGCGAATACGGAGCTTGCATCCGGCCAAATCAGTTCCTCCTTTGTTCCTTGAATTTGAGATTGCGCGTTGTATACAACAATCTTGGTGACTGATATACATTTATCCAGCTTGCGGCGCATCTCGTGAGCTGGGCTGTCAATCCTGCGATATTCTTCATAAACATTATTCAGTTCAGATAACTCTCTCTTTGAATAGTGCTGCTGTGTTCGTGAAGGATGTTGCTTGGATCTTGTTTTGTAACTGATTTCTTAGCCACCTTAGTTAAAACTTTCCAGCGTTCATAAATGCTGTCAAAGCGAATTAGTAGTTCTTTTGTTTTTTCTTTCTGAAATTTTCCACTTCGTCGAGGCTCTTCAGACTGTACTGCTTCTTGTACAACGCTAGACTCATCTGTCTGCTCTGTCTCTTCTACTGGGTCTACGAGTGATCCTTTACACTGACTCTCTTTACTTCTATGTGACATATTAACTTATTTGAAAGTAACCTGTACAATTGTCTTAAATAAACAGTAGAGTTTACAACAAACATTTTACAAAAAGAAATACTCAAGAGAATAGAATATGCCAAGTTAAGTTATTGTCTTTGAAATTAACCCTTCAGAATAAAGGCAGGCATTATAAAGATTTTGAAATGTTGCAGAATCACTCAAAATAACAGCTTTCTTAAATGCACAAACATAAATCCTCTTCTTAATTAAATCAATGACTTATATTCAATGAAATAAAGAATTATCAATATCGCTAAATCACTTACATTAATGTCTCTTAATATCTTGTTACACACTGTTATGTTACTTGGCTACACACAGCCCTTTGAAGTCCTTTATATTTTCCAATCCTTGTGTCACCTTTTCAGAACACAAACTTAAGTGTCTGACTTATGGACGTCTTCATGAAAAAAAAAACGGATGAACTTGTGTGAGTCCTTTAACACTGAACAGTGGCTTATCTGTGAGTCCGTCTTGACGAGCCGTCTTGCAGAGCAGGTCAGGAAACGATCACGCAGACCTCGAGTTCGACTATCACTCCCTCCAGGAAATACACGGTGCCGCTGTTCTTGTTACTGATGGATTTATTCTTCTACTAAATTCTCCACCGTCATCAATCCACCGTCGAACTGTTTAAATACATTTCAACACATGCACAAAACCAAGTTGGCGTTCACTTTACAGAAACCTTGCACGTAAATATGCGCGACAAATAATTAACATAATGAACATACCTCGCTGGCTGCACACAACTGAGAGGGAAATGGGTCCACTTAGAAACAAGAATACTTGTAAATAAACACGTCGTTAATTTAACTTATCTTTCAGAGTACTAAACTTTACCGCCGCTACTTTACCGCGATGTCTGGAACTTGTCACCACTAAAGGCGTCGCAACACAACACAGAATGCACAGATAGTTCCCACCACACAAATACAAGCAAATCAACATTCAAAATACAAGTTGTACAGATAACAATGATACCATGCAAAACCTATTAACAATGACATGAACAACATCTATGGCAGTTAAAATTACATACAATTACAATTGTTTTGTGAGACCATTTCCCAAACACAATACAAATAGAATTTTAGATATTCTTGGTTAAATTGAAGTCCATTTTGTAGACCGTGACATGCACTGGCAAAAAAGCATTAAAAAACAACTTGACCCATAAAGTGACTTTACAAGCCCTCTGAATAGGCTGCATATTTTGACCACGTCTGTGTGTGTGTGTGTGGGTGTGTGTGTGTGTGTGTGTGTGTGTGTGTGTGTCCAGACCCCGCCACCATGGTGGAGCTGTTGAAGGAATCTCCGCCAGGTCTGGTGAAAGAGGGGGACACCGTTGAGCTTCGTTGTCATGGCGACGCCAACCCCCCTGCACCCTTTATCTTCAACAGAGAACAAGTAAGAATGGAAGGGCCCTAACTGCCTCTGTCTCTCTCTCTCACCCCCTCCCACAAAGAGAGAATGGCCCACTAACAGGGGACATGGGAATGTTTCTGATTGGCCCTGGCGGTAGACAGGGAGTGGAGGGTCCATGAGAAAGAGCTGGCAGCCGGGCCCCTGACCCCGCAGCTCCAGGCTGGGTGCCTTGGAAAGCCCTCTCAGGGCCCTGATATCACACTGACCCACACACATGGTTTTTTATTTATTTAAATGAAAGTGACCTTCAAAATGTCTGAGCATTTGTGAGATACATACAGGCTTAGCTCTAATCGCGTGTGTGTGTGTGCCTTCTTGTGTGTTGTGCCAGGAGCCAGAGGTGGACCTGGGTTCTAGTGGGGACGTTCTGGTCCTGTCCGGGGTGACACGGAGAGACAGCGGAGTCTACCAGTGTCGTCTCCGGCCAGCCAATCACGGCCAGCCAATCAGCCAATCACTCAGCGACGCAGAGTGTCGCGTATATATCGACGTTTTTTCCTCCTCCGTCTCAGGTGTCCCCCATTTCGCTGATTGTAATCAGCGGTAGTGAGCTGCGGTGTGCAGTCCTCCTGAGAGCGGTGGTACACTCCTTCGACCACCGCTCCTCTGAGCCGCCTGGGGCGCTGCTCTGGAGCCGGGTTGCCACACTATGTACAGACGCACATATACAGACACACACAGGAGCCCCTTCCACTGAGGGCTGACATATCAGATCAGGTGAGCCTCAGCCAATGAGATGACAAGAGAAGGGGGGGGGGGGAGGATAGTAGAGGGAGCTGTGAATGAGAGGGAGCACCGCTGGGACTGAGCTTTGTCCCTGCTGGCTTCCTCTAGCCCCCAGACCTGGCCTGTCCAGACATGACCCTCAGGTGCCCCCCCATTCCCTGACGCCTGCCGCCTCCCAGCGCCCAGCCAGGAATTATCCCAGGGCAGAGAGAGAGGTAGAGAGGTAGAGAGACAGAGAGAGAGTTCAGGGAGAGAGGTAGAGATACATGGAGAAAGAGGTAGAGAGGAAAGAGAGAGAGCAATAAGCACCAACTTTATTGTAATTATACCAACCGTGGGATCAACTTCTTTCTTCTTCTTTTGTCCTTTCTTAGCTCCCTTCTTTCTGCATTCCCTCTTTCTTCCAGAGAGAGGTAGAGAGTGATAGAGAGAGGTAGAACCCAGGAGGGCCCCATGTCACTCGACTGAAACGGGTTTATTCATTCAGGTTAGGTCAACAGTTGAGTTAGCCACCTTAGCGTTCACGTTAACCCCAGGGTTTAGCAAGGGTTTTGCTTCGTCACATTAAGTGGGCACTCAACGCAACGTAGCATCTCGGTAAACGCAAAGTTGCATTGGCTAATTTAGTAATTTTGTCCACGTCAAAAGAAAGATAAACAGGACGTTAAGGTCGCACGCTGCCGGAGGTTTTTGTTAACATTACAGCTGTTGATTCACCGAATACTGAGCAAATGTATTTACTGTATGGTTGACCTTCTTTTTCTGTTTAAATTACTCAATATGAATGACCACCATAAGGTGACCGTCATAGGATGATCGTCATAACCTGATCACATTTAAATAAGGGCAATGACATAATCAAAATCTGCCATAGATATACATATATATATATAAATACTATTATTGTTATTATTATTATTATTATTTTCTTTTCTTTTAATCATCTTAACAATCATATAAAAACAATTCTAAGATAAAATGAGTACTTAAATGATCCCAGATGGGAAATTTGGGAACGTGTACACGTATACACGAACATGCATACATGCACTGTGTATGTATAAATGTGAGTGTAAATGGGTTTGTGCGTCTGTGAAACTGAGAGAGAAAGTGAGAGATGCATATAGAGGGACATAGAGATCACTAGATAAATAGAGAGAAGGAGAGAGATACAACCATGGGCTTGTTAGGACTGGTTAGCAGTTCTGGGTGGGGGAATGATTGGGGAAAGGAGGGAGGGAGAGAAAGAATACAGGTAGGAAAGAGTGGTAGGGAGAGAGAGATGGAGGAAGTGAAAAAAAGAGCGGGAGAAAGATAGAGGGAGGTAAGGTAAGGGTAGAGAGAGTGGAAGGGAGGGAGAGGTAGACAGATGGAGAGGGAGTGGGAGAGAGTAAGGGGTGGTAGAGAGAGTGAGGGAGAGACAGAGGGAGGGCATGAGAGATGAAGCGAGAAAGAAATAGAGGGGGATGGAGGGATAGAGGGAGAGAAGAATAGCGGGATGGAGGGGAGCATTTGGATTTAAAAGCCATTTTTGGTGGTGCTAACGTTATAGCATTATAGGTTCACAAAATTTACGTCTGGCACACTGTAGTCTCAAACCTCCCGGGTTCGATTCCTGGCTCGGGGCTAGATCACGTGAAGTTTGAATGTTCTCAGTTTGACTAATTTGAGAGCCAAAGTCAATTTGTGGTGTGAGTGCATACTGTGACATTCACGTCTTATGAGACTAACCATAATTACCCCCTTCTGAATGGGAAGGTGCGTTCATATCAACCTCCGAGTGGAAGATATGATAACTTTCTGACAGCCCTGATAATCTGGCATTGCTTCCCATGATATTGACTAAAAAACTACAGAACAATTCAGAATATTATATTTTAGTGAAGTTATGTATTAATTAGGTGTATTAAGTTCTACCTTCCTAATTGTTCCAGTATGGCATGAATGCCACACAACCCACATGTCATTACGTTCTTCAGACTGTCTGCCGTTATGCTCATAGTCAGATGGTTATAGGCTCCACCCCCTTGTCACCTCTAACTCTGACCCCTGTGACCTTGACCTGGAAATTGACAAGATGGATAGTTAGTTACTTAACCTGAGCGCAAACTGATTTGACTATGGCCGTGTACTTTGCATCTGCATAAGTAATTAAACACTGGTGTCGTGTTGTTGATGTTTCTTGCAACACGGACCTTTCAAGAGACAGATGTCTGAACTACATCAGTAAACAACCCAAACAAACCACCATACAAGCCAGCTACTCCCTAAGTCACACTTCCAGCTGGACGACAAACACAGTCTCTAGCATCGTGGATGTGTGTCTTGCGGCCACATCCCCCCACCAACCTCCACCTCTTCTTGGACATGACGCTCCTCTGATGTAATTTCCGGTTGGTATGCCTCTGAAGGCTCTGTCATTATTCGAACTCTTCCATAAACACATTGCAGAGCGGTGTCGTAAACACGGCAGATGACCGAAGCAGAGGCCCTTGAAGAGGCTGCATGTGTGGCTGCATGTCTCCAGCGCTGGGGAACAACATCTGACACGAAAGAGGCCCCAAACTTCTATTTATGGCACACTGGAAAGAGCCTGAAAGCCATTTACGGTTAAAGACTGTCTTTGTGTTTGTGGGGAAAACACCTTTTTTGATTCGCTCGACGTCATCAATACAGCTTTGTTCTCGTGGACATGTTTGCTTCCAGACAGTTTGTTCCAATAGTGAACAACTGAATGACCTTCTCAGATCCTGTCTTGGAATGCTTTGTCTTCTCTGACATGTTTGTGGAATTTCGTCACGCAAGTCCGAGCTGGAGGGCATGAGAATCCACTGTTATAATTACCCCTGCTATTGTAAACCCAACCCCGAAGCATCTATGTCCATGTCATTTCACTATCCCGTCCTCTATACTTACCTGTTGCAAGGGATATGATAGACCTCACTGCCCATAATAAGCACTGGGTAGCATCTAAGTATCTTTTATAGATATTCCTCAGTTCATCACATCAACACATCCTAAGTTCTTAACCGATCCAATCTTTTTAATATCTGCACAAAATTCTGACTGTACTGCCCGTTTATTTGCCAGAAAAAACCCTTTATGTTTCAAAGGATATCTTTTTTTTTGTCAAGTAGTTTGATCACAGACTTGTACAGGTGAAATGAGGTCAGGGTAGCGGTTAGGGTGTTCGACTACCAGACAATAGGTACTGGGTTTGACCTCCCCCATGTCCACACCCTACCCGTAGGCATCCTTGAGCAAGATACCCCTAACCCCTACCTTACCTGTTTCTAGATTCACTGGAAGCCACTTTGCATAAAAGCATCTGCCTAATGACAAAATAGTCAATGGGAATGTTAGCATGAACGAGAGTAGACCTGTACAAAGACAAGTGCTTATACAATGAAGTGAAAGTTGCACATGATGCATGTGTTGCATGCAAGCTGAGTCCACGTCGCTCGCCCGTGAGCCTTGCAGCTCAGGTTGCGCTCCCAGGAGAGATTCCTCTTGGCCGCAGGCTACAGGGATAACGGGTAAAAGTGCGCCCTGCCATTGCTGCACTGTACCTGGAGAAAAAAAGGATCTTCTTTGCAAAAGGTCACCCGTGTGATGACTTGTCATGCGAGACATAAACAGCGCTGGTTCGCGTGCCTGTTTGTAGCGTTCTTCAACACTTCGGTTCTGTTTGAACGGGCTGCTGCTGAGTGTGGAAGTTGAACGTGTAAAAGGGGGTAAATTACCTTGGGTTTTCCTTTGAATAGTTTACCATTTATGAGGGATTTTGTCTTCTCTAGTCATTGTCTCATAAACAGGATTATAGGGAATATGTATCTCCTCATGGGAGATCCACAGCAGCACAATGTAGGAAAGTGTCCTTCAGTGAATGCATCGGTTAGAGAAATGCTTCATTGACTCACATTGACACAGCTTCTATTCTGTTTTTGAACAGGCTCTCTGACTCGTGTTCAACCAAATAGTTAGTTGATGTACAGCTTCCTTGGCTAATGTGAGTGGTTCCACACATCAATACAATTATCAATATGCTGCTCAATAGTTGCTCCTAGTGGCCAACTGGGAACAACAGGGCTTCCCAAACCCATTCGATGACATGAGTATAGTTCATCCTAAGCTCTTAGTAAACACAAGGCCGGCCTACTAGATCAGTCATAGCTTCCTCAACACAGAGAAGCCGCTAAAATGTAGCTTGACATGATCTAAACACAGGTTGCCTGTTCCATGACAAATTGAGAGGACGGCAATATGCATGCATGTGTGTGTGTGTGTGTGTGTGTGTGTGGGGGGTGGGTGGGTGTGTTCAGATATGTGTGTGCATGTGTTAACATGTGTGTGTGGGTGTGTTTAGGTATGTGTGGTTTTACAAGGGTCAATACATGGGCGCTTTTCATTAAACTTCAACCACACGTCAAAGAGGAAGGATTAAGCAAGACGGAGCCAAGAAAGATGGCCACTAAAAACTATTTGAAGCAGTACTTGACACGCTGTCAGATAATTTGCCTTCATATATCTTGTTTCCTGGGTGTTTTTTATGAAGGGGCAAGGTCCTATCTACAAATGTAAGCATTCCGCAATTAAAACAGACAGCTAAAAATACACTGTATTATATGAACCTGTGCTTCATGGGGAGACAAGTTGATCAGTGGACAGAAAGGCCCTTCAAAGGCATTTAACAACCTTCTAACCCCTGTATCTCCATCTACGCCTGACTCTTTCCAGATTCCTCCACGCCAAACACACTTCCACCTCTGCTACAGGCATGGCTTATTCTTCTGACGGTCAACACTTACACTACTTAACTATGCTAACAATTCAATTGAAATTACTTCACAAATCCATTTTGGTGTCAGTGCTTTTAACATGCTTAACAGAACAGCACAATGAAGAGGCAACATACAAGTTTATTGAGGTACTTCCAAAGCTTAGTGGAGACCTTTTTATTGTCTATCTGTTTCATTCGAAGCATTTGGGGATTTTAAGATGGTAGGTCTGATATGGGTCAGGATCAAAATAGTTTATCTTGAATTTAATTGAGTATCACATCGATTCATATACCCAATAGTTTCGTTGTTTTGAATAACACTGAAGACAAAGAGCTTATTTATTATTCACATTATTGGGATGTCTAAATGAGCCATTCTTTTTTTAAACAAAAACAAATTGTGAAGTAAATGTGAACAAATATTAGTTTAAAGTCTAAGTCTAAATTGCAGTTGTTCGATTTCACCTCAGCCACATTTGCTACCTCTCTTTGTAAGACATGCTACAGAATCCACCCCACTGTGGCACAAATTTGATTTGTGAAATGCTGTCCTCGCCACTGCATTCAGCCAACTAAATGTCAGCGATGCGATCCCTGTTGAATACAATATTGGCACACTGTCTTGTCTCAACATTTTACACCACATGAATACTCATCTTGATGTATTCTAGTTGTTGTTTTTTGCGATCCATCGCAAGCCATTGTCTTTCACAGCCGGCATGCTTGCATCATCACGCAAATGCAAACTTATTTTATCAGCGCTTGTATTTACATGCTTTGCATTGCAGGCATGCTAATACAGACGCACAGGTAACAAACTTACACACACTTACACACACAAACACACAGACGTGTAACTCTGTCCTGTTGTTGTGTCTGTGGCTTCCATCCATCTTCCTCAAGCCCAATCCTGTCAGCGTATACCTCTCTCAACACTCCCAGTTATCGGTCTTGCTCCCGCTTCTTATAAGGGAAGAGCAGACTTCAAGCCCAACACATTATTTCTATTGAGTCCCGGGATTAACGGCAGAAACATGGCATTTCAGGTCCTTCCAAGCACCTGCCTCATCCCATAAACAATGCCTACGTTATCTGGGGGGGGGGGGGGGGGGGGGAATATTTATGTTTGCTCACAGGAATTCTCCAGATCTTGTCAACACCGTCGAGAGACACAATTAGCTTCAGAGTGCGTTTCAGACCAACAGTGGGCAACGCATAGAGATAATTGAGAACTCAGATGAAAGACGTGTGTAAGTTGATTTCTACTCACAATAATATCACTGAAGGAAGTGGAATGACAGTGTGCTGGATGAGTGCAGTGTTGTGTCTTGTTAAGTGCGTGTTAGGTGGGTGCGCCTGCATGTCAAGTATGTGTGCTTGAAATCATGATCCTCTTCTCTTTATTCACAAGTCCAAACTGCTCTGTTTTGGTGTAAATATATTTGACCAAAATTGTGCAATTTGCTCCCCTCCCTGTCTGTCACCTCCTTTCCTTTTCCTTTCCTCTTTAATTTTGCTCTTCTCTCCTTCTTTTCTCCCTATCTTCTCCTTTTTTCCCTCTCTTTTCCTCTCCCTCTCCGCCTCTCCTCTATTCTCCTCTCCCTCTTCATCTGCTACGCCTTCCCTCCCTCTAAAGTACCTGCTCGTGTGTGTGTGTGTGTCTGTGTGCTGATGCTGTCTCCTCTCCGTCTCCTTCCTCCTCAGTCATCACCACCTCCAGGCTGGAGGAAACGCTGGAGGTCAAACACCTCAGAGGCTTGATCAGTCGCCATGACGATTAAGCGACAATGAGATGGAATGGATGGACGTGCTGCTATACCGACTACTCTGGTGGTTATTCAGGTGTTTGGAAACGGCTGAGTTTAAGGGGGGGCTGAGATTAAAGAGGAGTACGCATTTGTTTGAAGTTTGGCGGGGTCAGGGGTTAATGTCAGGGTTAGGTTAAGCTGGGGGAAGCGGGGCATTATGGGAATTACCACCAGAGCCAGTCCGAATAGCTGCACACGTATGACAAATATACATTGCTTCCCTTGTGTGTGTGTGTGTGTGTGTGTGTATCCATGTGTGTGTGTGTGTTTTTGTTCACACTGCTGTGCTCCTTCCCAGATGTCCAGACGGATACTTCGGCCCACGGTGCTTGCAGACTGAACCCTTGCGATTGCTCAGTCCCCACCCTTTCAAAGGTATGTTGGCTTTGACACCGGCAGCAGAGCACAGAACAGACAGACATGTCACACTGGATGCCCACTATGGAGCCCCGCTCTTCAGTTTGCTTTCCTCCTCCTCCTCCTCCTCCTCCTCCTCCTCCTCCTCCTTCTCAGGTCACCACGCTGTGTTCAACTGTGCTTTCGCCACAAAGCACACACTGGCTTCGTCCATGGGAACACTGCTTCTACTGCTCGTAGTTTAACTGTTGTTCTAATCCTATGTCTCTCTCTCTCCCTCTCCCTCTCTCTCTCTCTCTCTGTCTGCCTCTCTCTCTCCCTCTTTTTACCCATTTCCTACACATTCTCTTTTTGTTTTCACCCCCCTGCCCCAACCCCTTGCCCTGTCTCTCTCTCTCTCTCTCTCTGTCTCTCTCTCATTCCTCCACCACCTACTTCTTCATCCTCCTCTTTTCCTTCTCTCTTTTTGTGGCTTTGTTTCTTCCCTTAAACTTTGTGTAGTGTTTTGAGTACTATATAAATGCAATGGAGTGTATTATTGTAGACACAGTGTTGGGCACCATTGGTTACTCTGTAGCTAGGTGCTGGCTCTAGATGTGTGCAGGGTGAGTGCTGCGTATAGGACGCCCAGTACACCCCCAGCGACCTCCGACCTCCCCCCAGAATGGTTAATACCGCTATCCATGTTGTGATGTTCCTCCTCCTCCACCTCCTCCTCCTCCTCCTTCTCCTCCTTCTCCTCCTCCTACCTGACCTGCATCCCATGTAGTCTAGCAACAAGTCTGAATCTCTTCCTTTCTTCTCATCTCTGCTTCTCTCAACGCTCTGTCCTCCCATCTCATTCCTTTCCTCTCCTATTAGCCCCTGAGTTGTCTTTCTCTCTGTTAACTTCATCTGCTACTTCCCTTGCTCATCCATGTGACCTTGTCTCGTCCCATCTTCGTTGCATCCGCTCATACATTCTGTTTCGTTACAACGTAGACTAGACATATGTGTTTGGACAGGGTTTAGTGCTGTTTGATTTGTCCTCGTTGAAGGATCGTATTAGCACGAGCATGTCATGCTGAATGTAGATCTACCAAAACCATGTGACCTGTCTCTGTCTCCACCCTCCCCACCCCCACCTTCGATTGTGTGTTGATTTCCGATGCCTTTTCCAGAAAAGTTTCTTGAGTATTTATTTCGTACTGGACTCTCAGTGTCTTCAGTGACTCAAAGTGTGCAAACATCCTGAGTCGCGTTTTCTTGAGTTATTAATACCCGCTCTCAAAATTAGACTCATTTTATCGGTGGAATACAATCGGCATCTGCCGCTTAAAAATAGACTAGCCTTTGAGAGATTTACAAAGGATTTAAGAAACATACTTTTTGACGTGTCGGCTTTTTGAAGTGCTGCTGGTGAACGAGAGGAGTTGTAGAAAGGCGATTGATTCTGAAGAATGTTATTTATCTGAGAGTACCGGCTAGCATGGCTCGCTGATTCTCCAGAATACCTCTCCTCCTCGTCAAGTTGACTCAAGCATTTTTCTGGAAAAGCACAAATAATCAAATAATAATCAACAATAACAATGATAAAACAATAAACACAACCGTTCAGTCACTACTTATATTTAATAATTAGTGATGCTGTGGATTTATATTGACAGCCTTTAAAAAAATCCTTAAAAAAATGTAGCAGAAGAAAGCTAGTCTTTGTTCAGGGCCTTTTGTTGGATTAATAATCAACAAAATGTTTTTAGTACAAAATCAACCGTAGAAGGTCGGAAATGCTTCCATTCTCCCTAGATTGTATTGGTATCTATTACTAATGTCACAAGTTCAAAGATATTTCTAGAATAACAACCTTCAAGGAACAGTTTCAACCCATTAACAGCCTCACAGTTTCAATGAGCATGTCTTAAGTTGTAAAGCTTCTAGTAACGTTCGTACTAAAGAGAAGATATCAAATACACTGTAATGCTGTAGTAGCTATGTAGATATACTGTAATACTGTAGCGTAGACGTCTCCATGTAGTGTAATAATGCAGAGCAGACGTGTACACCATGAGTGCAGTCAGGCGCAGAGTAGGCTGGATATAAATACACCAATGTTAAAGATGTATGTTTTCTCTCTGTAACCTGGGTGAGTGTGTGTGGGCGTGCTGCTGGGCGAGGGGTTTTAACGTCTGTGTGTGTGACGTCCACAGAGGCCGAGGAGCTCTACCAGAAGCGAGTCCTGACAATCACGGGTATCTGCGTGGCGCTGCTGGTGGTTGGCATTGTGTGTGTGGTGGCCTACTGCAAAACCAAGTGAGTCCCGGGGTTGTTGAGGAGATCCCACTGGCCGGCCTGTTGAAAACTCTGTTCAAACCGGTGGTTCCCAACGCCGGGCCTGTCTCATATGCGTACTGGGTCGCTGTACAAACACACTGCGTAATGAATGAAGCGCTAATGCACATCCATTCACTCGTTGTTATTAGACCCAAAAAAGGATTGGAAACTACCGGTTCAAGACAATGAGAATGTTTGGTTTCCCCTCATTCTTTGATGCTCACTGTTCACTGATAGATAGCATCATTAGCCAGATGTTAGCGTCACAGCAGACAGGAGGATGATGTGCGTCTGATGTGTTTTCAGGAAACAGAGGAGGATGATGCACAATCACCTGCGACAGAACATGTGTCCGGAACACCGCAACCGGAACCTGGCCAACGGACCCAATCACCCGGGACCCGGACCTGAGGAGTTACCCATGGTTGACGTGAGTCCTCCTCCTCCTCCTCCTCCTCCTCTCTGTTCATCTACCTCCACCTCCACATCCTCTCTCTCTCTCTCCAACCGCTCCTCCTCCTCCTCCTCTCTGTTCATCTACCTCCACCTCCACATCCTCTCTCTCTCTCTCCAACCACTCCTTCTCCTCCTCCTCCTCCTCTGTTCATCTACCTCCACCTCCACATCCTCTCTCTCTCTCTCCAACCGCTCCTTCTCCTCCTCCTCCTCCTCTCTGTTCATCTACCTCCACCTCCACATCCTCTCTCTCTCTCTCCAACCGCTCCTCCTCCTCCTCCTCCTCCTCCTCCTCTCTGTTCATCTACCTCCACCTCTACATCCTCTCTCTCTCTCTCCAACCGCTCCTTCTCCTCCTCCTCCTCCTCTCTGTTCATCTACCTCCACCTCCACATCCTCTCTCTCTCTCTCCAACCGCTCCTCCTCCTCCTCCTCCTCCTCCTCCTCTCCCCCTCCTCTCTCCTCTTCCTCCTCCTCCTCTCTGTTCATCTACCTCCACCTCCACATCCTCTCTCTCTCCAACCGCTTCTCCCCTTCCTCCTCCTCCTCCTCTCTGTTCATCTACCTCCACCTCCACATCCTCTCTCTCTCTCTCCAACCGCTCCTCCTCCTCCCCCTCCTCCTCCTCCCCTCCTCCTCTTCCTCCTCCTCCTCCTCTGTTCATCTACCTCCACCTCCACATCCTCTCTCTCTCTCCAACCGCTTCTCCCCTTCCTCCTCCTCCTCCTCCTCCTCCTCCTCCTCCTCCTCCTCCTCCTCCTCCTCCTCCTCCTCCTCTCTGTTCATCTACCTCCACCTCCACATCCTCTCTCTCTCTCCAACCGCTCCTCCTCCTCCCCCTCCTCCTCCTCTTCCTCCTCCTCCTCTCCTGTCTGTTCATCTACCTTCCCCTCCACATCCTCTCTCTCTCTCCAACCGCTTCTCCCCTTCCTCCTCCTCCTCATCCTCCTCCTCCTCCTCCTGTCTGTTCATCTACCTCCCCCTCCACATCCTCTCTCTCTCTCCAACCGCTTCTCCCCTTCCTCCTCCTCCTCCTCCTCCTCCTCCTCCTCCTCTCCTCCTCCTCCTCCTCCTCCTCCTCCTCCTCTCTTTATCTACCTCCACCTCTACATCCTCTCTCTCCCCCTCTTCTTCTCCCCTTCCCCTTCCTCCTCCTCCTCCTCCTCCTGTCTGTTCATCTACCTCCCCCTCCACATCGTCTCTCTCTCTCCAACCGCTTCTCCCCTTCCTCCTCCTCCTCCTCCTCCTCCTCCTCTCCTCCTCCTCTCTCTGTTTCCCCCCTCACCTCGTGTACATGGGTTCAGGAGTAACCTTTCAAAAATGTTCCTATAGCTACTCTGCCACTCTGTCTAGTTGTTGTTTTTAGAAACTAGGCCACGCTGCACTTTTGTCTTCTTTCTTTTGTAGCTACTGCAACTCTGATGGTAAGCTTTGATTGTTCACCCATGCGTGACTTAATGTAATGTGTTTGTACATGGACAAGTCACACCACCCACCCACCCCCCCCCCCACACACACATACACAGTCCCCCTTTCCCTCCTGTCCCCTTTTCTCTGGTTCTCACCATCTGCCCGATCCATCTGGGTCCTGCAGTACATATCAAAGAACCTCCCGGCCACGGAGCGCGTCCTGCGGCCCGCCCCGGAGGGCTCGTTCCGCGGCAGTCATGCCTCTTCCAGATCTCACAACTCTTCCACGTAGCCCATTCATCAACCAACAGGTAATGCCTCTCCTCACTCACTAGCTGCAGGCATGCACGCTAACACACACACACACACACACACACATTCATACATGCACACACGCACACACATTTACACACACACAGGCACACTTACACACAGACACACATGCACACACATACATACATGCACACATGCACACCCATATATACACACACAGGCACGCAAGCACACACACACACACACACACACAGGCACGCAAGCACACACACACACACACACACACAGTCACGCAGTGCTGAAGTTGTTAAGTTCCCCTGTTCATTGCCAGTGGAACAAAAATATAAAGGAAATGTCCCTGTTGGCTGCCTGGGTTCCAGTCCCACTAGGGCTGATAGTTCTCTGTGTGTCTTCCTGGTGACCTTGTTGAAAGATGCATGTTTACTGTCCTGTCTAGCTCAACCAGGAGAGTATGGCGTTAACGCCGCCACCGCCAGGGTTAGGGGATTGATTCCCACTGGGGACAACCATGCCAAGAACACTTTAGATAACGTTTTCCACCAAATGGCCTATGTTACCATGTAACAATATGCTTGTTGAAATCTGCTTCCAACATTGGAGTGATATATTTCCAGACATTTTTATAATTTGTTGTTGTTGTTGGGCTGTGGTTGTATTTCATTTCAGTTATCTACTTAACTTTTTAAACGATTTCCTTCCTTTGTGGGTTCATAATAATAATAATTATTATTATTATGAATTAATAATTATTAATAATAATACCTTTATTTATAGCAATATTTAGTGTTTTTTTGTTAGTTTAGTACAAAATACATACACAGATTGAAGGAGTCTGTTGATAACGTTCTGTGTTTTGATCATTTCTATCTGTTGATAACCTTCTATCTCTTGATAATTTTCTGTCTGTTGATAACTTTCTATCTCTTGATAAGTTTCTGTCTGTTGATAACTTTCTATCTCTGTATAACTTTCCTGTGTCTGTCTGTGGGTTTCCAGACACGACGAGCGGACATGGAGCCTAGACAACTCGGGCAGCATCCTATCAGACTCCCCAGGCATGATTGTCTTCCTCGGTGGGTACCAGTAAGTGCAGCAGCCCCGCCTGCATGGAGGCCCGGGCTCGTCGCGCCGCGCACTGTGTCTTCTCCGACCCTCACCGACCAGGCCTGCAGTACGGAGAGTCCTTCGACTCTCTGGGCGATTCCACACACAGCGACAGGTGGGACAACCGAGTGTAACGTGACCCTCTCTGTTTCTGTCCAATTCAGCCATCTGGTGGCACCCAGCCGCCATTACACCTCGTGCTCCGTCAATTAACCACGTGCACTCCCTCTGTCTACCCACACTCCTGCCGGCTATTCAGTAATCACCCTCCACAGTACTAAAGCACTGGCTCCCCACAGAGCCAGTGCTAGTTCGTAATGTTGTATTACCTCTCATGGTAACTACGTCCCTGCCACTTCTTGTTTCGGGTCCCACTCCCGTTCTTGTTCCCGTTACGGGTTCCGCTCCCGTTCATGTTTCCGCTCTCATGTTCTCTGTTCCTGTTCCTGTCCCGCTCCTGTTCCTCGTTCCTGCCTGCCTGCCTTCCTTGTTTCCTGAACCTCGCCTGCCCGACCACCCGCCTGCCTACGTCCTTCTGCCTGCCTGACTCCCCGCCTGCCAACTGCCTACTGGACTACTCGCCTGCCTTGCCCTTGCCTGTACCGTTGGACAATAAATCCTGTTTGTACCCGCACCCTGCTGGTTTCCTTGTCTTGCGTTTGGGTCCTAATCTCGTAACCGTAACACCGAGAGACAGCCTTTAGCACCTTTAGTGTTAGGATTGAATTAGCTGTAGTGCTTTTAGCATTATGGATAGAGGAATTAGCTGAAGCTGCATTTAGCATTATGGATACGTAGATGAATTAGCTGAACTGCATTTAGCATTATCAATGGATAAATTAGCTGAACTGCATTTAGCATTATCAATGGATAAATTAGCTGAACTGCATTTAGCATTATCAATGGATAAATTAGCTGAACTGCATTTAGCATTATCAATGGATAAATTACCTGAACTGCATTTGTGTTCTTAGCATCATGAATTAAAGATGAATGAACGAAACAACTAAATAAATTAACTAATTATGTTATGAATGATTAATTTACCATTATGGATGAGGGAAATGCTTAGCACGATTTAGAAACAGTGTTGGGGGGGGGGGGGGGGGGGGTGGGGGGGGGGGGGGGGGGGGGGGGGGGGGGGGGGGGGGGGGGGGGGAGGGGGGGGGGGGGGGGGGGGGGGGGACACAATTATGGATGAGGAATTGGCGTTGACACTTTTACTTATGAATGAATCAGCTAGATCTCTTGGCAATATGACGGTAGGAATTTACTTGCTATAGCACATTCAACAACGAATTAGCAATACAAACAGAGGAATTAGCCAAATGGCCATTTAATGTTATGAATGAAGGAAGTATCTAAAGAGGTTTGATGCTGCAGGGGTTTTCTCATCACAGTTGTCTGTCTTTTTCCACTGGCTTTGATTTGGCCCAGAGGGTCCGTCATAGCACGACAATGGGGACTCCAGTGGAAAATTACCCACAGCAGAGCCGATGATGAAATCCTCCAGGGCTAGCACTGCACTAGCCAAGCAGCGCAACAATAGCGCTCTTGTTGCGGTTATTCCCAAGTCAATAATCAGGGAACGTTTGCTAAAGTGCAGCCATTAGCATTGACATGCATCACCGTGATTGAATATGGCTGGTTTTTCAGTCGGCGCCTGCTATACTTTGATACTACTCAAATCATACAGCAATTTTGCAAAGGTCGAGTTAATATGATTTCACTAGTTATAAGCTATTTAAAAAACGTCAAAGAAAAAAGTAAAAAAAAAAACTAAGGTATTTTTTTTAATTGTTCTGGGCAACACAGTTTCGGGGCTTTCCAGACATGGTCATTGTCCTTGCCCGATATTTGACATGTATGTATATATAAATACTGTATATTTGTGATTATTGGTTGACCTCCCAGGACTTTAGCAGTAGTTTGACAAACAAGCTCCATGATCCACACCCAAACGTCTATCTTCTCATCTTTAATATTAATTTCAGAGGCCGTGTAGTAAGTATGTGCGAAAAGGTTAATGTGACTTTAACTATAGGGGAAATTAGTCTTCCAGGACAGGTGGCGTATATCAAGGATAAGTACCATGGTTCTCCGCCAAAACCCACAACCTAGAGGAAGGGTGTGGAGCTCCTTTATGCAGCTAGGAACCGCGGTTTTATACATTGCTCGGAGTGTATGTTGTGAGTTTTAACTGAATATTATGAAGTTCCATTGAGTGGAACAACTTCACATAAATATGGTAAAAATGTTGTTAAATGTTAGAGATCTGATACTTTTTTCAGATTTCTTTCAAATTACCGGAGTAGCATTCAATCCACCCCTTGTAATTTGAACCCATTCGTCACAGCTTGCTAAAACAACGACCTGGAAAAGGAATCTATCTTCACGTATTTTCCTTTTAAATGAAAACACATCATCTTCCTGTCAGAACGGAGCTGTCAGTGCGTGGCATCACCGAGTCCCAGTGGGCGGGCCTTAACAGTTTGACCAATCGGAAACAAGTTGAAGGTCAAAATGGCATGGCAGCATCTGCCAAACCCACGGTTCTCATACCAGCACTCTGAAACACAGGACTCTCCACGAGAGTCCTGTGATCAGAGCACAGCTCACCATCTCAGGGGAGATCATCTCGGCTCTTTCGTGTATGTCAGACCTTTTGTAATGTTATAAAGCCCTTGATGATCACTATAAAAGCCGGCAGGGATTGCATTACAGTAGACTTATATTTTGAAGCGCTCGCCTTGTGCTTTGATCGAACTGTAGCACTGCTGTAGATCACCTTATGCCGTGAACTCTTAAAATGTTTTCCCCTTAAATTCAGATTCTAAGGAATGGCTGTGCAACGTTACCCTGTAAAAATGATCCTTTCACTGTGGACTCATTTAGATGACAAATGTGAAGTTTCCCTGGCATGATCCGATATGGAAAATACTATAAAATAAATAAAACAGACAAATCTCGAATGAGATTGGAAAAGATCGGATGACATTGTCATTATGCTGGCCCTACACGGCATGTCTGGGTGCCAAATAGTGATCCCATGAGGTAACCCAATAGTGCACCTTGTTGACGGGAAATTACAAGAATTCTCTGTTGACAGTGATCCCCTTGCCTTGGCATCTGTTACCCATGATCCTCGCCTCCTCCGCGTGCCTGCCTGTATCATTCTCCTCCCCCTCGCAATCCCTCCCCTCGCCTCACCGGTACTAACCCTCCCCTTTCTCTCTCTCTCCTGCGCCGCAGGTACGTGTCAGCTCTGACCCCGCCCGCCCGCCTCTCCCCGGTGGACCTCCACTACTCGCTGCCCCCCCCCACCTTCCAGATCACCTCCCCAAACGCCAGCCAGGCCATGTCCCTCCCGCCCGCAACCCCTACCCCCCCATGGAGGAGGACCAGCCCCTGCTGCTGAGGCGCTACCAGGTGCACCTGCACGACGCCCAGTCCCAGGACCCCTACCGACAGCAGCGCCGACGGAGCTACCTGTGGGACAGCCGCGGCAGACTGCCCTCCAGTCCCTACCCCCCGTCCCAGGACGAGCACTACGAGACCCCCCAGGAGTACCTCTGCTCCCTGGAGCAACCAAAGAGAAGCGTCTCCCGGGGGTCCCGAGGCGGGGGTGCGTCGGGCAGCGGGGGCGGGGCCGCGGGTCGAGGAGGGGGTGAACCCGGTGGCCAGCAGTGCCGGCGGTCTCGGCTGAACGGGCATGTGGCGTCGCGCGGCTACGAGGCGTCGCGGGACTACGGCTCGCGGAGCTGTCTGACGGACAGCGAGTCGGAGGAGGGGGAGGGAGGGGAGAGCACGCCGTTCCTCAGTATGCAGAACATGAACGCAGAGCCACCTATCTTCTATTCCCTTCTATCTTTCTCCTTAACTTAAGGTCTACCTAAGATATGTGGAGCGCTTGATTTGAACATCCAATCTACTGCCCCGCCAACCCCACCCCAACGGAGAGGGAGAGAGACAGAGAGAGAGAGAGCTAAGGGGGACAGAGAGAGAGGGGGAGAGAGGGACTGGAGTGCATTTGACAATGTTCAAAAGGAAACTAGCTGTGAAACCCTGGAGGATCATATAATGGAACATTTGCAAACTTTGTATTTTGCTCTTTGATGACATCATTTTTTAAGAGGTGACTGTGGTGTGTTGTGTGTGTGTTTGTGTGTGTGGAAGAACTGTGTGATGCCTATAGTGTGTAGAAGACATAATATAACATAATATCACTTGCATATTTACAGTTTATTATTTTATCAAAGCGGCTGTTATGTCATTAACCATTTTTCTTGTTTTATTAATACACACACACACTTGTTCAATCATACACGTGTCCATACATCCATGTACATAATCTACATGTCTTTGAAACCATTCCACTTAAAGACAGAGTAAAGCAGTGGTCTTTGGCTCCTTTAATATGATGCATTTTCAAGTAAAAACTGAATATTAGGGGGCGGGACTAAGCTGACGGGATGTGTGATTGGTCCTTGAGAACTTAATTAGTGATAGCAGTACTTATTTAGTGACGCCCCCCAACAATGTTATCCATGTTATTATTGGTTGGAATTTTAAGCCCGGCCAACTGGGGCTTGGTGACGCAATCAGAGAAATGTGTCTGTTTTGAGAAAACGTCCATTTGCATCTCATGTTGTCTTTAACTTCCTGTATCGTACTGTTGAGAGGTACTGTGTATTTTACTGTTGCTGGGGTACCGTGTGCCTCTTGTCTTGTGGACACCTGTAGCCATTCCCGATCTTTACCCACTGATAATGTTTTTTTTTTTATTAACCAAAAAAGGAAACCAAATCATTAAAAATATGATTACTATCACATTTAAATGATATACTGTGGAATTGTTTTGATGTCTAGAGATTCAAACGAGAAGGAGGTTGAATATTTGATCACTGCTCATATACACTTCGATGACAACTAGGCCTGTACATCCAACTGGTAAACGAATGGGGTCGTGATCGGTGAAACATTTACAAAGTACGATGGAAGACACTACTCGTGCAAGCCTCCCACCCATGGTATTCTCACACTGGCATATCGCTATGAACAACGGTTATTCTGTAACGTCTCACGTCACGATAGCGTTCCGCGTCTCAGTTAGATGGATGCATGGTTTAAAGGCACTGAAAAAAAGTATAATAAAAATAAGCAGACGATTATTTTCCAGTCAGTGAAAGTGTATTTCATTTAACATTCAGCAATAAAAGAGAAGAACCTTCCCTCATGTCATTCCGGAAATATCGAGATTGTGAGATTGAAAAAAGAAATCTTTATTCATATCATTTTATGGTGTACATATTTTTGTTTAAAAAAAGAACAGCAGCTGTGTGAATTTATTATATATGATAGTTGATATGTGATAGGGCTACACGATAATACAACAACTAGATGAAAATGATTTATGATTGTATTACTCTAGGATTTTGTTGTTTAAATCTTAGTTTACAACTGTGAATGGAAAATAGTACCACATATTTAAACATAATTATTCATTTATATAAAAATTTAAATAACATTTGGTCAAACTGAGGAAGCAAAAGAAAAAACACCAGGCACTTTGCACTTTTAAACCAAGCAAACGTGGTCTTGTGTGATGCAGTGCCATATATACTCCAGCAGATGGCAGAATAGATAAATAGATGGGGTGTATTGAATATTAATTTGTGTCTGTGTCTGTGTGTGTGTGTGTGTGTGTGTGTGTGTGTGTGAGATAGTGAGGGAAGGGGGTATCAGCCACATTGACACCTGGTGCTACAGATGACAGCCTGATAGCCAGATGGACCATGTTGTGCGCGCACACACACAGACACACACACACACCCCTGGGTCTCTGTCCCCCTCTGGAGACACACCCACATGGTTAAATGGTCCTCACATTTCGTCTTCCTGCTAGCGTTACCACGGTGATCAGCATCATTCAAAACATATTCCCACTCCCACAGCTACACTGACCAATGAGAGAGAGAGATAGGTTATTGTAATTGCAGATTATTCCGAAAATAATCGATTAAATAATAATTTGCCGGAACACTGTACTTAGATTATATAGGGCATCGTTTTCCCTGCTTCCCGGCATACCTAAAACAAAGTGGAGTAAACACAGTTTGAGGTTTTGTGTACTTTCGTCGTCCTCAAGGTCGACCTGAATATTATGCAGCGTTGGATTTCCTTCTTGTAAATATTCCAGCCGACGACTATTGTCACTTCTTATCCTATTACTCATTATTTGCTATTTTAGAAAATTGCTCAAACCAAATATGAATAAAAACATAATTTCACAGTCTAGTTTCCATTGAGATCTGTCTCAAACCCTCCATTAGCTTTGAGTTTTGTTGTATTAATGATGGTGACTAAGGTACCCCCAGGTAATTTTATGTTGGATGTTGACTCAACCATTGTGGTCAGGTTGATCTTTAGGTATATCGAAATGAAGCACGTGTGTCAGCGGGAGGCCCTACAACGCACTGGGACCATTTGATAGTCAATGATGTTTGAGGGTGAAATGAAATGGCCAGTGAGAGAGAGGAGGCTGGAAAAGGGATGTGCAGGTGAAGACAGCTTGAGAGCTATAAATAAACAAATGAAGGAAAAGAGGAATAGATGGAGTGATATCAATGAATGGGGGTAATCCTACTGTCGAACTCCTTCTCTTCACTTCTGTTTTCCTTGAACAACCATCTTTCCCTCTATCTATTTATCCTATATATCTCCCTTTATCTCTCTGTCCTCTCTCTCCTTGTACATGCCTCTGGCTATATTTCTCTCTACCTAGCTCTCCCATCCATCTATCTCTCCTTTAGCTATGTCTCTCTATAGATGTCTCTCTTTAACTATCTATCCCTCTACCTTTCCCTCTATCTGTCTCTCCCTCCACCTATTTCTCACTCCTATCTTCCTCCAGCTATATCTCCCTCTATATCCATATCCCCCTCCATCTATCTCTCATTTTCTCTCCCTCCATCCCCCTCCATCTATCTCTCCCTTTCTCTCTCTTCATCCCCCTCCATCTATCTCTCATTTTCTCTCCCTCCATCCATCTTTCCCGCTGTATATCTCTCCCTCCATCATCCATCTGTTTCTCAGTATCTGTTCTACCTCCACACATCTTTCCATCCACATATGTCACCTTGTGCATCCTCCTCCATCGATCTCTCCATCCGTTTTCTTTCCCACAATCTTTCAAACCCACACACTCACACGCACACACACAAACACGCACAAAATGCATGAAGGTATACATCAAAGTGAGCGAAGCACTTCGACACTTTGACACCAATGAAGAGGTTGGATGTGAGATGGTGGTGGGGTGTTACAGAGGGCTATTGAACCACTAACATTAAGTAGGCTCCACTGATTGACTGAGAGAGGTCACTCAGCACACACACACACACACACACACACACACTCACACACCATCCTCACAGCGCCAAAACGGGTCAATATACCAACATAGAAAAGGTCTGCAAATATTTCTTTTAACAGTTGTTCAACTTTTACATGTTAAACTTCTATATTAAAATTATTAATATTTTATGGGGACTATGATGTTTAAACAATGGGACGTATGATATTTAAAAGATAAATGACACATGGGGTTAAATGCTAATGCAATATACAAATTAGCGAGGGCTGCTGAACATTAAACATTTTTGTTAGTTAGGCTTAGTTACACTCGGTTACCAAACACATTTAGCTGTGGCACTTTTCAAACCCCTGATGGACAGGTAATCAATTGTAACTCAACAAAAGTGTAAGTCTATTATGAGTTGGTTTCTAACTCAACTCCACTCAACAGTTGACTGTTTGGCATTGGAAGGTCCAATCGAGTGTTAATAGTGACAGACAGACAGACGGAAAGATGAGGAGAGACAGACAGAGGAAGAGAGGGGCGGGGGGGGGGGAACAGATGCTGCCTGGTACCAAAGGGCAAGAGACGGATTGGTCTCCATGGAGACAGGATTAGAGCAGCATAGGACCATTCAGATGTTCAGGCAAGCATTGCTGTGCACGTATGTCACAACAAACAGGTGCATAATTAGTATTGTGTGTTACATCGAAGGGCAGTCCACATCTGACACACCAGTTAACGTAACTTTGTATTTGCAATGAGATTAATTAATGATCAATTATTCAAAATGTACATACATGATTGTTACAAACAATTTGCACATTTGGTTTGTCATGTGTAGGCTGTGTGGCTAGCCTTCATACACAAATATAAAAAATACATATATATAATATTAAAATAAAGATATTATTAGAATTGTTTGTAAACATGGGTTTGAAAACAACATGGGTCAAATTAGAGTGTCAAACTGATTCAAACTGATCCCCACAACAGAGAGAGACACACACACAAATGTATGTGTACACGTGTGTGTGTGTGTGTGTGTGCACCTGTGTGCGTGTGTATGTTTGTATTTGTGTAGGTCTGTGTGTGTGTGTGTGTGAGTGTGTGTGTGTCTGCACACGTGTGTGTGTGTGTGTGTGTGCCTGCATGCGTGTGTATGTTTGTATTTGTGTAGGTCTGTTTGTGTGTGTGTGTGTGTGTGTGAGAGTGTGTGTGTGTGTGTGTGTGTAGGGGCCCCCCTCCACCGCCCACCATGGCCCAGATCAATAAGGTTTAAAAAGGTAGCCCTGCGCTGGCAGGGGGGCCAGGCGAGTGCATGGGAGGGTGTGCTCTAAAATGCCACAGGCCTAATTAAGCATTACTCCCAATCAAGTCCTTTGGTTCAACAGGCCCCCGAAGGCCCCTGGCATAAAAAAAGCTTCCTGGTGGTTTAAATAGAGGAAGGAGAGTAAAAAACGACATTGTTTTATTATCAAGGACACACCAAAGCATCGTAGATCTGATCTTTCATCGTGTCTTGTGTGTAATACATGTTTTAATTTGAATAAATATTAAATAAATGAAATGATCACAACGGTAAGAATTTATACACTAAGGCTGAGAAATATTAAGTAGGTCAGTTCTAAATGAAGTATGTTTTGTATTTCAACACAGGTGCCTGTTAACACATGGACTAACAAGTCAATAATGTACGCCAGGCTGTGTGTGTGTGTGTGTCTGTGTGTTTGCATGTGAACGGTGCAGACGTGTGTTTTTATGTATGTGTGTGTGTGTTTGTGTATATGTGTGCGTGCATTTTGAAGCATGTAAAATGCCAACCCGATGAACCAGCAAAATTACCAAATAGTTTATAGATTTCCAGGTCCCTCTAAAAATGACACTTGTTACGTTATCCAGACCAAACAATGTATAATTCCATCCATGAATTACGTACTAATTACTGGTTTTATCTAACGCAGCCAATTACGCAGGAATCTTGAGCTATTTCTGTGTATATGATTGTCAAAATACATAATAACAATGTGATCAAGATACTTGTATGCAATTTAAGAATCAGTTTAGATTTATGGTCACTATATTAAAGATGTGTTTTAGGACCTATTTAAGACACTATATTAACAGAATGCTCATCATACTACATCAAGCACAGCCTTGATTCTGATGTTGGGGGAATGTAATTACTTCTGTATGGGAAATGATTTGGCGGTCACCAAAATTATTCCCAGACCACTAATTGAAAAGCTTGACCTCCAAAAAGATTAAATATGAATATAATTCTTCTTCGTCACCAGTTTCTTTTCAGCTGACAACGTGCAGCTGTTTGCCCATCTCGATCCATGCAGTTGAAATCATGTAACTTTATTATTGGCCAAACTTCTCACACACAAGTGTAAATGTACAACAAAACACGTTATAAATCAGAAAACAAAGACGCAAAGTATTTTTTGTCGTTGTGTGTATACCATGTTAACTGTTAACTACACGATGACTCCCTCCTCAATGGGACCATACTTTTGTGTTTTATTTAATTCATTATATCATTTAGTTATTTATTTTTCATATCAAAGCTTGATTTACAATAGGCGGCACGGCTGCGATAACAAAAATCTCCCCATCGTATAGTCACCTATTACCACACACAAGAATCAATTGATGCTCAAGGCCTTTTGTGTTACTTGATTAAATTGATTCCTTGTGATTCTCTTAAATTGATTCCCCCTCAAACGCACTCTTACGGTGGCTTGATATAAAAGCTTTTTAAGGAAATGTGTCCTTCGCAGTTACAAAGCAGATGAACGAGTGCTTAGAAACACCCCCCGTGAAAAAAGAACTGTGTGTGAGTGTGTGTCTGTGTGTGTGTGTGTTGTCAGCCATCCCTGTGTCATACAGTGTCTCGGGGGAAATCTGATTATTTTTACTAGAGTATACTCTCCGTTTGTACTCACCCCTTCTCAGTCACACACACACACACAGACACATACACACACACACACACACACACACACACACACACACACACACACACACACTTGGGGTCCTGGAGTTTCTACCTGGATATAAATGTGTAAACTTTGATCTTCATGTGCAGAAACATTGCATAAAACCCACATCATTCGAATCACATTTATAAAGACCCTACCAAGAACATTGCAGCCAATTAAAGAGAGAGAGACAGACAGACAGACAGACAGACAGACAGACAGACAGACAGACATACAGACAGACAGACAGGCTGAGAGAGGCTGAGAGAGGCTGAGAGACAGGGATAGACAGAGAGGCTGAGATGAAGAGGCTGGGAGAGACAGATGCCGAGAGAGGAGAGAAGGAAAATATTAGGGAGAGAGAGAGGAAGGGGGATAGAAAGGGAGGGTGACTGAGATATAGAGGGGGAGAGAGGTAGAGGCAGTTATAGGGAGAGATGAAGAGAGAAAGAGAGAGACAGAAAGGAGAGAGCGACGGAAAGAGGCAGTGACAGAGTAGTGAAGGAGGGGAAGGGAGACGAGAAACGGAGAGTCATGCTCTGGTAATCTCATGGTATATGAAGAGAAATGAGCAGAAGATAATTGGAAAACATAGGACAATGTTCATCGCCAAAGAAGCCCTCACTTCTTATCATCTTCCATCATATGGCGCAGTCTGCTATGCTAAACATCTGGCAGCATCTTATAAAGAACATATCCGGAAGTGTAAAATATGTCTGGCGCTGCATTGATGCATCATGGTGCATTTCTTGTGCAAGCCGTGCACACTTTTCTTTACCTCCGAGCACATAGCCTTGGTGCGTTGGTTTAAACGTTGAAAATCACCCTTAAATCGATCTGTACATCAGCCCTGTAATGGCATAGCTTGAAGTCATGACCAGTGTGTTTATTTTGAAGCGGTTTTCCTCGGTTCTCTTATGGGTGCCATGCACACACCAGCCACAGGGTCGAGCATGCAGCTCTGGTTGCAGTGATCTGAGGTCACAACGACGGCCATACAACTCCACCAAGAAGGCGCCAAGGACTGAGCCAGAGTTGAGGTGCTCTGTAGCTTTACATTCAGTTATGTCATGGGATGAGAAATGCTTTTGTCTTTTAGTCTAAAGTATTTTTTAGTCGCTTGACAAAAGTGAAGCTCTCCATGCTTAATGTAAATAAAAATGAAAAAGAGGGTGTTACAGGGAGTTCAAAACAGCGTACGGCTCATTGGGAGGTAACCATAGAGACCGGCCTGAAATGTTTAGACAGGAGTCAGTTAACATTTGCGATTTTTCACTTCACAAAAACAATCCACTTAATTACATGGAGCCCTTATTGAGAAGCAGTTCTCAAGTTCAAGGAAGTGGCAGGTTAATAATTAAGTACAGGGAAAATGTAAGACTTTTATTTGATTCGGCTTCAATTGTGGGGTGATTGTAAGAGGCCCCTAGTGAGCAAAGTAACATAGTATCTCTCGACAGGACTCAACATTGTTCTGCTAGTTTGTCCGAATCTTTCGGGCACATGCAATGCAACAACAATATGTACGTCTGCGCAACCAATGTGGTCTCAGCACACCATACATACACTAGAGGGGGATTTATCGACCAACTAAACATCCAATGTGCCCAACATCTGTGGATAATAGATTGCAGAATAAAGTCGACCCTGTTTTTCAAACAATTACTTGTGAACACACCTGCTGTTTTTTGTTTACTTTTGGAGCACAACAAACCTTTCAAAAGTAGAACAAGTTCACGATCACAAAGTTGAATATGATATTATTCTGAGCTAGGCTAGTTGTAGCTTGCAACTGAGAGCTTGTGCACGCAGCCCCGCTGGTCAAATCACCAGTCAGTGATCTACATGAACTATAAGG
>JACYXH010000293.1:162500-183058 GCA_026745465.1 Lota lota | reverse complement strand
AAAAACATCTTCTGTAGGGTTATGGAATAAAAAGGGAATCGCCAATGGAACATCTCAGGACGGATTTTATCCTGACGGCTATTCGTTTTGTTCGGAGGAATGTGTCTGCGATGACGCGCAAGGACTTCAATCCTCCAACCCCCCAGTCTCAGTCCGAGCCAGCCTCACGACCCCACGTCTCGGTCCGAGCCAGCCTCACCACCCCACGTCTCGGTCCGAGCCAGCCTCACCACCCCACGTCTCGGTCCGAGCCAGCCTCACGACCCCACGTCTCGGTCCGAGCCAGCCCTCACGACCCCACGTCTCGGTCCGAGCCAGCCTCACGACCCCACGTCTCGGTCCGAGCCAGCCTCACGACCCCACGTCTCGGTCCGAGCCAGCCTTCACGACCCCACGTCTCGGTCCGAGCCAGCCTTCACCAAACCACCCCACGTCTCGGTCCGAGCCAGCCTCACGACCCCACGTCTCGGTCCGAGCCAGCCTCACGACCCCACGTCTCGGTCCGAGCCAGCCTTCACTCACCCCACCCCACGTCTCGGTCGAGCCAGCCTCGACGACCCAACGTCTCGGTCCGAGCCAGCCCTCACGACCCCACGTCTCGGTCCGAGCCAGCCTCACGACCCCACGTCTCGGTCCGAGCCAGCCTTCATGACCCCACGTCTCGGTCCGAGCCAGCCTCACGACCCCACGTCTCGGTCCGAGCCAGCCTCACCACCCCACGTCTCGGTCCGAGCCAGCCTCACGACCCCACGTCTCGGTCCGAGCCCAGCCTCACGACACCCCACGTCTCGCCGAGCCAGCCTCACGACCCCCAACGTCTCGGTCCGAGCCAGCCTTCACGACCCCACGTCTCGGTCCGAGCCAGCCTCACGACCCCACGTCTCGGTCCGAGTCCAGCCTTTCACGACACCCCACGTCTCGTCCGAGCCAGCCCTCACGACTCCCACGTCTCGGTCCGAGCCAAGCCAGCCTCACGACCCCCACGTCTCAGCGCACAAAGCCAAGCACAAGCAGCAGCAAGCACAGTCCGACAGCGGCAGACAGCAGAGCATTTTCCACACGGTGTAGAGAGAGCCATTCACACGGTTGTGAGAGGGTAGAAGCGAGCGTGCGTGCGTGCGTGCGGGGGAATACACACTAACGTGTATTCCCACACACACGCTCCTCCCTCAGCCCTGATCCACATTACGTCTCCATGCAGTAATGAAAAAAAAATGAAAAAAAACACAATCCAAAGTAAAAGGAACGGATTTCCTCAGCACAAGATAAATCCCCCTGGCAGGAAAATAATATGACTATGTGCATCCAATATCTCAACCCTGCCTGGTACCCACTCCTCCTCCTCCCCCTCCTCCCCCTCCTCCTCCTTCTCCTTCCTCCTCCTCCTCCTCCTCCTCCTCCCCCCCCTTCATCCACCCTCCCACACACTCCCCCTGCCTCCGGCCCAGGCAGGGGGAGTGTGTGGGGCGGGCAGCAAGGCCAGAGGCCCGCACTGTTTGTTCACAAACACGCCGTTTCATCAGGTTAGGGTCCCGTTGATGAATAATTCAAGGGCTTCCATCAGCTCTGTTGAGGCTCCTGATAAAAGTCAGCCGCTAAAATGGATCAGTCGATTAACCTGTTTACACAGAGCCGGCCTGCCTGCCTGCCTGCCACCCTCACCGTCCCGGCCCGCGTCGCGCTATACGGGTCGCCCACGCTCCTCCTGTCCCCGCCCCCCCTCCTGGACGGGGATAAGTGCCTGACAGAAGCCATCAGAGCAGCCTCCCTCCCTGACAGACATGTGGCATATGTGACACCCGGGCCCCAGCGCTGATGGATCACCACGCCACTCCAATCCAACGAGTCCACCCCCCCCCCCCCCCCCCCCCCCCCCCCACGGCAGCCATTAACCAAGCTGCTGGCTTGAAACCGCCATACTGGTTTGCGACAGTGGCCCCTGGTAACCGCATGGATAAAACATTCATGGGCCTCCCCCCCCCCCCCCCCCCTCCCCCCTACATCTCTTCAGGGATTGCCGTGTACAATTTTGACTTTAATAAAAAAAAAAAAAACACTGTACATAGCACGCCAAGCCACTAGAAATGATGATAAAACCTTCTTGAAATGAAATGCATTCTTATCAGTCATATCCGTGTGGGTAATCCATAAGTCAAAGTCTACAACTGGCAAAGTATGCCGTTAATCTTATCAACAATCTCACCTTAGCAAAATTCCAAAAGGGGAGGTGTGTTTACAGCCCCTCCATCAATGCTGTGCAATCCAGTTCCCGTCATTTCATGTTTGAGATCGCCTAACAACGTGGTGGAGCAGTGCAGTGGATAACCCAGCATCGGTAAAGGCACCTACCTGTTTGTGCATTTCTATGTTCAGACCATAGGACATCTCGTAATACTGAAAAAGAACAGGATAATGCATTTTTTTAATTTGTGCATTCAATTTCATCGATATTAAATGACATTTTCTAACAAGCCACTCTTACAAATCATTTACACAACATGCAATTAAAAAAAAACATGTGCATATTTGTTGAAATGAGTAGAAACATCCTCAGACATACACGCATACCTAACTACATACATACATACAAAGTAGTAACACATCCGGCTGTACCGTTTCAGCAGGAAAAACAGAGACTAACTGAACGATACAGCCAGCAGTGACCAGTGACCAGCTTCTGGGTCCATCTCTTGACGTCGGGAGTGCGACTTCCAGGAAGACCGGCACAGGTTCATTGATCAACACCTTAGAGCCTCCGAGCCCCAGCAAGTGTGTTTACTTAGCTTAACGCCGTGGCCCTACAGCCTTGCTATGTTCCCAGCCAGGTCAGCCTGTCTGTCTGTCTGTCTGTCTGTCTGAAATGTAATCCGCCGAGTCCACAAGTGGCGGTCAGGGCAGAAAATGGCTTTCCAGTCAATGTCTATCTGATGAGGCCGATGCATTATTCAGTCCATTAGCTTCTTCGAAAATGACTCCCATACAAGAGAGCCATTCTGTCGGAGACCAGAGGCCCCCCCCCCCCCCCCCCCCCCCCCCCCCCCCCAGCGGCGGTGAAACCCTACACCAAGGCCTGGCTGTGGGATACTTCCCTACATGTTGACCTAACCCTCTGCCTGTCAGGTTGACATGCTTTCTTTTTTTTTTTCAAGAAAAAGAATGTTTAACTTGAGTCTCTGTGTATTGGTTTAAGTCCTCTGCTGTGTGTTTACCTTGGATAACAGAATACACTACCATTGAACAACACTGATTGTGTCACGTCAGAACTAAACCTGGGAGGATGGGCCGGTGTTTGTCTGGCCAAAAGAAACACTGCACTTGCTAAAAATATAGCTGAAAGACATTGCCCGTTGTGTTTTGTTTTCGACTGACATCGAGGAATGTTTGGTAGCAATCGACGCCAGCTCCTTCTACATCCTCCATTTTGTTTGCAGTGGTGCATTTTCCCACCCAGTGCCCCCCTACCCCATCCCCCCCCTCCCCTTATCCCTCCCATAAGCTCCTGGCTAATTTATGACCATGCGTATGTCTGAGCGTGGGGTCTCCTAGGAGAATAATCAGATCAGCACACACAGAGGGCAACACTGCAGTCATTGACCCTTGGGAGACCAGGCGTGCTCTATAACCAAGCCTCAGCCCACGAGGCCTTCAGGAGAGAGGGTTCCCTGAGAACACGGCTACACCGGGGGGGGGGGGGGGGGGGGGGGGGGGGGGGGGGGGGGGGGGGGATTCACGGGGGGGGGGGGGGGGGGGATTCCCGGGCCTGTACCTGACAATCAACCACCCAGACAACCGCGCAGGTACACAATAGCCGTGTCACTCCACCCCGACCAGATCTTCGACCAAGCCTCACAATTTGGAGCCATAATTGCAGCCTATTGTAACGTAATCTCACCATGACATAATGGCGCTGCATCTCCGTCTTCTCATTGGCCAGCTTGTCGTACTCCACCTTAAGACTAAAATAGAAGAGAAGGTGTCAATTTTCAGGCGTCTCCAGCCCTTCAATAAATCCCACACTCCAAAACACTTGAGTGCTCCGTGCCAAACTACAGCCGTTGTTTTCCCTCTTCTTTTCTTACCGGCCAAACACAGCAATAGCAAACCGGTGCCTCGCGCAGTGCATTTCAATGCATTTGGCTCAACTCCATTTGCTTTTCTATTGCAGTTAAAACATGAACGTTAGCAATGATTGCCACGCTGTAAAAAATCCTTCATTATCATTACCTGTGATACTGGGCCTGCAGGAACTGAAATTCATCTTTAATCCTGTCACAAGACTCTGCTACGGTGAATTTGAAGCCAGGTTGGCCTGGCTGATGTGGAGCCTAAGAGAGAATTGTCAAATCGGATCATTGCATTGGTGATGTTGGTGTTTTTTTGTTTTCATTTTGTGTGTTCAAGGACATTTTAGCACATCCAGTTCAGTCTCATTCAGTTAAGGCATTACTAAAGAACAGACCAATGTGTAGAACAACATTATCTTATAAAAGCGCTTATAAATTGGACTTCACATAGAAACAAGGGCAACTGCCATGGCCAAATATCTTAAGAGAGAATATAGCCGTCTTCAGACCATAACAACAGTTTGATCAGTTGCCACAAACTATACTGGATGATAAGATGTAAGGCTATACATTTTACGATGGCAAAACGTGTCATAGGCCTAGATGGGGGAGGGGGGGGGGGGGGGGGGGGGGGGGGGGGGGGGGGTGGGGGGGGGGGGGGGGGGAACAATACAATGATTATAGTCTTCTACACGATGCGTGGTAAATTAGTAAGCTATTTCAACTAGAAATATAGATATTTGAACATCTTACCGGATGTCGGCCTTGTGGATACATGGTAAAACGTATCCTTTGTTAATGTGTGGAATACACAGAATGTATTTTCGCTGGGAACGCCACTCTCCCAACAGCGATCAGTGCTCGGGATTTTCTTTTGGGGGGGGAGAGGGGGGGAGGGGGGGGGGGGTACTTGACGAAATCCTCCGTGGATGCGCTATAATCTATAGGTATAATGGGGGGGAAGGGGGGGGGGGGGAAATAACTCAAAAGTATTTCGGAAATCGCGGCGGCGGCAACAACAACAACCACAGGGCAGAAAACATAAGCGAGCACATTTCTTCCGTCAATCGAAATGGAAGAACTAGTCCCGACACTTGTTAGGTGACCTTCTTCACACCGTGATATCCACTCGAGCAAAAATAAACAAAAACCACATCGTTCATTCACAAAGTAATACTAAACAAAATTGCAACAACAACAAAAAACGAGATCGAACGTCTGTATCGAGATATTTGATTGAATACTTCTTGCGAGGCATGCTTCATAACATCGTTCGTATTGTCTGCACAAACACGACAAGGAAAAAAAAATGGTTATACGACAGACTGCCTACGTCGATTCACTTTTCACTGTGTGCGTGCCGTGCAAATAAAAGCAAAAATTATAGCTGATGCATACATACCGGCGTGCTCTGTATTGCGAACGGTCTCTTTGAAGAAAATCGGTCCTATTCATCGGTTTAGTCGTCCGTAATGTAACGCTACGGATGGTGTGCGCGGAGCTCGACGAGCAGCATCCTCTCTACGGCGCACCAAGCTAGCTCCAGCTTGGTGTTTCTCCTTATTTTGTGCAGTTGAGACTCGATTTAACTATTTTGATTCTACACCGCGCAACTCCACGGAATGTGTCCTCGTTGGCCGATTAATCCCAGGACAGTGTTGGAAATCTTTCTTCCGAATTGAAGAGGTTAGGAATTCTTTAAAAGCGTAACATGGTACTCCACAAGCTCACATTTCCCCGCTGTCCAGCTACCCCGTGCCACACACAGGCAGTGAGACTGAACTGCCGTGAAAGCGCCTATCTGTCCAATCGGATTACTCCTGAAGAACACGGCTACATCTGCCTATCGGAGAACGACGGCCCCACGTGGGGTTCAGTGATACATGACATCATTCCATGGATTTACAAGGCATCAGCGTTCGTATGTAAAACAACAACACTAATTCGCCGATAATTATTTGGAATCAGACGAGGACGACCCATGTCTGATTCTAACGGTCAATTACTATCTTTATGAAATAAATATATGCTATGTGTGCATCAATCTCGGTTTATCCGGTATTATATGAGATACTGCTTCTTGTGCACATTGGTGCGACGAAACTAACACACCATATTATAGGGAAACCACTCAAATAGCAACGAAAACAAAATATGCTCTCGTTAACAGCACTCCCCACGTAGGACACAATAATTAGCAATCGATCGACGAAAACCAACCCATAGTCTGACCATAAGCTCGATGTTTACCCACATTTTACCCGGTTTTGTTTGTTAAAACCTATTCACGTGACCACGCATTAACGTTTGGGTGATAGCTGCATACTGTGGGGAGTGAGATGATTGCTTTGTCTGATATGAACATCAGCCATGTCTGAGCACGAGAAAGCGAGCACAGCCTATCGCTTGTCTTGGAGATTCACTCTGACCCACGTGGGAAGAGTAACTCACGTCTCTGTAGCTTTAAGGTTTTTCGACCAATGGCTTCGCGGTACACTTACTGGCTGGTTTGCTATTGGTCAGGTGATGTCAAGCCTGTCATTCAACGAGCTGTGATGTCAATCAATACCACGCGGGGTCAAGCGCTGACAAATGCCTGTGCTCCTCGGTCCTCTGCCTGTGAATAGTGCCTGGAATGGCTGCTTAATTAGCTTCGAATGGCTTTTCTCTCCAGTTCAAACAATCTGTTACCACCACGTGGTAATGAGAGCTTACATTAAACAAAGGAGGAAAGGAAGCATGCATACAGTTGTAACACCACAACCTGCTTTTTTTATTTTTTTATTTACTATAACGTGCAGAGAAACAGGAACGTTGTTTGTTTTTATGACGAAAACAATCCACAAATATTAACTGGTCACGGGCAACGTTAAAATGTATGAATATCTTGCTATAATTGCTCATAAAACACGATGATTGGTTACCATCTTGTGTAGCATTGTATTGTGTAAAGGTTGTATACATTTAGATACAGTACTATGTAAAGAGTTGAACTGTTTACACAATTTGTGAGACCTTTCAGCTTCAAATAGCCTATATATCTCCCCCCGTGTTCTGTTCCTGATACAGCCAAACTAATTACTGCTTCAGTGTTGGTAGTAAAAGTAAACTGACTACATTAATTATAAACCGCCTACATGGCTCATTTCGACTAAGTATTTTGTGATTCAAGCCCATCTCAACGGTCGCAAAGATGCATCAGCTAAAGGAGAAGCCGTAATGAGAACCGAAACACGGGCGATTCCACATTTTATTCATCGTTCTTGTCCTTCAAGCCATGCGCAAACCACCAAACCAAAACAACCAACCGTCATCAAAATGTGCGTACCACAAATACCGTTGAGGGCAACGTATTCTCTATTATTATTATCATGTGACACAGGAGTTTGGAGCATGTCTGGTTACCCACAATTCCTCCATCCCCCCCCCCCCCCCCCCCCCCCCCCCCCCCCCCCCCCTTGAGGATGTGGCCTAATGCTGTTATTTACACACACACACACACACACACACACACACACACACACACACACACACACACACACACACACACACACACACACACACACACACACACACACGGAGAGGAAAAAAGAAGAAGTGTAGAAGCATTCTATGAGAACTCAAGCACACACCAGAGCTGGCTGGCTAATCTCACCCGGCACCCCCCCCCCCCCCCCCCCCCCCCCCCCCCCCCCCCCCCCCCCCCCGTGTGCTTCTCAATGGAGAGTGCATGGATTAAAGGACACAAAGGAATGGGCCCAGCCCCGGGGAGAGGGGCCCTCCACCCACCGAGACCCCCACACTGTTTATTTACATGGAGAGAGACCGCGCCCCCCCCCCCCCCCCCCCCCCCCCATCCCCACGTCGTCGTCCCCTTTCCCCCCACCGCAATGAAACTCTCCCCCTCAGGCCGTCCACACTGGCCTATTTGCAGAGGCGGCTCTGATTGGTCACAGAGCCGGAGTTTGTCCTTCCCACTCCCGCACTACTTTGGGACAAATCTCCCACTGCGCAAAGCGCAGATACAACCGTAGTAAACAAACCTTTTACTACCGTGGAAGCACGCTAACTTTATATTAAGGTCATACTGGCGGCGCTCAGTGTCAATAACGGCAGTACAGCGGTAATCACACACACACACACACACACACACACACACACACACACACACACACACACACACACACACACACACACACACACACACACACACACACACACACACACACACACACACTGTTTATTTGTGTAGAATAAATAGTCTTCTAGGGAAAAACAAAAAAGAAATGGGGTGAAAGTGTGTTTAACGGCGCATGAATGAGGCAAAGATCAACGACGTTGAGGCGTGTTTGCAGATTACAAAGTGTTGGATTGTTAACGTGACTTGGAGTTAGTAAATCACTTGGCTGATTTTCTCTCACGTCCTTAAGAGTTTCCTGTTCAGGGCGCAGACAACGAAGGGCAATATGCAAGAACCAACTGCTAAGGCCACTGGTGTGCGCTTTTAATTAGAAGCACACATAACCTCACCGATTCTAAATGCATGCCCATATCAAAATACACGCACACACCTCACGCAGGAACAGACAGACAGACAGACAAACAGACAGACAGACAGACAGACCGACCCACACACACACACCAAACATTCCATCTAACAAAGGGCCTAGTATGTAACTGAGATGAACAACGTGTGCTGTATCACGGTGACTAATCAGACTTTAATCAATGCAAACAGAAGGAAGGTCTTTATCAAGACGAGGAAAAATGTAGACTTGAATAGCGTTGCAAGCCAAATAGTGAGGGCCCTTCGTGCTGCTGGCAGTAAGATGTAGCTATTGAGCCTGCAGAGAATAATACACACAAGCCACACACATTTATACACTCGGTGCTATCAACAGTCACTCAATAACAACTTTAACGACACAACACAAAACACTTCTTGGCGGCTTAAAAACAGTTATGCAACCGTTTTCTTATTGTGCTACGTTTTTTTCAGCAAAGCAATTGCAATAGCATGTGTATCGTTAAAGACGCATATAGATGAATATACGATTTGTTATTCCTTTGTATAAAGACAAAGGGATTTATACAATTTGTATAAAGAGTTAGACATAATGGATACCATATCCTCTGTAATTTTGACATTTCATAATGTAAAATTCTAAAGAATACTAAACTTCTCATTTTTGTAAGTTGTCTCCCAAGACCTCTTTATTACAGTATTATTTTATAGAGTAAGGTTAGAGCTTTCTATTGGAGTGATGCACTTAGTTGTAAAATCTTGTTCAAGGGCGAAATCAACACTGAATATTGACTATTAGTCATTCCTAATTCATGCCTACCACTGGGAAACTATATAATGAATCACCAATCACCAATCCAAATGGTTCATTGTACAAAATAACAGCCACATAGTATGGTTATACAACATGGTTATACAACATGACAAAGCATGTAAAACACGGTTTGGCAAACATATTTAGTCAACAAAATTCTGCATTACTTCAATTTCAGAAGATTATCTATGTGGACTAACAATCACTGAATCCCCAATGAAGAGACATTCCAGCTCCGTCACTATGGAAGTAATTAGTGATTCAATTAGCATCACATGGCAATACCAGGAATACCAGTCACATGACATTTAAAATGACTTTACCATAAATGTTGTGTTGTTTTTATTGTCTCTACTGTATGGCTGCGTTCAGAGTAAGAGGTAAAAAGGCCCTTCATTTGTCAAATTAATGTAGCGTGTTGCAAATGTTAGGCCTATTATAATTGAAAAAACAAAACGCTCTCTACGGAAGAATCCACAACTGTAGAAGCAAATATGCTCATTCTCAAGGCCATTTCAACACAGCAAACATGGCTTCGTGGTCAGTTTGTAACAAGCTGCAAGACTCCAGTGGCTGATGGGCCCGCTATCAACAGTAACTATCCTCTACGGCATCCTCCACCTTCTCTCTCTCTCTCTCTGCTCTATGATGAAGCTCTGGGAACAATGCATGGCAGAGCTAGTTGGCCCTGTGTATTTCCTTCTCGTTTTCCCTCACACCATTTACATGGCACAATCAGTAGTCAGAATGGTCCTTTGGAGAGGTCTATGTTCAGGAGAGTTCTCGGTTTAGCAAATGCAAAGCTCTATATCATTCCTGACGTCAAACTGCCGAGGCTAAAGGTGAGTTAGGCTAAAGAGGCCCGGAGCTGACTCCATTTTGTGCAATACTCCCTGGCCACCGTCACTTCCTGGGTGAATTCCATATGGAAGGACGGGAATAATATGACAAGGTCAGCAACGTCACCGATCAGAAGATCAGAGGATACTAATTGGTTGAACTTGCGTTTCACGGAACAGATTTTGTTACTCTAATCCATTTAGCTAAATGCTTGAAGCTATTATAGTTCTTTAGCACTAAATTCAGTTATGGTCGGTGAATATATTCACATGATATGTGAATGACTTCCCATGACTGTGTCTGGCCGAGAGCAGCTTTTCAAGAGAACAGCCACGACATGGGCACAACTCAAAGCAACCATTTAGTTGTTAAAAACAACAATGTTGTGAGGCTCGGCTGTTTCAGCTAAAGCCCACATCCTTTGGACACATGATCTGCATTTCATGTGGATTCTAGTCCAACGTACTGATGAGTAGAGCCTTGTGGCAGTGACATTGCAAACCTTAATGTTAAACTGAATTGGTCATAAAGTTAAATAAAAAAAAAACACACACATTGGGCCAACCACTTAAGGTCCTGAATCCATCCTCAAATAGTGCATTTCCCCGACGCTTCACTGAGCAACATTTCACATTCCCTGGCACACAGTGTTACAGCTCTATACTCCTCCACTGCAAATTGACTCGGCACAAGTGCTCCTATGCTTTCTGACTGACACATGCCCAGAGAAAATGATTCCTCCACCTGCAGCAGCCAGCGATGCTGCTCCCCCTGGAGGGCCACTTGATTCCATTATTAAGTTTTAAAAAGATGACAGAGAGAGAGAGAGAGAGAGAGAGAGAGAGAGAGAGAGAGAGAGAGAGAGAGAGAGAGAGAGAGAGAGAGAGAGAGAGAGAGAGAGAGAGAGAGAGAGAGAGAGAGAGAGAGAGAGAGAGAGAGAGAGAGAGACAGAGAGAGAGAGAGAGACAGAGAGAGAGAGAGAGAGAGACAGAGAGAGAGAGACAGAGACAGAGACAGAGACAGAGACAGAGACAGAGAGAGAGAGAGACAGAGACAGAGACAGAGACAGAGACAGAGAGAGACAGAGACAGAGACAGAGACAGAGACAGAGAGAGACAGAGACAGAGACAGAGGGGCATGCTACATCATGGGTTAAGAGGAGGAATAGTAAGCAGCAGAGGAGGAAGTCATCAGGCCAGAGGAGGAGAGCAGGGCCCAGGCTTCTGACAAGAGATCAGAGAGCTCCACCAGCTGGAACCCGTGCTCATGAGCCACAGAGGAGAGCCCTGCATGGCTGGTTAGGATGATGAGCTCTGTCAGAAGCAAGGAGAGGAAACCCACCACCTAACCCAACCTTTAGCACGACCCCACAGCGCCTAGGGGGGGGGGGGGGGGGGGGGGGGGGGGGGGGGGGGTGGGGGGGGGGGGGGGGGGGGGGGGGGGGGGGGGGGGGGGCAAATGGTATATTTAGTGTGTGTTAATGGGATTAAAGTGTGCTGGATTCAGGAGGGGGGGGGGGGGGGGGGGGCTCGGTTATTCAACAGATTGTGTTCAATCTTGATCCAAAAAAAAAAATCCCAGACAATCATAAATAATAAAGGATTACACCAATCTCTGAAACGCTGGTGGTTCGCCAGCGGCAATGCACACACGGGGAAATAATTGTTGGCCATCTGTGCGGCAGATTGGTAAGAGAAAGGGTAAACAAAGAGAGGAGTGTACCTGCTAAAGCTCTCTCCTCTATCCCTCTTCCTTCTCGTGAAGCGCTTTGACGGCATCCGCCCTGACACGAGCCACTGGGCCACTCGGAGAGGGTTTTCGATTAGGGAAGGTTCAAAACCACAGATTGACAATCTGCGCCTGTCAGGAATCTAACAAGGCTTGGGGTTATGTACCCATCACCAAAGGGGGAAGGGGGGGAAACACTGCCTGAGTTACTATGATAATTGACTAGGCAAATTATCAAATTTACATGTGATATATACATGAAATGAAAGGGATGTCATGAAGGCTTACCCTTTAAATCATCCCTGGGTAAGCCGGGGTTTAATTTACTGGCACTGTGTTAATCATATATGCCATAGCCATCATTGAGAATCCATAGGCTTATGCCAATCCATCAAAGAGCATTATTAGTGGGAATTGATCTTGTTCTCTGGTCAGCCAATGCATTTGGACAGCAGCTGTAAAGTTAAATTTGATGCGCTTAAGATTCGTGGGTCACAGGATAAATCATTGAATGAGCTGGAATGAACACATATTCTAACCTTCTGACTGTGCGTTCAGCACAAAGACATTGTGTCATCAGGAACAACATTTAACATTGTGTTGCTGTTGTTGTTTACTTTTTTTGCACGGAACGACCTCAAAATCGTCACATTCTGTATTTGAAATGTTCATTATATAAATAGAAGTTCTTTTGTTCAGGAAGCTCCTAAATGTCGAATTGTAGCATCAATTAATCGCTTTGCTCCAATACAGAGGATTCTTATTATGATATTAAAAACACACACAACGGCAGACCACAGCAAACCCGTGTGAAGGAAACAAGCAGGAGAGAAGGAGGAGGGGGGAAAAGAGGACATCAGTGAGTGAGGAAATGAGTTCTCTTTGTGTGCAGCCTTGTTTGGCCTGTTGACAGCCGCTAATGAAGTTACAGTTGCTGCTGCTTGGCACTAATTAAACCTCCTCTCATTAGCCAAGTCAGGGAGGGGCAGCGGCACACGCACACGCACACGCACACGCACACGCACACACACACACACACACACACACACACACACACATACACGCATGCACACACCCGCATGCACATGCGCACACACACACCCGCATGCACATGCGCACACACACACCCGCATGCACATGCGCACACACACACAAAAGAGTAATGAACTGAAAAGGGGGGGTGGGGGGGGTGGGGTGGGGGGGGGGGGGGGGGTGGGGAGGGTTGAATATCTAACCAAGAAAATCCTGAAACTGCATTTAATTGTAACTGATACACCCTTAAGTGCAATGACCAAAAAAAAAAAGGACACACGCAGTCAAGATATATTCTGGACCAGTAGCAGTAGAAAACATCCCACACCTCCCGAGCCTCCAGCGCTACGCGGCTGCCCTAAGAAGCCACAGGCCAGACATCTGGAAATGTTGCTGTTCTACCGCTCGGCTGGTGGAGAATGGGGGGGGGGGGGGGGGGGGGGGGGCGGGGGTGGGGGGGGGGGGGGGGGGGGGGGGGGGGGGGGGGGGGGGGGGGGGGGGGGGGTGGGGGGGGGGGGGGGGGGGGGGGGGGGGGGGGGGGGGGGTGGGGGGGGGGGGGGGGAATGGGGGGTGGGCTCAACCGAGTGTCACAAGGGCTGAGTGGAGCTCAGTGTGTGTCATCAAGCCACAGCTCCAGTGCATCCTGTAATCCAGCTCGCCACCGAAGCCCCTGGCTGCTGGACGCTGGCCGACCGAGCCTCATTGTTTGTTTATGCGGCTCCCAGACCCGGCCATTAAAAGTGGGAAGCCTGTCAAAAAAAGAAAAAAAAAAGAGAGACTTTTTCATGTTTGAGGGCTGCAATTGTGGCTCTTGTGTGATGTTTTCCCCTCGCTCTGACCCCTCGCTTTGGGGGTCAGGAAGCAGCTTAACCGCAGAGACCACGAAGCCCGCCGATTGGCTGGAGCCAATGCTGTATTTCTGACAGTGGTATACGGTGAAAAAAAATTAATAATAATAATAATCAGGGGGTGCCTCTGGCGGGGGCCCGGCGTTGTTGCGTGCAGCTCATCTGGTGTAGCCCATGCATCATTATAACAGCTCCTCCGGCAGCGCCACCAAAGACCCTTGATGAACGCACACGTGCGCCTTCATCTACTTACGTCTTAGTCCGTCCTCCCCCCCCCCCCCCCCCCCCCCCCTTCTAATGTTCTCCCCCAGACCCTGGTACAAGGCACATGGCCATAGCCACGCAACAGGCTTGGCAGACACCACCCTTGGCTCTATTAACCAACAAGGCAGGCGTAAAGGTGCCTCGACGTAGCGGGCTGTGGAACGCCCCACCGACACTCGATCTGCCGCCCAAACAGGCCCGGCCAGAGGAGCCACGTGAGTGACGGGGGTTGTGTTTCATAGCCATTATCTCACACGCTCAACCGAGTATGGGCAGAATGTGGACATTCGCTCCGCGGTGGAACTTCTGACAGCCACCAATTAGGTTTACAGCCCTGGCGCCTTCGGGCCCTCTGTCACCCGGCCTCAGTGTCTCTCTCTCTCTCTCTCTGACGCTCCGGCCCCACACAGCTCCAGGCTCTCTGGGCAGCATGGTGGAGGAGGAGGAGGAGGAGGAGGAGGAGGGGGAGGAGGAGGAGGAGGAGGGGGGAGGAGGGGAAGGAGGGGGAGGGGGAGGAGGAGGGGTGAGTTGGGGGGGATGTTGGCTCCACTGCTGAACTCTGATAGCAGCAGATAAGCAAACCGTGGGGCCTCTTATCTCGTCTGTGGGATCCTGTGTAAATGTAGGGTTATGTCTGGCCGATTACATCAGCCGCCCCTGCTGGGGACACAGACCAGCGAGCCGGGAGAGAGCACCATGACTCCCCTCATGTGACAAAGTACATTTCCTCCGGAGCCTCCGTGCAGTGACTAACACGACAGGACCTGGGTATTGTTGATGTGGCGAAATGCCACGTAACCAAAGTCTAAACTGTCTACTTCCATCTAAGTCCCCACACTGCTTTTAGTTCTATTGTCAACGCAGACTGTGTGCAATCGGGTGATGCCTGGACGCCGGTGGATGGATAACCGCGTGTCATGTGGCCCGGAGGACAACCCGTGAGACCACGTGAGAAAAGCCTATCTTTCATCCGTGGGGAGACGGCGAGGGAAAAGTGCCTTTGAGGATACACCGACGCACCCTTCCTGTTTGGTTTGTTTTGCGCACGGTCCTCTCCGCTCGTTCTGCCGCATGTGCCGCGCAGACGACGACACCACCACGTCCGAGAGGTGATTGGTTAAGAGTCACTCCACCGTCCTCCGCTTTTCCCTGGCTTTTCCTCCCCCGCCCCTGCTCTCCCTCTCTCTCCCTCTTCCTCTCTCTCTCCCTCTCTCCCTCTTCCTCTCTCTCTCTCTCTCTCTCTCTCTCTCTCTCTCTCTCTCTCTCTCTCTCTCTCTCTCCCTCTCCCTCTCTCTCCCTCTCTCTCTCCTCTCTCTCTCTCTCTCTCTCTCTCTCCTCTCTCCCTCTCTCTCTCCCTCTCTCTCCCTCTTTCTCCCTCTCTCATCCCACCCAGAGAGGGGAAGTGGTGAGGTCGGAGCGGTTGGCCTGAATCGGCCCAGCTGTGTCACCGCAGACCTCAGAGAGGGTGAGCATGTGGGAGAGGGAGGGACCCACAGGGCTTTTGGCAAAGCCGGCAACACACCAACAGTCACTTACAGCAGCCGCGGTGGCTGACTACCGCTGCTTACACAGCTACATTTTTACGCTATAAACGATGGCAAAAAATAGACCAGGAAACCCGATCGAAGCCATATTAACAGTAAATCATTGGATTTTGTAGGCTTTGTTGTAATATTGAGTTATAATGGATCGACTGTGGTTAGGGGGTTTGACTCTCAAACCCCAAACCCATGAGCAAGAAGCCCAACTCCTGCGTGCTTGTGAATGACAATGTCCCCAACAACATTAAATGCGAGCCACTTTGGATAAAAGTGAACCGGATGGGTTCACCCAAAGTGACTATTTAGTCATGAAAGACTAATAACTACCAACTAAAACTAGTGGTAATGTAATGATACTATATCGCAATAGACAGGAACACCCACTATCAGGCAGGATGCATTGGTCGAAGCCACACAGCGTCTCTGGTGTTGTGCGTGCTATGCACACAATGACCTGCGGGAGCAGAAAGGCGAGCGGTTCCAGTGTGAAGGGTGGTTGTCCGTGTCGCTGGGCTGCACCGTCAGCAGGACTCTAGGGTAGGAACAACAACACGTCTCATATTGATGACGTCATGGTTCCACGCTGGTCTCCGGGGCAGTGATTTATGAGCTAATCTGGAAGTGTCTCCACGGCAGCCAGGTCTCTGTCTCCCTTGGGTGCTGCTAATGGGCCAGTATGGGGACTAGCCTATGCTACGTGAGTCCTCTGAACTTAAAAGGCATGGGACTCAGTGAAGCCATGCTAGCAGAACAATAGGAACCGTGTTGACCGTATTTGGGAGTGCACACACACAAACACACCCACACTCTCACTTACGCTAGCGTGCACGCACACATTTGCACACACACTGCAAATATAGAATCGACCAAGTATTGCATATATCCTCAGCTATTTACAATTCTGTTATGCAGCCCAAGACAGATAATTGAAGCAACCACCCAGTATGCAAATAGAATGATAATAAGCCTGCATAATCTCTGTTCCAGACACAGGGACTCAAAGGAACAAAAAAAAACACACACACAAAAAAAAAAAACGGTTACATTGTTAGCAATTTCTAATAGAGGACACCTATTGACCTATTTTCTCTTAGAAAGCAATTTGTCCTTCCAAAATAAAACTAATAGGTGGCAAGATGAATGGATTAAAGCAAGCCAGACCGGGTGCAACGCGCCACAAGGCACTAAATCACCAGATTATTAGTTTTATCAGCCAAGCCCATGAGAGAATAATTGCTAATGTTCCCAGAGTAACCAAGGGAAATAAAGGTAATGGAGCAATTTATAAATTCTGATTGGTATACATGGAGAACTTCCAGCCCATCTTCTTTGTTATTTTACTGCTCTCATAAAATACGCCCTGAGTTGCACAAACACTGGAGCCGGCTATCAAAATCAATACAATCACAGCACGGAGAGGGCCGCTCCTTCGTTATTTTTAGTGCATCGCAGCCCCGGCCTGTGGTTATAAATCAAAGTAATGTGGAAAAGGGAATAAAAGAGAAAAGAAAGGGGGCACTAACATCCACCCCCATAATGAATTTCTTTACTTCATTTAGCCTGTCCAAGAGACAATGCGGGTCTGGTGATTCACTTTTCACACAATCCCACGCACGCACACAGTGCTTACATACCTGGGCCCAGCAGGGGGGGGGGGGGAAGGGGTCCTTGTTAGTTGCTTTTGTTTGAACATTAACAAACGGTGGATCTTCTCTGCATTAAAGGAGAATAAGCGGTCTGTGTGATCAAGCCGTTGTAACCGTCTCCCGGGCTTCCCTAAAACATCCGATAACAATATCATCTTTCAAACCACTTTGTTGTGTGGAGTATTTCACATGAACATGCCTGCCGCAAATGTCAACAATAGCCATACAGCACTTTGATCTTTGTGATAAGACATTTTGTAAAGCACTTGCATGTTGGTTCACTTTTGTCCACAAACTCTGTACTGTCTGATTCTGCACACAACAACATTTCAAGTCGTTTCACCCAACACATTTCTTTGGTTAAGGACAGACACGACACGCAAAAAGAGAGAAACAGACGGACAGACAGACACAGACACAGACACAGACAGACAAGCTGACAGGCAGGACGGGAAGGGCATGGACCTTAGTGAAGGGCCCTGGCCCCTCAGCTACACGTCTTTGCGTCGCACAGGGTTGACTCCATGTGTTCCCTCGCTCCTCACAGCTCTGTGATGTTTAAATTGTGAGTTGTTGCGAGTCTAAATGTAGGCCGAGATGTTCTGCAGATGTAGACCCCCCTCTTATGTGGTGGATGAAAGCCCAGACTTCTCTGGTTAGGAGCTGCATAGCTCTGGGGCCACAGCCTGCCTGCCTCACATCCCAGTCAAGCTGGGTGGCCTTGTTACGGTCTTCTCCCTCTCTTCTATGCGTTTCTACACTGACAAACAACAGTTTAGCCTATAGTATGTTACATCTCTCTGAGTACTGTACACACACTACTTAAATATAAACAAATATAGAGCCGGGCCTCTGGAAATATGGACTTTTGTGAAATAGATGTCATCATAGTAGTCTTAGTGGTCTTATCGCGTCACCGTTGTAATCCTACTATTGTCTTCCAGAAAACAATATTAGTCAATGTAAATACGGGTTGCCACATTGTTAACACATGCAAGCTGTCTGATCTGCTGAAGTGTTTACAGCTGAGGAAAGCAGATGTGACATTGAAACAGTGCCCACACCCACTCACCCATCCAACACATCCAACCACGCCCCCCCCCCCCCCCCCCCCCCCCCCCCCACCCACACCCACCCATCCAAAATATCCAACCCCCCCCACCCCACCCCCACCTCATACAAATTGAAACACATATGCGCATTCTTGACCTTTTTCTACAGTGGTGGTGACAGCTTCATACCGCTGTTGTAACTGACAAAAGAAACGGCACACATATGTTTTGTAGCCCACATCCTGTTATGTTTCTGTTGTGGTGAAACTGCATTGCTCACTTGTTCTCAGTTCCCTGACTCACAGGTGTAAGAAGGCGCTTGTGTGTTCGTGAGCCCCAACCTGTCCGACCTGTGCTGAGCCTCTTTGTTGGAACTTGTTGATTGAACGATAAGTTGCTCTTTGTGCGTTCAGCACTCATTCACAAGCTGATTCACACATTCATGTGCCCATCATACCGTCCTCGAGCTAATCACTGTAGAATACATTCCCATGGCTAGCCTATGGTTCATCCTGTCAATTCCAAAAGAACATATAATAACAACACGACTAAGAAAGAATCATTACATGTGTCATTGGTGAAAATAAACAATGCAAAGAAAGGTAATTTTTTTTACATGATAAAGAGAAGTCTAAATGGATCCAAAAAACACATCGCATGGTGTACTTGTGTGTGACATCTGCCAGATTGTGTTTGAAGCAGATCTTTATAGAGCATGGGAGGGGAAGCTTTGTCTGGTGAGGGCTTCTGGGACGTGTGAAAGCTCAAGCCGAGCTAATTTCTCAAGTCGTCATTCGGTTACCATGGTATGTCATTGAGGCATTTCTTTTTTGGATCATGTAAATGGAAGTCATTTGAAAGCAATTCGGGAAACAGCCTCAGACGTCAGTTTAATTCCACACATGGCTCTCAACAACAAATGAAAGCGGGGCAAAAGGCCTCGAGATGGAAATTGATTTTTCCAAAGGACCGATATGCACTTTGGATTCCGCGGTGTTCTGCGGGAGGAAAGGGATGCTTTAATCACATGTTCTACGACCCCCCCCCCCCCCCCACACACACACACACACAGTCTCAGCGCCACGTGGTGAAGGGGTTTTATCCAAACGCAACGAGGCCTGTAATAAATCTAGCCATCCTCCGTCAGACTGCCAGCAGCTGGGAGCCGTCGGGTGGGTGGAGTGAGGGAGCCACCCCAAGCTAAATGTTATTCCAGCTTGTTAGTGTTTGATGTCACGGCGAGCCGGGCTGCACAGGGCTGCTGCCTGTGGTTTATGGTTTGTGGGGTTGCTCAAGATATGAAGTCTCACTTTCCGACTCAGGATGTCTCACCGCCATTGAAGCCACAACTGTAGCAGTGAGATAACGCCAGCTTGTGGAGCCGGGAAGACTTCAGAGGAAGACGTGTGGTCTTGCCTCAGTGAGTGACAACACAGCTATATGTGTGTGCGTGGGTGGGGGTGTGTGTGTGTGTGTGTGTGTGTGTGTGTGTGTGCGTGCGTGCGTGCGTGCGGGTGTGTGTGTGTGTGTGTGTGTGTGTGTGCATACGCTAGTCTTTTTCCACATCCGCATACAGATACAGTGTTTTACTGCAACCACTTGCAGTATCTATATGACTTCCTCTTCTCTAGGCCCCCAAAACAGTTGCAGTTGAATCTTAAACACATGTGCACTACGCATGACTTCATTTGATTGTTTTGTTTTTTTGCAACTGTCTAATGCCATCTTTTTGATTGATAGATTGTACTGATTACTTTACAGCACAATTCTATAAGAAGACATGATAACCTGTTTAGAGTGAACTGGACATGAAAGCCAACCACCACAAACCTATAGGGACATACAGTACTAAACTAAATGATTCCTGATACATACTGTAAATAAAACATTTGAAGAGCGTGGCTCTTTCCATAGCAACATGCGGCTAAGCTAGCAGAAGAAGTGTGTTGCCTCCAGTGCACACGACCTCTTAAATATGTATTAACTCAACACATGCATCACTGGATGATGTCACAGGGTGACATGATGGATAAGATGGAAATGGAAACCAATAGAGTCTAGGTGTACGGCAGCTGTGATCGTTTTTTGTGACTATCACCCACAATCGTGAAGAAGAAAAAAAGTCACATTTCATGACAGCACAGTTTCATAATCTATCCGTCGGATTATTAATCACCGAAAAAGTAGAGGTGTAAAAAATTATT
>JACYXH010000293.1:30000-160000 GCA_026745465.1 Lota lota | reverse complement strand
ATAGCTGATTACTCTTATCCTTGACAGTGTCTGCCTTCCAAATTGATCCAATTAGCCATTTGGGGCTAATTTAATTACTGCGAGCTGCTACTGCCTCTCTATCTCTCTCTCTCCGTCCTTGCCAGCGTGGTAATCATAATTGTGTGAGTGCTGAAACATATTATCTTGAGGACATGCATGAAAAAAAAAAAAAAAAAAAACACATTAAAATCAGCAAATGTTAATCTGATATGGGGTAACATCCGGACCGACAACCGAATGTGCCTCTAGCCCCGCGAAACAGCAGCACGTGTTCCCGCCGGCCCCAGCCTGCGACGCGGGGCCCCTCTTCCGCGTCCATTGCATCCCGAGCCGACGGGCAAGAACGGAGAACCGAGCGAAAAAGCAGGAGCGGCGGCAGCAGACGAGTCTAGTGTTATTAAAGTTATCAGCCCTCCACCAGTACCTCAGCAAATCAACGTCTCTGGAATATCAATCATATAAAGACCATGTTCCATCTGAGAGACTAATGAAGAGAGAGAGAGAGAGAGAGAGAGAGAGAGAGAGAGAGAGAGAGAGAGAGAGAGAGAGAGAGAGAGAGAGAGTGTGTGAGAGGGTGTGTAGGACAGAAATCAGAGCCCTGTGATTGGTATGCATAGGCCGGGCTCATGCCTGATATTAGGTGAAAGCGTCTTCATGCACAGCAGAGTAATTTCATCTGCAGGGTGTTGAGCCCGGCGCAGGCACCCTGGGCACGTAGCAATCTCCTCGGCTCCAGGGACGATATGAGTTGGGAAATTAGAGGGGCGTTGGGTGGCCACCTCCGTAATTGGCAGACCGAACACGATAAAAAATGACCCCTGGGCTTGACTTGTCTTTGCTGTAATTAAGATGCAATTCACCAATCATTTAAACTCCCACATTGAGGCGTGCCGACGTGAGGCCAAGTGCCAATTGATATTGGCTCTCGCTTAGCGTGGTATTCATCTTTCACAGTTTAACTGGGAAAGAAGCAATTCTTCATTGTTTGCGTTCAGCAGTTGGAATCACTGTAAGCATTTAGGTAAGGGTGATGCAAAACGGAAAATTGTATCCATGGTGATTTCTTCTTTATGTGACTTTATAATTATACTTGTGTAACAACAACAACAACTACAACTACAACCTCCATGCAGTACAGAAGCTCAAAGAGAAGCCCATTTGCACCATCTGTTCCCCCAGAGATACTACTACGTGCCACTGCTGTCACGTTACATGAACAAAAGATGGGGACAATGCTGACACTAAGTTCCACATGAAACAATTAGCTGAATAGGTTTCACTGTCGTCTTCCTCCTTGTCTGTCTCTGTCTTGCATGTTTCTTTTGCTTTCCGTACTGCAGTTTATCCGGACGTGTTCCATGTAGGCCAAGTGTGGGAAATAACGAGTTCCCTCGTGCACTAATGAGTTGGTCTATAGCCGGTGGGTTCCGGATTAAAGGGACTCTTGTGTTTCCAGATCTGTCCGTCCTAAAGGGGCCTTTCTTCAGGGTCTGGGTCCTTGTCCGCTGGTCACGAGGAAGCTCAGAAACTGGGCTCTAATCAGGGAATTGTTTGAGGCAAGTTCTTTTAATCTGTGATTTTAACACCAGATCAGTGTGACTCCCGTGCCAGCGACACAAAAAAAAGAGAAGGAGGATTTACATCAAATATTCATTACCAGCAGTACTCTCTGAGGATTCCCCAGCCAAGACTAGACCTGAATTTCATCCAACTGATAGAAAACAAAACCGTAAACACCGCTTAATGTAGATTTCTTTTCGTATGAAGTACTGTATAATTCATGACGCGGAGAGCAAACAAACAAGACGTTAGGCACCGATGCACTACATCTTTAAACATTGGCCTGACAAGTCAGTCAAAGTTCTCTCCAGAGACTCAGCCACACTCCCTTACCACCAGGAAGGGTTGGTTCCCCATTTTGTGTGTTATTTTTCTTATACGGCTGGTTACAGTCGTAAATGGTAGAACAAATGCAAGAAGACCGCTAAATAACCGAAACAGTTCTTGAGTATAGGATACAATTAAGGAATATGTGAGAGACTGTGTGTTGAGGGGCATATTGTAACGTTCATTATTGAGGATTAAAATCCATCAAGTTGTTTATATGTTATTTATGGACATGCTGTGGTTCATAGAATGTAGCGGAGACAAATTATGACGTACCAACAAAACCAAACTCGGAGGGCCACCGAAGGCTTTGGTGGCAATGCAAGCATGTTTAATCCTTTTCAATATTTGATGGTATTTGGTAGAAAGCAAAAGCAACAAGTACATAATTATCCGTCTAATTAAGCTGCCAAAACACAAGCCCAGTGTTGGAGCACCTCTGAAACAGCGAGTGCGCCATTCATTAGCGCGCGCTGTAAGCTTATTAATCATCTAACAGCCAATTAGCACACGGTTACTGTTTGCAGTGGGTGTGTAAATAAATTCTTGGGTTAATTTCTTCCTCTGATAATAAAGGGAACATTATGAAAATGAGCCTGGTGACTATGTAAATGATCTATGTCGTTAATTGCGTAGCAGCTATAGATGTTTGCCGTGAGCCGGGGCTGGTGATGCAACAGATATGTCCCAGGCTGTTAGGGAAATTAAACGGGTTGCTGCTTGTTCCCTGGAGGGATCCGTCGGCTACAATAATGACATTTACCCAGCCCTCTGGCTCGCTGATAATGACAATGTCGCTGCTTGGCAAGGGGCCAGCATGGGGGTTAGACTGGTGCTGGGTGGGTGGGTGATTGGGCTGGCAATCAGCTCGGAGGAAACCAGCATGGACACACATAATATCCCCCCCTGCACGCACACACACGCACGCACTCAGATACATGGGCACACGGACACACATTCGCGAATACAGGCCCACACATCCATACATACATACATACACACGCATGCACGCACGCACACACACACACACACACACCCACACACACACACACACACACACGCACACACACGCACACACACACACACACACACACACACACCCACACACACACGCGCACACACACACACACACACACACACACACACACACACACACACACACACACACACACACACACACACACACACACACACACTGAAATCACTCTGCTTCAACAACTTACCAAGCTCCTATATCATAGTAATTCATAATGCTTGATTTCTAATAGGGCCTAGGAACGAACACAGGACCTCTCAGAGGCACTGCCATCACAGCAACACATGGTGGTTGTTTTGTTGTCGTTCTTGTATTTCGATCGAGAGACTAATTACTTGAAAACAACCGCTATGCCAAATGCATCGCAGGATGTCAAAATAATGTCCTCAACTCTCAGCGCCGAACAGCTAGCCGTGATATGCTGCTGACGCTAAACGAGGGTTTGGCCCTGAGGTGTTTCTTTTCTTGGTGCCTCGGCGCCGTTCCCTTCCAGCGCCTTGGCCCTTGTGGCCTTGTGATGAACGCTGCGCGCTAGTCTTAACCCACGCGTGTGACAGAGGAGGAAATAGGAGGCCAGTGCAGAGACATGCTGAATGGGAGCGTTTACCGCGGGAGGCGTCCATAAAACAGCCCCGCTTTGCGATCCTAGCCCCCGTACCGCTGACAATGTCGGCAACGTACCGCGGGAACCCCGACGCGCCAATGAGCTCGCACGAAACGAACGGCGCTCAGCCGCCGTCGACTGGATTAATCCCGGCTGCAGTCTGTCCCGACGCAATTAGACGAGCCGGTTCACGGTTGTTTACCGGGGATGCCTTTTGTTATTTGTGGCCGTGTTCTGACACTGATAGTCACAATATAAAGAGACGGGCCCTAAAGGACGTGACGGAGGGACAAAAGTGAGCTTTGAGGTCAAATGAGAACATGAGTGGACCTCCTCAGTGATCGTCCGGTCGGCGGGCTCTTTATTTAGCAGCCTTCATATTGTCATTGCAGCTGCTTCCTGCCACCTTTTTGTAGCCTGTAACCAATTAGCACTGGGGTAATACCAGGCCTACTGGAAAGAGAAGAGGCCTCCCCCCAGCCCTGTCATCTGAGGTTGGAACAATTGCTTAATATAGCGGCAGGCTCAAAGGAGTACTTACCAGGGCCCAGTCCTGGCCAATCAATAACACCAGGCACGCTATATTGTTTCCAACAAGAAAACAGTGGGAGATGACACAGAGACGGCGAGAGAGGGTGAGAGAGGGCGAGAGAGGGCGAGAGAGGGCGAGAGACGGCGAGAGAGGGCGAGAGACGGCGAGAGAGGGCGAGAGACGGCGAGAGAGGGGGAGAGAGGGCGAGAGACGGCGAGAGAGAGCGAGAGAGGGCGAGAGACGGCGAGAGAGAGCGAGAGAGAGCGAGAGACGGCGAGAGACGGCGAGAGACGGCGAGAGAGGGCGAGAGGATGAGGGTCAATACTAGTGCTGGGGGATTCGGCGTAAATACTACTGTGTGTGTGTGTGTGTGTGTGTGTGTGTGTGTGTGCTCCTCTGAAGTGCTGCTGTTGTCTGAAACCGATATGAGCACCGCTTCCTGGACAGAGGTTCTTGGGGACAAGGCCTATCACCGCTGGGGGGCCCCTGTGGCAGCTATGAGAAAGGCCAGTAGGTTTAACCTCTGGGCAGCCAACACAACGGCCGGGGTCAGGGGAGCAGGGGGTCAGGGGAGCAGGGGAGCAGGGGGGGTGGGGGTGCGCCAAAGCCGGGCTTTTGGCACCAGCACAGCGGGGTACCTTTATGCCGATGAAGCAGACGAGACGCTCAGGGGTCAGGAAAATGCCCGCCATTTTTCTCTGATTATATTTCTCGACGAGCTGTCCATCAAAGCTGATGAAAAAAACAAAAAATGAGCCTGATTAAACGGAATAACAATGGATTTTCACAGCCCCATAACACAAATGTCAGGGGTCTGCTAGCATAACAATGAGCACATGGAAACGCCCAGCGGTGCTAGCAGAAAGTATTTCTCTGCTAAGTGAAACCCTGGCCTCTCTGGGGCCTGCCAATGTCAGAGCCCGATGGATCGCATGAAACCCAGCGCCAGCGAGCGAATGCCAGCCGGGGACAGCGGGCACTATTGATCCGTCTGCAATCATGCTAGCAGTTTGGAGTGTCAGGAAATACTCAATCCTGCTTAAGTGCTTGCCTTTAACATTTCCTTGGGCAGAGTCGTAGGCTACGTGCATCTGCTTCCACTTTGGAGAGCCGTGGCAATGTTTTTCTTTCTTCCAAGGGGGGTTATTTCCACCTATTTCCTTTGCTGAATAGCACCTGATGCTGTGTAATGTCTGTTACGTTTCTTTCCTCTCTCTGACCAGCTGTAGTCTAGACTACACTGGAGTGTGTAGAGGTGGACAGGAGGGAGGGAGGGGAGGGGAGGGGAGGGGAGGGGAGGGGAGGGGAGGGGAGGGGAGGGGAGGAAGCAGAGGTTGACCGTGGGGGGGGGGGGGGGGGGGGGATAGGGGGAGGGGGTCTGCTGGTGAAACAAAGGAGAAATGAAAAGAAATATCCATGGAATCCCAGAGCCCGATTTTTAAATACGGAAAACTGGGAATGCTGGCTGAATTAACCCCGCGATGTTATCAGGTTTCCGTCCTGGAACAAGCCGTGCACTTGATTGACTCGGACAAACTGAACGAGCATAGGAGAGGCTTGTGCGGAAATTGAGAAATGTGTTTTGGGTCGTTTTGTTGATGCACGGCGACAGAGGATGTCTATTTTGGCCACAGGTCGGGCTGCTTTCATCTTGCCGAGCACGAGCGAGCCATTCCCAGCAGGAAGGAGACTCACAGCCACGGAGAGGAGGGCAGAGATTTACTCAAAGCACTACCGTCCCCTCTCTGTGTACTCCATATAATAATGTAAACGCAATAATAACAATCATGCAAATACAACGACAACCGTTATTTCCCCACAATAGCACTGGCTTCACGGGGGAACGAGGCCGATGCTAATATGCTGGGGTACGCCGGTGCTCACACACCCAGTGTACCCCAAGCGCACAAGCTGCACGAGAAGCAACCAAATAAACGACCACGGCGGCGGATCAGCAAGACAAGCAGGCGGACCAATCAGCTCCGGCGTGGCGGCTATCAAGTGGCGCGCCGCGACTTCCCCGCGCTCGGCGCACACTACCTTGCACAGAGCCCTCCAGTTGCCATGGTAATAGAATGTGGCATAGGAAGTGATGAGCCAAACCGCACACACACACACACACACACACACACACACATCAGAGAGCAGCGCTGAAGCGGGAGCGACGTCAGGCGGCTAGTGGAGGTGATTTATGAAGCCTGTGTTCTGAAGCCGTCTGGGCTATAACAAGCCCATGTAAGATGTGGCGGACTGCATACATTACAGTGGACCGTCGAACCCTCCTCCTCTTCATTACTGTCTTCTCATTATCTAAGCTCATTATCCCCGCGTAAGGCCAGGTAAAATGACAACATCGGGGGGGGGGGGGGGGGGGGGGGGGGAATGGCGTGTGCTGAATATCAAGGACTCGGCATTATTTACAACATATCGTATTTGTGTGCAGCGTAAACCAGACATAATTTGCTTAGAAATAATTGACTTCTCCCGTGTTATGCTCTCAGGAGACCTTTTCACTTTATTCATGAGAGGCCTTTGCAGCATGCACAGCAAATTAGCCTTTCAGAATTGTCTTGTCAGGCCTGCCATAACGCAATGTGTTGAGCCTCTCTTCCTCTGGGCCTGTCCACCAGCAATAACCTTCAACTAACCTTTAAACCACGGTGAATAATTCCAATAGGATTTTCATATCAATGGAGGAGTCAAGCTGGGCAATTATCTTTTATCCATATATTTGCCCGTCTGTGGAGAGCATAATAAACATTTTTTGTCCTTGTTAGGCGGGTTGAGCGGGAAGCTAAAAAGGCGCAGTGAGACGTTGGCGATGCTATCTCAAGACATTAATGCAGAAATGAATTATTCAGTAATGACTACAAGATCCATCCGAGAGAAGGAAGGATGAAAAAAAGAAAAGCTAACATCTGCACTGTGTTGTGAGGGAGGGGGGGGGGGGGGGGGGGGAGGGGATGGGGGCCCCGCCGGCAGAACACCTCTGAAGATAAACATGACAAATTGGCAGATCATCTGTTCAATTAGGACAGCCGAGCAGGTGTGCCGGTGACGCGGCAGTGCCACAAGGATGACACAGACACCAGCCAAACCAGGGGCATGATGGGAAATGGCTTGTTTGTGTGACAGTGATTTAGAGCGCCGCAGCAGCAGAAGGATATCCCAAGGAACAAACAAAAAAGAGAAAAGATCTAAACAAAGGGATATTCCCCCCGGTGCTAATTAAAATTCAACTGCAGACAGCACCCTAGCCCCTGTACATGTCCTCACCCCATCCTTCCCTCTTGTCTCTGCCGCTGCCTGACTGGGCCTTTCAGGATCTTCTAACCCTTTTAATCCATAAAATACACTGAACTAGTGATTGGACTGGGGGTGCAGTGGGAGAAACGTGAGATATGGGAAAATATCACACATTTCAAGCAGGCAAGCGTGCAGGGGAGGGAGGGAGGGAGGGAGGGAGGGAGGGAGAGGGAGAGGGAGAGAGAGAGAAGAGAGGAATAAGTGGTGAACAGGGAATGTGGTGTGTGTGTGTGTGTGTGTGTGTGTGTGTGTGTGTGTGTGAGAGAGAGCGAGAGATGGCGGTGGGGGGAGGTGATTCATGGAGGCGAGGCGGCAGGCTGGTACACAGAAGGGAGGAGCGAAAAGAGAGGAGGGGGAGAGAGGGGGTAGTGGGGTTCGAACAAGAAACATGTTTTTAAATATTAATCTGTGATTCGGGCCGTGGGCTGATGGCGCACGGAGATGAAAAAAAGGAAAACAACCCGAAAAAAAACAACTGGGTAACCTTTGAAGCGAGGGAATGTTCCACCGCATTCACACGCCGTGGCAGCCCCGAGCAGCCATGTTTGGTGGGGGAACAGCTGGGGCAGGTGCACTGTGTTTCCCTTCACATGGGAGAGCTCTTGTCTCCACTTCACCCCGTACGGCTTATTGGTGCGGGCGCTTATTTAGAGTGCTCCCTTTTCCCAGCTTCCACACAAATGGGATGAGTGTGGTACAGTCTCTTAATCCCCAATGCCTTGTAAAGCCTTTGAAAGGAATACTTAATGCAGCATAAACTATCGTTCACAGTCTTAAAGCCTTGTCTCTCCCTCGGTCTCTCCCTCGGTCTCTCTCTCTCTCTCTCTCTCTCTCTCTCTCTCTCTCTCTCTCTCTCTCTCTCTCTCTCTCTCTCTCTCTCTCTCTCTCTCTCTCTCTCTCTCTCTCTCTCTCTCTCTCTCTCTCTCTCTCTCTCTCTCTCTCTCTCTGCGTTAGGGATGGACAACATTCTGTGTATGGCAGCATCCAGTGGTGTCAGCAGATAGCGCTGTATTAGCAGAGCGCACAACAGGATACACACAATCGTATTGGACCTTAATGACCTAGCTCACGGCACCGTTGTGGGGGACTATTGTATTCAACGCTTTGTTGTGGCTGCGTTTGTAATGCTATTACAAGCATTACCTATAGCTTAACAGAGCCGCCCGCTTCGGCGGCTAAAGTATGAAGAAAAAACTGCATACACATGGTACGTATGTCAACAGATCTAAATCGCCTGTGAAATGAAATGTGTTATGATACACGATACACCAAACCGATACACTATGGTTCAGCCTCGATGGAGGCCACGCGTGTGAACCTAAAATACCAAACTGTTTCAAACCGCCTGCTTTTGGAGGAGGAGGAGGAGGAGGAGGAGGAGGAGGAGGAGAGGCAAAGGCTCATTACACACGAGTGAAGAAGAAAAAAAAGAAAAACTAATTTAGGTTGGAGGACTTTCACATGCAGTACTCGGATTTACCACAGCAAACACATCTGCTATGAGGACGAAAAAACGAAAACACAAAAACACTTTGAAAAATCACATTGGGAAGAAGCCATCATCATTAAAGCTTTTCCCGGGCTAAGTATCACAGAAGAATTACGCCGCTCGCATCAAACGACGGCCCTGATGAGATGTTGCGAGATGGTGTCTTTTCTCTTCTTTTCTTTCATCGGGAAGCGCCCTGCTGGGCAGCTTGAAATTACCCAACCCTCCTTTAATAATAACGCAGAAGCTTTCTCTCTCTAACTATGCAAAGAAGCCCGCCATTAGCATAACTTGTCCTTTGCGTCACAACAAACAGTAGAACAACCCACGGGCACGAGTGAACCCTTCTCATCCTCGCTCTGTTGTTTTAATATTTTTCTTTTCTTTTTTCCTTTGCCCTTCCTTCCTCTTGTAAGTTAATGAGGATGTGTGGGAATGCAGCTAACTCTACATTAGTGGTGAGTATAAAACGTTAACTTTGACTGTTGGATTGCCGTTGTAAGGTTGCAGGTACAAAGAGGTTGGCGGGTTGGGGGGGAGGGGGGCTAGAGTTTGTTTGTAACGCTGCCCCCTGCAGGCCTCTTTTGATACACCCCGTGTGCCTCAAAGGAGAGGTAACTGCCATCATCCCACCCCCACCCCCCCCCCCCCAAAAAAAAACACAGCCTGCGGCAAACAATTAAATGTATGTTCAAGACAAATCAAATAGAATCTCACACACACCACACACACACACACACACACACACACTGCATACAGAGAAAACAAATCATTAAAATATTCAAACCAAAAACCATGCATGTCCTCAAAGGCTTTACCTGAACACATACAGAGTCATCGGGGTTGAAAACATCCGAGAGAAACGCACAACCCAAAAGAGCAGCATGAAAACACTAGCTTCCTGTGCTGTTGATTGTGTATAATTTAGAGACAGTGACACCGCAGCAGAGACAGGAAGAGAGCGGTTAATGTCGTATAGGGCCTACTGGATCACAGTTCTTCAGCACAACGTGGACTTTTGCTCTAGTAAATCAATCGGTAATGAGAGCCAGCCCCGCCTATGAGAAAACAATAATGAGCTCCCTCACAGCCAACACAAGTTAAGCATTAGACGCGCATCTGTCATGCATAATGATGTAACATCTCCGAAGACAACCAACGCATTAAGAGCAAAGGAAGCACGGCAGAGTCCCATCATCACCCCTCTCTCTCTCTTTCTCTCTATTCAAACCTCTTTCTATCACTCTCTCTCTCTATTCAAACCTCTCTCGATCGCTCTCTCTCTCGCTCTCTATTCAAACCTCTCTCGATCGCTCTCTCTCTCTCTATTCAAACCTCTCTCGATCGCTCTCTCTCTCGCTCTCTATTCAAACCCCTCTCGCTCTCTGGGAGAATGCTTTCCAAAGGGGCACAGGAAAGACGCTCTTAAGACCCTAGGGCCCCGGTGGGTGGTTGGTGCCAAGTGACGACGGCACGTCTAAGGGCCCCCACCTGATGCCAGCGTGGCTGTTCCTGGCTTGGATGGATCCGCACGTTGTGCTGACGACCGGTGTTCTCCCAAGTGTCCTCAACACCCTACAACCGGAGCAAAGAAAAGTCACGGCTCAAAAGTGTGAAGTGGATACCGAGCGAGCACACGATGCGCTGATACCCAATCGCAGCCCGACATTTTGACACCTCAGCAACTCCAAATGGCCTGTAACGACTCAAGTGTCAACAGCCCCCACCCGCACACACACACACACACACACACACACACACGGACACAAACGTACGTACACACAGAAGCAGCCTAACACACACACACACACACACACACACATAGAGCTACGCACATGCACGCACACAGACCAACGCACACATACACACACACGCACGCACACAGTAGCACACTAACCCACACACACACACACACACAGAAGCACCCTAACCCACACACACGCGCGTACACACACACACACACACACACACATAGACCTACGCACATGCACGCACACAGACCAACGCACACATACACACACACGCACGCACACGGTAGCACACTAACCCCCCCACACACACACACACACACACACACACGTTAAAGGGCTGTGTAGAGCGTGGAGGGTGGAGCAGTGTTTCCTGTGAGAAACAGGGCTGAAAGGTCACATTATGGTGTCAGATTAAACAGGGGCTCTGAGTGAGAGCCTTTCAGGGCCTCCGACAGACACATTAGAGAAGCCATGTTTTTCCCCCCCCCCCCCCCCCCCCCCCCCCCCCCCCCCCCCCCCAACCCCACACACACACATACACACATACACACACACACACACACACACACACACGCACACACATGTACAAACTCTCCTTTCGTCAATCTTCCCCACCCCCCCAACCCCCCACACACACATACACACACACACGCGCACACACACACGCACACACATGTACACACTCTCCTCTCGTCAATCTTCCCCCCCCCCCCCCCCCCCCCCCCCCCCACCACCACCTCCAGGCGCTCCCGGTGAAAAGGAGATGAGAGTCAGAAGGAGGAGGAGAACGAGGGTGAGAAAAAGAGAGAGTGGGCGAGTGAGGAGGGGGGGTGGGGGGGGGGGGAGCGGAGGAGGTGTGGAGGTATGGAGTGCCGAGGGAGCGAGGGAGCGAGAAAGAGTGAGAGAAAGAGAGATAGAGAGGGGGGGGGGCTCAGAAATGCCTCCATCGTTTAAACTGGTGTTGCTGTCGCTGAGGCACAGCATGAATAATTCAGCGCGACGACTCAAACAGACAAATAGAAGAGGATTACGCCTCCAAAAAGCAAACGGTAAACACCGCAATCAAAACAACGGCATGAATTAGGTAATTAGGGAGACAAAATAAATGGGAAATAATGATAAAACTCTTCGGAGACCACAGCTGCATTCTCATTTACAGTAAACAAATATGCAGATTCAAGAGTTCAGAATTCATTATTGATCAAATGCGATCCATATATAAATATAGGCCTTCTGACAAATGGTGTATTTGCATTCCTGCCTTTGATAAAGCCAGTAGAAAAGATCAGGGTCTAGTTAACAGAATTTATTTATACTCGATGAATTGCTGATTATATATATATATACATACATATACATATATATATATATAAGCAATGAATAGTAATCTATTTAGAGACTGAATTGCTGATTATAATATATATATTATTGTTGTTATTATTATTATTATTATTATTATTATTATTATATTCAAGGATTCAAGGATGCTAAATAGATTACTATTCATTGCTCATAAAAGCTGGAGTGGTCACAAATGTGCAGTGGGAATTGTACCGTTGAAGAGAGATTCTAACCTTGCCTGTTAGTGTTGTATTTGTAAACACACTGGAGTCATATACCTCAACCAATCCCAGCAGCCGGTTTACACACAAACAGAAAAAAGAAAAACGACTAGTATTCAAGCTCAAGGATTGACGGTCCCTTTTCAGCCTGGCATTAACAAGGCTTTTATCTCCTTCAAACCGCCACATTCTGTTGCTCTTCAGCATTTAAAGCCTAAACAAAGCGCATCCTTTTTTTTTTGCTGAGATAAAAAAACGAACATAAATAAGTGACAAAAGTCATGAGGACTGCCAGCTCTAGAGAGAATTATGTTTGCATCACGATGGAGAAAGGTCAGAGCCAAACCGTTAGCTAGCAGCAATTAGCGGTTTGTGCTCACGCTGCTAGCGGTGCAGTAATCACTCTCCGCCATACGTCAGTATGCATCTCAGTGCATGCAGGGACGAGGCTTGAGGAGGAAGAGGCGCCATGTCAGTTCCTCTGTGATGCTAACGAGAGGGGATGGCTCACTCAGGATTTGGATTGAATCGGAATTCATTCAATGATTGAAGTAGATATCTATATATGAACACACACACACACACACACACACACACACACACACACACACACTTTTATCATTCATCCCAGGAAATTATTTAAACAAACAAAGCACAACTTTGTTTCTTTGCGTTTGCCTTTCCCGCTGGATGAAATTAGCTGTGTAAATCGGATAATCCGTCCACTCCAAACCAGTGGTGTGCTTTCAGCATCAGGGCATGGAGATACCACTACACATGGCCCGGCTTGAACAGACAAGACAGACCCCGCCCGGTCTAATCCGCCCACTATACCCACTGCACCAGGATGTCATAATACCACGAGTAAACAGGATGAAAAAGGGGCCAGCCGGCTCCAGAGGTCACTAGAACAAGGGGCCATCACAGGCCTAAACGGCTCCGAATGGAGACAATAGCATGTGGAAATGAACAAGCCGCTGGCAGCTAGACTGCTGGGGCCAACTGCATTAGCCACCGCTGAACAAGGAAGAATCCCCAAAGACATCATTAAAGACCCCGACAAGGAAGACTGGAATACAGTATTGGTGATATCAAAGAAGACACTCATACGCACACGCACACGCACACACACACACAAACACACACACACACGCACACTATCCCCGGTGTATGAGGCAAGAGAGCGATTTTTTTTTTAATATATATAAAATAGCCCAGCACATCATTAATAAATGAAGGAGAGATACAAAGGAAAAAAAAAAAAGGGGGGGGGGGAACATGGAATGCGCGCGCACGCTTCCGATGCACGACTCTGGGAATCAAACGGAAGCGGCGAGGAGCGACGGGCTGCTGCCCCCTCCAGGACAAGCCCCCCCCCCCCCCCCCCCCCTCTCGTCTCCTGCCGAACACCGCCGTCTCTGCCGGTGCTCATTCACTGATCTCATTAATATTCTCACTCCTGAGGAGCGAGGGGGAGGGAGAGGGAGATGGAGGGAGAGAGAGAGAGGGAGGGAGTGAGAGAGAGAGAGAGAGAGAAACAGCCGCCGTGAAACAAATCTCCCACCCAATCCCACCCCCTATCTCCTCCCCCTCCTCCTCCACACCCACCCACCCACATACTCACACACACACTCACACACACACACACACACACACACACACACACACACACACACACACACACACACACTAACACACACACACACACACACACACACACGCACACTCCCTCATCTGCCTCTGTGCAGCTCAGTAATTGGGCTGGGCTCATTGTTATACAAAACCCTGTAGAACCAATTAGCCGTGGACCTCCTGACCCCTGGGCTGCTATGTAATGGTGCAAGCTAAAGACTCTAACGGAGGACGCCAAGAGCAAAGGTTTGGAAATTCCTTTAGTTCCTGATTAATAACCCTGTCAGGGCGATCACAGACATTAACGGCAGGGTGGAGGCGGTGGGGGCGGTGGGGGCGGTGGGGGCGTGTGGGCGGGGGTGCCGAGAAGGTTCGGCTGATGCTTTTTTATGGCTTCTCCTCGCTCACTTCTGGCGCTGTCCATTAGAGCTTGGTGACGCCGCGGCTCGCTTCCCCCTGCCTCGTCAGATAAACGTACAGTTAACAGGGTAATGAGGAATCCTCATCTTTCCAGGCCACCGCGGGAGTCGGGGGCTACTGGCCAGGCTGGGGAGAAGTAGGCTAGAGCAGTGACGAGTGGACCGATAGCCCAGAAGGGCTGCTGTGATTCACACACACATATAACCACACACCTCTCTCTCTCTCTCTCTCTCTCACCCCCCCCCCCCCCCCTCCCCCACAAGAACATATTTGCATACGTTGACTCACAAGGCCTGCATTTGTGCTGTGAGTCTGTATTTGTATTGATGCTTTATTATACAGAGCATCTGAACAGGCTGTTACTATATTTAAAAGCAATATGGAAGCAGCTCTCGCAGGCATACGCCGGTATAGAGTGTATAGGCCCTATACGTTTCACTGGAAACCAGCTGTGTTCCAAGAAGTGCTAGTCGTTCCGGTAGGAGTTTTATACATGTTGCACGTGCTGATGAGGCGTATCTCCATATCGGCCCATACAAGGCGAGAGTTGTTTGAGCGTTGCGCCGACAACAGTGATTTGTGATGGAGGAGGGATCAGAGGGATTAGCGCACACCTGCTTTGTGACACCTGCTTGGAAAATATGTGATGTTTGCATGCCGCGCGCTAAAGTGCTTATTTGGTTCTGCTCATCATTTCTTGGCCCGGAGTTGTGGGATGATCCGCACGTGACGCAATGTTCTGAAACACAGACAGCGCAGACTACACACACACACACACACACACACACACACACACACACACACACACACACACACACACACACACACACACACACACACACACACACACACACACACACACCCCAGTGATCCGCCCGCATAGCTTGGCCTCCAAGTCCGGAATAAATCCTTTCACAACAAACTTCATGAAGCTCTTTGCTGCCTAAATATTTATGGGATCCTGAGTTCCCGATGAGGACTGCTACGTGTTTTTTGTTACTCGCAGCAAGTCATGTCGAGTGATTCCAGACCTTCTTATCTGGGACTCAGAGAGTAAAGGGGCTGGTGGTCTGGCCCTCACAACATGCACACACACACACACACACACACACACACACACACACACACACACACACACACACACACAGAACCCCTCCCAGACCTATATACACACAAGCATGCACAAAGTGTGCACACACACAAGCACACACACACACAGAAAACCCAGACACACACACAGACATTGACAAACAAACACATATAGATAGAAACAACGTTAACATGTGTACACACACACACACACACACACACACACACACACAGAGCAAACAGCAGGGAAGGGCCACTAATGAGTGTCTCTCCCCCATCACCTCCAGGCTCTCCCTCCTCGGTGGACTCAATTGACCAGACAAACAAACACACCGCAGGGTGACCTCTGCACACCAGACAGACAAACAAACACCCTGCTCCATGTCAACCTGGGCCGGGCAAGGTGGTCGATGTAAGCCACACACGCTGGATCATATCAACACACCGCACACAATAAGAGAACACATCTGATCTAGTCACTACACGCCACTCACTCAAACTATCTGCTGGCAAAGAACCCTCAGAGAGAGAGAGAGACAGTGGGAGATAGAGGGAGAGAGAGAGGGGGAGAGACAGAGACATGGAGAAAGAGAGAGAGAGGAAGAGGGAGGGAGAGAGAAAGAGAGGAAGAGAGAGACAGAGAGGGAGGGACAGTGAGAGAGGAAGAGAGACGGATAGAAAAAGAGAATGGGAAAGAGAGATACAAAGAGAGGGAGACAGAGAGGAAAGAGAGAGGGAGAGAAAGAGACAGAGTGAAAGCGGGAGCAAGAGAGCACACATGCCACGCTTGGAAAGACACAGCCTAAATACAGGTGTACTCGAGCGCAAAAAAATGAAAAAACCTCACACGTCAATGCCCGAACTTGTCGTGTTTTTTCCCGGCTTTACCGCAGCACGCGCGCGCACACGCACACACACACACACACACACACACACAGACACACACACACACGCACGCACGCAAAGTCGTCAGCCGCTAAACAAGGTGCCTCTCCTCGAAACAAGTGTCTCTAAAAGCAGCAGGGCCTGATGAGTCCTCGAGCGGGCTCCCAGAGCAGTGATTACTGACGTTTACCCTCTTTAATACGTGTAATTCCCATTTTCTCTGATTCACGACTAAGAGCCCTCGGGAGGGTGGGGTGGGGTGGGGTGGGGTGGGGGGGGGGGGGGGGGTGGTGGGAGGGGGGGGAGGGGGGGAGTGCGCTCAGTGGCAGCCTGCCAAAGCCTCCATGCCTCTAAGTCACTTCCTCCTCCGTTGCAGTTAGACGGTGGCACTGCTCGTACAGGTTGTCTGACTCCGCTATCATCATTATTATTATTATTATTATTATAATTATAATTGCGGCTCACGACACCGCTGACAGCCTGATTGCACAATGTCTTGCGTTGTTCGCTTCCTGCGCCGCCGCGTGATTCCCCCTTCCAGGTCACCGGGAGCCGTGCTGTGTTCTGCGCATCATAGACATGTCGCTGCTGCACTTCAAGTGGACGCTCACCGTTGTCGCGGGGACCTCACCTAAAGACCACTGCTTGGTGTATCACATGTGCCGCTGGTCGTTTCGTTGAGGTTACATTTTCGGCCTCCCAATTTTGTATGTGCATCGTGTCGTGTTTTAGTAACGCAGGTGAGATCAGCTCCACGGCTAGCCCAACGCACAACAACAACAACAATAACAACAACAACAACAACAACAAAAAACAGTTGAAGTATCTTTAAGTAATAGAAATAACCCGTCCTAGGCTCCTAGCCTAGGCAGCACAATTAGCATCAGCTTGGTTTCCACCCCCCCGTAGTCCCAGCAGCGCCATGTGGTCGGAAGACAGGGCGCTTTGGGTCTTGTTAACACTGCATTCCCATTGCTAGCGTACTCGCTGTGCGCTACGGGCCACATGACAGACAGCCACTGTTGGAGAACAGCAACACGATGACAGACCCACCAAGAATGCTGCCTTCACCGCCGCCATACGTAACGCAGCACCCACGGTTCCCTTATTAAGGGGGGAAATCATTTCTACTAAAGTGGCTGGCGGTGCTGACAGCTCAGATTAATGCTCCTCTGTAAAACTGCCAGAATAACAACTGCTCCTGAACGCATCATGAAAACCAGTGCATTCAGGCCGAGGGAAGCCTGCCAGCACTTACAAATTCATGCATATTTGGGTCTGTGGACACCTGCCAGCGCAAATAATTTATGCTCCTCTCTCTGGGGTGGGGAGCAGTGAATTCCCCTTCTTCTTAAAAGTTTGCTCCAAGTTCCACGGTGAGTTTATGTGCCTGGCCCTCTCCTCCCCTCCAAGCCCCCCAGCCCACCCCCCCCCCCCCCCCCCCCCCCCCCCCCCTCTGGTGTGAAGTGGTACGGGCGCACGCTCCAGCCGGCAGCCCAGGCTGAAGGGGGAGGATCCCCCAGGCATGTGGGAAAGTCCCAGGCACCACTTCAGACTTCCAAGGGCCCAACTGTTTCCCGTCCCGTCCCGTCCACGGGGGGAGGGGGTGGGGGGGGGGAAGGCCCGGGCTGGAGCAAGCTGTCAAGGCCGTATCCTCAATATCCTCCGTAGGCCGGCGTGAAGCGAGCCATGGCCTGGGTGGGATCTCTCAACAGCAGCTCGCCGAGCAGCACTGTGTCATGTGGATGTTTTCACTCTTTACCGGAGCAAGGGGAACGGCCGATTGGTGCCCTGGAGGAGGAGGTGGATCAAAAAGTCAAAACACAACCGGGCCCTAACCCGACCGCCAGCGTGGCTTTTTCCTGGGTGGCTTTGTGACGACACAAACGTTATCGGGTGATTTAAATGCCTGCGGGACTTCAATCGACATTGAAGGGAGACCGTCAGCAGACGGTGTGTTAATCATTGAAGGCTTGTTTGAGCTGAGGCTCACAAGCAGGGGGCCTGGTTTGTTTCCACAGCACTGTGTGTTGTTAATGGCCATGGTCATGACGACCAACCTATCATTTGTGTTCAAATCCCAGTGACACACTTCAGTTTGCGTTGGCAGGAAGACGTCAACAACACTTTCGGGACAGGAGGCTGGCGCACACCAACATGGATCATCCGTAGACTGCAAAATAGCACTGGGCTCAATCAAGCACACCTGGAAGGTAGAACTGGAAACCTGTAGAAAGCGCCATTCATCCAAAATATTGGCTACATCAGAGAATATAAACATTACTTTATTAGGCTATTATAGGCCTATGTCCAATGAAATCATTGGAAGCACGTCAAAAGAATATTCAACGGTATGCGTCTTACCTTTCAAGAAGAAACGCTAGTACGTTTTCATCATGCTTTACGAGTATTAGGCCTGCCTCAAACTGTAACTGATTGTTATCTGACATCAATAAATCTCAAGTATGTGCATTGCGATGTGATAGACATTGTGTAGACATTGTTAGAGCGAAGTGTGTGTGAGCGCCACTTGAGACAAAAAACAAATATTGATATGCTAGTCCAAAGGTGGAGGTCCAAATGTAGTGGAGCTACCGGTGTAAGCGGACCACAACTATGATCACTTGAGATACAGAGTTTGAGGGTTTACAGGTGTGGATGGAGCAGCTGGGGTTTTGAGCAGTTTTCTTACGTCCATTTTGGAGAAATATGCGATAGGTATCTTATGTGCAGCCGGTGACTGACCCGCCAACTGAAAGTTCCTTTCCACGCACGTATCTTGGGGGAATGGGCGTATGTTCGGGGGAGACAGGGGGTGTTTTTCCTCCCAGCGCCACTGTGATTTTTTTTATGTAGGCTTAACCATATTTAAAACGTATGAATTGTTTGGAAATGTAAACTTTTATTATTCTTCAATGAAATGTGAATGAAACCTACGGAAGAGGATTAGGGCCACGTGTGATTTTTTTTTTTTAGGTCTGAGAATAAAGTCAAAACTATAGGTAGGCTACCTGTAACGAACCAAGTTCAGTGAGAGTCACTTTGCGACATACAGGACCGAAAATGTTGGATGTAAGCGAGTTTTTGCGTGTTGGAGGGGTCCCGTAGTACGGAAGATGATTAGGGACTATTATGATTCTGACTTTAATCTCAGAATTCTGAGTTTATTCTCTGAATTCTGACTTTAAACTCGAAATTAAAGAATTTAAAACAAATCACATGTGGCCCTAATCCTCTTCCATATAAACCTATATTATTTTGTAAATTATATCATAATTCAATTCGGGGGGCATAAAATCCTATTGGGCGGGGGCCCCTACTAACGCCGGCTCCAACTACAACGCTAGTCCAACTACAATGCTAGTCCGAGCTACTATGCGTTAGGCCGCTAGCAGAATGACAGCAGGTCAGTAGCAGCAGGCCAACCTTCGACATCCCCAGGAGGGAGCTGCTGTCAACAAGCAGCAGCTCGGAAGATTGAGGGCCACACCGCGGCACAACATGGTGACGCTCAACCAACAATGGACCAACATCTTTGATAAAGAGGCTAATACTTCCTTGATTTACCGCGTTCAAACTAAGCTCGTATCACGACATTAGCATTAATAGGCGTATGTATCGCATAACCTGAGATTTACTTGAAAGAACATTCTTATTTTTCGTTTTACTGCAAACGTAGGCCTACCTGCAAACCAATGGTGATAAACTGAAGCGCACATTTTACTTCCACGTTAACCTCGTTCTCATCTCACGCACAGGGCCAGCTCTAATAATTCAAAACTTTCAGACAAGCCTGCCACCTGGTGGGTAAAACGAGTACTGTAGGTCATGACCATGTTATTTAACACGTAGTCATTATTGTTATTTAAAAAAATATATATGATGGAGGAGGAGAAGGATTATCATGTTATTTGGATTTTTATCAAATTGTTATTTATATTATTATTACAATATTATATTAGGATGTATTGTTTTACATTTTTACTATTTGAATGGATAGATCTTTTTCAGCTCATAGCTCGCCTTTTGAGCAAAGAGAGATAAAGGGACTTAAATTACACCTTTAGTGTCCATGGAAATAATCTTTGCTGCAAATTCTCCCAAACACAGATAAATAGATACAGACAGAACAAAAGTGCTGAAAATAAAGGAAGTACTCTCGTGTGTGGATCAAAGCCAGTGACATGACACCGGAGAGAGCAGATGAAAGACGGGCAGATTAAGCTGTTTACTAAGGCTTTCCCATCTGTTTCTATCCAGAAAGAGAGTGAGAGAATGAACATCTCATTATACATTCAGGTCTGCTAGTTCAACGGCCTTTGCAACCTCCATCCTCAACATCAGAAGAAAACATGGATGTTCTGAAGAGAGGAGAGACATTATTATGTCTATATATAGAGATAATATGATACAACATGAAGTTTCCCCCCCCCCCCAATATACATTATTTGTAAATGTATGTAATTGAAAATATATATTTAATAGGTCTCCTCTTTTGAAATAATTCAAACATAAACAAACACTTTCTAAAGGTTTTGTTTATGTATTCTGCTCAGTGGTCTGAACCGTTGCATGTATGATTAGCACATTATACCTCTATGCCTATTTTCAGAGAATGAATGGTGCTGCCTTTGTGGATGCGTGGCCATAGGTAAATATGTCTAGTGACGGCCTAAAAGTGTTAGACTAATATAGATTTCAAGCTACTATTAATGGCTGTGTGTCTGTTACCGCAGCTCATGTGATATACGTTGGTGATATTATTGACGTCCCCTCCAGAAAATACTCCTAACCATTCCATGTTTGTGGGTGGGGGTGTGGGTACGGGTGGGGGTGGGGGTGTGGGTGGGGGTGGGGGTGTGGGTACGGGTGGGGGTGGGGGTGTGGGTGTGGGTGGGGGTGTGGGTACGGGTGTGGGTACGGGGTGTGGGTGGGGGTATGGGTACGGGTGGGGGTGTGGGTGTGGGTATGGGTACGGGTGTGGGTATGGGTACGGGTGTGGGTACGTGTGGGGGTGGGTGTGGGTGTAATGCTTTAATGGACAGGCTCTCTTGGGGTCTCCAACTCGATAAAGCAGAGGTCTCAGGTGAGGGCAAAGCTATATCTGTAATGGGATAGTAATGCTATATTATATTTATATATTCACACATTATTTATTTTATATATTTCATAGTTTCCAAGGGGTTTGGACTCTCACACTATGATCTCACAAAATGGATTCCCTTACAATAAGGACAAAAAAAATATTGGTTTACTGTTTCAGAAGCATGAGGGAGAAGCTTATAGGAGTTGTATCACACAACTGAATAACACAGGTGCTGCCGTGTATTGCTTTAGTACTCAAATGCAAACATTGACACCAATGGAAACCCAAGGTGGTGATGTGCAGGTGTGGCTTCAGGCTCCATTACCCTACGGTCGTAAAACAATAATCACACTCTCAAGGGTGTCCGGTGACATATGATGATAACCAGCATGTGAATTGAAGTATCTAAACAAGCACCCGGGCCACATTTTCAACCGCCCACCGTGTAAGATTCTATACACAAAAACCACCACTACACCACATTGGAAACAGATGGCCACAACAGTACCTTCTTTTATTTTTATTTTGACTAGGCCTACTCTGTGTTATTGGAAAGTATTTCACTAAGAATGACCAAATGTGGTCGCCTTTCAGGAAAACAAATGGCCACAGATGTAGTTTTCCATTTTACAGGCTGTTTATGTATTGCAAATTCCTCTTCCAGAAGACCGGCTTGTGTTCTTTCAAGTTTTAATGGCTCAGAGTGACCGCAGTCCTTTGTGGTCAATGGATTTTCCAATACTAATGACATACAGTCACACTCTGCTCTGGCTAAGGCTCTGCGCCCAGTGTGTAATTAGCGGTCCACTAACTCCTACTCTGGGGAAACATTCACAACCAAATTAAACCTTGACGGTTTTTCACCTCATAGATCCCAAAACAGATGGTTATGCTCTGGAGAAATCGGACAGAAAAAAACATCTGGTTTTCATCTGTCAAACTGATCATATTTGCCTTCCAGCAGGGGAGGCTTCTGGTGGAGCGCTGCTTGACTATTGGCTGATTCTAGACTGAAGAAAGGGAACACTCAGCGAGGATTGGATGACAACTGTTATATTGGCAGCACATCTGTACAGAAACCAGTGTACCCTGGAGATCGTTCTGTAATTCCTCATTGTGGATGAAAATATCATTATAACTGCTTGTGCATCCTCATTGACAATCCTGATAAATGTAATGAAAGAAACAGCTTGTATTGGAGGCAATATACACTAATATTCCTTACTATGTCTTTGTATTGCTGGGATTTGTATTGCTAGACCGCAATCACTGATGTGTGAAATCGTGCCATCTAGTGGCGTCAACATTGCAGTGCATTTCTTGCCTGAAAATACGTTTAGAAATGATGCACCTGAGCAGTTTCTGGCATACATGTCTCTAATTATCCTACCAAAAGACCAGTTTGGTTCTGGTCTGTTCTCTAAGCTCTTCCCTCTTTGTGACTTTTCAGGCTGCCTTGTGAGCCATTGCAGTATGTCGGACTCTCCCACACACTTGCCTTTCACTAATGGAGTAACAGCCTAAACCTTTGTGCCACCAGGGTATTTAGGAAGTCTATCTAACTTAAACAAATTTATAACATGGGCCAATTTGGTTATGGTCTTGGTTGTGATGTGTGGAACATGCAAATCACTCCAAATTGTAAATTGACACTTCTGTAAAGCAGGATGCACTATGGGCCAAAAAGAGACAATCAATTTAATGTTTTTAATGATCGTGCATGTTTCCTTTCATTCAATCTAGTGGGATTAACTGCAGCATTGAGGTCAGAAAAAGCCCAAAAGGCAATATGGGAAATGCAGACATATGTTCCTGGTTATGTCCCTGGAAATAGGATTACAGGAAATTCCTGTTGGGAACACACAGAATCGCCCATGCCAAGATTAGCAACAGTTGAAACTGACAGACACAGCCACAAATCACCAACTCTGCCTCTGTTATTTATTCTTGTTGTCCCGACTCAGAGCAAATCATAATAATGGAGAGGAATAGGGACAAGGAGTATCCTATAAACTGATTTGTGCAAAATAAAGGGCTTTGTTTGTGGTTGGGTTTCAATGGCCTATTGGGTTTCTTCCTTCCTTGCTGGATATCCTGCACAGACCACCTGATTTCAATCAGTGGGCTATAAAATACCACCACCGGTACTAGCCAGGAGTGTTACTCTCCAGCCCTCTCCAACCGAGCCCAGGGGAGAACAAAGACAAAGTCAGCACAGTAAATATCCTGAAAGCAGGGAGACATCAGGAAACCCCCGAGGTGTCACATAATCCCTGGGGCTCTGGGCACATCCAGCCACTCTGCAACATAACTCTTCCAAGCCATCAACCAAAAGGCTTTGAGGTGGAATACTGCCCTGGGAGAACTCCTACTTCTTTCCAAACATACTTCTTAAAACCACCTTTCTCTGGGTTGTAACGCACAAATAGTGTCATTTGGCACACATTCTAAAAATGGCCCATTAATCGATAGCAATTTGGTCAGTGGTGAGACTTAAAAGCTATTTCCTGTGTGGCTAATTGCCTGTGATAACATGACCAAATGTCATCCAACTCCGTTCCGGAAATTACGAGTCAAATCGTAAATGTACAAGAAAAGAACTTTTATTATAAAACGACAACGGCAAACATGACAATTTTAGCAAACATTAGAAACAAGACCAAATGAAAAACAGACAAAACAAAGTGATTTTCTTTTCAAAAGATCTGGGTAAAAACCAGGAAATACAGGCGTCATAAAAACAACAAACAACAAAGGTACTCAAAAACATACCAATGTGGGAATAGCAATTCTGTGCAGCTTTCCAAATCACAGTTAATGATTTCTCTCACTGGATTGGCCTTAGATCTTGAAAAGTTTTTTTCTCTCTCCTTTCTATTCCGCTTCCAATCACAACTCAATTGCTGAGACCAAACGCAACCGGTTCCTCTCGTGTGAAATCCTCCATGTCGATGGGCCACAACGTCTTCTGGTAACCAAGACGGCGCCCTTGACTCCACTGAAACACTGATCCTACACCGCCTTGCGGTGGTACTCGGGTGGGGCCACCTCGTAATCGCTTGCGTTGAAGAGTGAAGCGGAGTTCTTCACAAGGTACCTGGAATGGCATGTGGGGGGGGGGGGGGGGGGGGGGGGGGGGGAGATCCCATTTAGTGACGTGGAGAGCGAGCGCGAGACAGTGTGTGTGTGTGTGTGCGTGCGTGCGTGTGTGCGTGAGTCGCGGCTTACTTGAGGAAGTCCTGAAGGTAGCTGAGCAGCAGAGCCAGGCTCTTCTCGTCCAGGGGAGTATACGCAAGCATCGCTCCGATTCTCACTGTTCAAAAAGGAGAGAAATGGGACACTTGATTTAGATTAAAAAGGTTTAGTTGAACTAAGTATAAAAACACGCTGGAATCTACGCTGGCTTAAGCCACAATAGGCACTTGTTTGCCTACACAAGATGTGCCTACCAATGAGCGGACACAAAATATAACAGCCGGCATTTGAAAATGAATGTTTCAATTACGGCTGCCGTCTCTAAATGTGCGTCGGGAGGGGGAGACGTGTTCGCTGGGGTTTCTAGATCACTTTGGCCTTGCGGCGTTTTGAAAGGTTCCCACATTGCAAGTAAAACTGAAGAAGTGTGTTCGTACCAAAGAGTCTGAGTAGGTGGGGAGCCCCGTAGATCTGAGACATGGAGATATCGGGGTGGTTGGCCAGGATGTCTGCATACTGCGGCCGCTCAAATTTGTACAGCAGCTGAGTGCCCAGCATTACATTGAAATATTCCCTGATGCCAGCGACCACTTCATTCACCGCAAATTCCCTGGGCAGAGGAAAGTCACGTTATTGATCAGCATACAGGAATTTCTACTTGGATTGCGCCACCTCCTTAGCCCAATAGAGATCGGAATTTGTAGAACATGCAGGATAGTACTTCCAAGAACAATGAGTGACCCTAACCTACAAATATAATGGTTTAACCATTACATGGTGACGATTAGATTGTCACTGAATGCAAGATCAAACCATTCCTAAAGGAGAGAACACAGCATTAATAAACTAAGCAAAAATACATAAAGGCCTTTTTTCAAATGTAATGGTGTAACAATGACATTTGTTCACATTTCCGTGGTTGTGCGAAGCGCTGATCCAGAGTAGGGGAGAGACGAGCAATTCAGGCCCAAATTCCCCATAATGTAGGCAATATTCAAAATCGAACAAGTAATCTTCTGAAGGCCAACATTTATAGGAAGAAAGGGTGATCAGGTCATGCCACACAAACGTACAAAATAAACTTTATTTGTAAAGCACCTTTAAAAAACGTTGAAGTGTTTTAACATGCATACAGGGCAGGAAAACATTCACAAGAGGACATAGGTGAAGGTAGGGAGGGCAGCAATCAAAACAGAAAATGATATTAAATACAATTTACTAAAATATATGATAGAGCAGATGTCTCCATTACATAAACACTATGAAGAAAATATTAAGTTAAAACAATAAATGGCATTTGTACTTGCTGTCAGAGTTTCCTCTTGATTTTTTGTAGTTTGCATAATCTTCGAGAACTGCTTCCACATTCTTTTTGGCAGGCAAATGAAAAAGCTGAAAAGCGAAGAAAAGCAAGATGAGAACAGATAAATGGCAATAGATGAATGGCAAGTTTAACAAATGTTTACAACAAATCTCTGCTCAGAGTCAAAGCCAGTATTTAGATGCATATATTCATAGGCATTCCTTTCATATACAAAGTAAACTCAATGTGTTGCGAGAATGAAAACCAAGAAAAATGTTTTTATATGAATGGCCTCCCATTAACCTCTTCATCACTAGGCTTCTTACTCAGGTTTTGTCAGAAAGAAGATTCCCAAAGTAAATAGAGTATATCTCCACAACTACAAGGGCTATACTATGTCATTTCTGGTGAAGCAAGATAACACCTGTGAGATTGTTGTGCATGTGAAATAATCAATGTGGATGCTACTGGGTCAGAGTGAACATAGCTGGAACACGCAAAAATTAAGATTTCATTTTGGCCTGAAAAATTGTCATGTTTCAGAGTGAATACTACCTAGTGCATTATCAGTTGGTAGCCCCAGAGTACCAGACATGGTACTCAATCATTTGGTCCAAGTCTCAAACAAGTCCCGATTCAAATTTTTCTTTGGCAAGTCAAGTCACAGGTTACGTCAAGTTGAGTCTGTAGTTAAGGCAAGTAAAGTTGCTCTTTCCCCCCCAAAGATACTGCAGTCTTACAGTAGTAGTAGTAGTAGTATCTGGTCTTTATAAAGAGAAAAGAAGGTACTAGTACCTGTCTAATAATGATAAGATTGGCCAATTTATCTAACCTGTTCAAAAAGTATGACAATGAATTTCATTTGTATTATAAATATTGATATTCGGTTAAATAAATGTAATGCAACAACAAACAAAAATTATAAAGCTTATTTTTTTTGGTTAATATCTTCTCAATCAGAAAAGTATTCAGAAAATTGAAATACTGACAGCCAGACTACAGTGTTATCCAACAAAAATAAAATAAAGTTAGCCTTTATATTTGAGCACTGTTCGAGACCACCTGAGCAAAAGCGAAATCATCCAATCCTGCTAATGCCGTTCCCGTGTGCGCTCGCATACAGTGTTACATTACACAGACACTTGTAATGTCAGCATTGACAACGGTGAATTTTTATTTATTTTATATGTCATATTTAAGTCATTCGAGTCATCATGTCTCAATTCAAGTCCCAAGTGTAAATGCCTTACAACGTCTTTGCATTTGGAGAAGGGGGCATGGCCCATATGCGGGCACTTTCGGGAAGAAGCGGTTTAAAATTCTGCTTTTGAGTATACAAACTATATGAACTAAATACAATAAAAACTCAGCCACATCTACTCATCCAGCACTAACCTGCTTCTGTCGCGTGATCAGGTCCCAGTCGTCCACAAGCCAGGGTTTCAACTCCTCTGGAATCTTAACCTTCACCTCCACTCGGTTTATAAAGGTCTCCTCCTGAAGGAAGATACAGACACAGATTCAAGCAACACGCCCGGAAAAACGACTGCATTCAAGAATGAGATTACCAAAACTTTGGGATATTATATAGTAAATAAAATCAGAGCCACACAGAATGTAAATAATGATCGGGTTGAGTACATTTTTGTCCCCTTTTCAAATCCAAACATACAAATACCACACATGGTGTCGGATTGCAAGCCAGGAACTTTTTTGTTTGTTTGTTTAAGACTAAAACATGAGACTAACTTGAAGATAAACATACAGTCGGACCACTGATTGTATACATACACTTTCGACGGTTGGATCCACACGTGCCCTCTTCTTCCTGGGTGGGTGGGCCTGGTCTCCCCCAGAACTAGTGCCTTCTCCGGCCCCTGGGGCTGGTGGGGTTCAGAACCAAAAGGTTACTTTTACTAAATCCTCGTAGAAGTCACTACTTGTACATTAAACTATACCATATAGTTATGTTAACGGGTGTCGTTCTAGACCAGTTCACTATTATTGCAATTCATTATTATTATTAATATGCTCTGACTTTTTAAGTGCAGTGCTGCTATGCTTACGCATTTGGTTTTAAAAAGACAATTCCTTCACAATGCAATCTTATTTCTTGAATAATAATGATGATCGTGAATAACATTAAAAAAAAAATGATATTTACGCTTCAGTTTGTTCTTTTTGGTTTTCCTAAAGGGTAAAAAACAAAAATAGCTCAGTGATACACAGATTTACAATTACAACAGACAGAAACTGAATTTGTTTTGCAGTGACGTGGGTCAAGAGGAGGACACATTGATGGCAGAAAAGGTAATCACACAAGAGACACTCGAACACTTACACATCGTTTTTCTGCACAGCTGCAGGTATCTTCTTATTCGGTGCTACACCCCTCATCCTCCCTTCTACATAATGGTCTCTTTACAAAACAACAAGTTCATTCATTAATGAAACATCATATACAGGTAGAATATCTTCATCTGGAATTACCATCATTAATATATAGACGATTGTGCATGTTTTAAATGATTATAGTGAAGTTCCATGTACTGAACTTTATTAATCATATGTTCATTTGTGCTTGCGAAACCTCTTCCAAACATTACGAAGAAATAACCCAAGAATCGCCAATTCACGAATGCGTACAAGTCTGGAACCTCTCAGTTCATTTTCAATTTCCAATGGCCGTTATCAATGGGCGCCCCTCAAAATGCCCCTGGACGCAAATGGATAGACCTACAACCAATCACAGCAACCAGATGTCTGACACATCAACGGCAGCAATGGGTTGTTCATGAAAATGCCTCAACGGCGCTTCTCTATTAATAATCATATCAAACAGGCCCCATATTAGATAGAACGGTTGTGATTGGGCTGGCCGGGACCAGGTCTACTGGAAATCTGTCTGAACGGGAGGGGGACCAGACGCATATGGCAGAGCAAATAAAACTTGAGCTCGCAGATTGGTTAACTAAATGAACAATGAAATAAAAGAAATACTTACTGATTTGCCCTCTGAAGCTCTTTCTGTTTTTGAAGGTTGCTGTCCACATACTTCAGCACTCGACTTTCAGGAACCCATTCGTCCCAACTGTAAAAAATTAAAAATAAAATTAAAATAATAGACAGACAGCCCATGTAACATTGAGCTTGCATCAAAGATATCTCCAAAATCTCACTGAGAACTTACTTCTTATTCCATCCACTGTAATGAATAAAATATTTGATTTGCTTTTCCTTGACGTTTATTTTAACACACTGTAAAGAGAAGTGAGAGCACAGGTTTACACCGATTTGAATCTGTACGAACGTGTAAATGACAACTGGTTGGACGGCGCACGGTGGCCTACCTTAGCTTCGTAAAGCAATGGCCCATGGAAACAGAGTACTCTTTCACCTAAAGATAGCGCCAGATGGTCAAAAGGGTTAAAGCAGTAAGAAATGGCAGAAGACAACGTGATCAAATTCGTGCTACCGAAGGGAGCGTTGGGTGCAATGTTGCCAAATCGTACTGGACGTGTTGTGGCAACCAGCAAACCACCCATCCAAAAATATATATGTATGGGCTACAACGTTAGCTGCTATAGCCAAATGAACTGACACATGCAAGTGGGCATTTCGCAATGATGTGACTTTGGAAAGACCCACCTGCTGCTGGGTAATCCGCGAACTATCTTAAAAGGATCAACTAAACGTACTATCACCAATATTAACGATAACGTTCCAGCCAGGCGGCCTGGGTCCTGCTGCTGAGCTAGCTGGATAGCGTGTATGCTAGAAGGGGCCAGTAACGAATCTATAGGTTACTTCTCCGCCGTTTTTAAACAAGGGCAGCAGTGGACATTGTCACAAAACATACCGTTTGTGTATGATCACTCTGGAAAAACACATCGCTATGCTATTAGAAAGAAAATCACCCAACCCCGGTTTAGCTTATGGGCGGCGGGAGCAAGCCCAATCATTCGGCAAGCCATTGCATTCGACTCTCCGCTGATGTTCCAATTCACCAGAACATAACCCTGTGGGTATCCAAATAATTACCTTCTTGAAATTTAGGTTTAGGGTCCTGTTTCGGCGCCATTCACAGATTAAACGAGCAAAATAGCGGAAAAATCAAATCCAGGCATCGCCAGCTCCTGTTCTAGTCAGTAACGACGCCGCGCTAATACGTCACGCCCATCGTTGACGCTTAAACACTGCGACGGGACAGGTTGAAAACAAAGGTTTTGTGCAGTACTCGTATGTGCCACAGTATGGGCCTGTCCCTATAAATTAGCTGTAATACCCAATACATGATGGTATAATCATTTGTTTACTAAATTGTTTAGTTTTAAATATGGTATTGAAGTACACAATAGTAGTTTCCCTTCTGCATGTGTGATGTGGACACCCTTGCAAATGTTTCACAATGTGTGCTTCATAGGTACTGTTACCAATGCCTTGGTTTCAGAATGTGAGAATGTTATTTCACTTCCCTTTTGGAAGACCATTGATTTTTACTTCATATTATTACAGACATGAGGTTCCTCACCTAAATGTATGGTTACAGATCGTACTAGAAATAGTGGTTCCTCTTGGCACTTCAGCATAGAATCAGATACTGTATTCAATCTGTTCTTAAAGTACTTATACTTCTATACAGAACTTTAATCACTCACTGCTCATATTACTACTGTTATACAGTACTTTAATCACTCACTGCTCATAAGTATCGATATAGATCGATCGATAGATAGCAAAACATAGGAGCCACTGTATTCTACTTGAAGTAAAGAAATGACAACGGAGGTAAAGAACATGAAAAAACGGTCAAGTGGTACACATCTAAAAGCAACTACAAATGGGTTTTTATATATTTGTTTAATTCTTACAAATATCAAACAGCACAGTTGAACTTTGAAGCGGGTCAAAGTGATCAAAGCCTCCATTGTGTAACTGACATCTTTGATAGTAAAACATACAGAAAACTTAACCGAAAAATGTACAATGCATGTCAAGCAACAATATTGTTTTAAATAGCATTAATTATGTAATTACAAAAGAAATATCATACAATGACAGCAATGCGTATCCACAAATTAAACCAATGCAAAATATATATATATGATAATAAATAATCCTAACTGTATGACCGAGGCTGGAAAACGAGGGCCAGATGTTATCTTCTGGGCATAAATGTACTGTGATTCACTTATGAAGAAAGCATTCACATTTAACTGATTCTTTATTTTTAGGTTATTGCAGAGACACTGAACAAAACGTAGGCTACTCCTTTCACATCCACTCAAAGTAAGAGCAGAGTTGAAAGTTTTCAGGCGCTTCCCAAGGACAAAATCTGCAACACATGCAAAGCCAATACAATGCATCAAATCTTAAATGCATGTAATGCGCAAGTGCTACAAATCACATGTCACTCAAAGCAAGTCTGGTGGATTTTAAATAATGCATTCAGGAGGACTAGAAGGTGGATAATTTGGACCATTGTTAGGTCAACAACAATTAAAATGATTCAGAGTCTGATCAAAGATTCTCCCACTGTAACTAGCGTTTCAGATAATTAATTTGCTACTATGACAGTTGAAGCATAAATACAACTAAAGTGGATTAATTCAGATGCCCAAAAATGGCCCAAAAAGTTTTGGGCCATATGTTTTTGCACATCCCAACAATAGAAAAGCAGGGTTATTCCATTCTGCATGATTCTACAGTGTAAATCCCAATTCTGTAAGAATTCTATGTTCCCATGGAAAAATACACAGCTGTTATCTGACTTAACAGAATGCAGCGCAAACAAAGTTAGCGTAAAATATTATGTTGTAGAGATATGAAACAGTAGGACCTTTAGCGGTTTTAGTGGCTACAACTCCTGGGACATAGGGAATGCTTATTAGACAGCATACAACCAACATAACTTACATCATAAATAATTCCGTAAAAATAATAAACCACAGCATGAATGTCTGCAGAAAAATGTGATGGTAGTAAAAATGAGTTTTGACAGAGGTTAAGTAAGAAGGACACATTCTGCATTACACATTCTGCAATACACATTCTTTTTGGCAGGGAACTGCCACCTGCGAATGTGTGCCAATGCCCATTTTCTCTTCAATCTAAACAGCATGTCCATAAAGTGTCCCCACATAAGGTTCCTCACACTTCATCTTATATAGAAATAATGCCATTGACATGAGATATTGAAATAAAACCGTAAAAACCAAGTACAAAAGGTACAATATAATCAAAGGACCACATGAAGAGGTGTGTAAAAGTGTTCGGTATTCACAGAAAAATATCAATCGAAGTAACTTACTTACTTGACAGGATTTGTCCTAGGTTTTATATACATATAAGTCAAGTTGAAAATAGATTTTCCTCTCTGTACATAGCATTGTTTGTTTTTTTCTTCTTCTTCTTCCTCCCACTGACATCCTCTTCCTCTATTTACAAACAAACTCCCGCTCCGGCATTGGCGTCCGTGTGTGTGTGTGTGTGTGTGTGTGTGTGTGTGTGTCCGGTCCCGTGCGGCTCTAGTCTAGGGAGATAACGTCAGATATGGAGCCGTACATGGCCGCCGCCGCCGCCGCCTCCGCCGACGACCTCGGTATGCCCGAGATGGAGTGGCTGTCGCGCTCGCGCTCCCGGTCTTTGTCGCGCTCCCGCAGGCTGCCGGACGACACCAGGCTGCTGGTGCTGCCGCTGTTGCTGCCGCCGTTGGTGGCGGCCAGCGTGCTGCTGCCCGGCGTGGACGGCTGCTCCAGGAACATCTGCGAAGAGCCGTACGGCAGGAAGCGGTTGAGCAGCAGGTCGTGGTCCTCCGAGGTGGAGGCGGACGCCGCCGCCGCCGCCGCCATCACCATGTTGTAATGCTGGCCGGCGGGGAGCACAGGGAGCAGACACAGCAGGGGCGTTAGCACAGCGTGAAGGGAGATGCTGGCATGGAGACGCGCTATGACACAGTGTGCGATTGATTAGAATGGGATTGTAAGGGAGGACATGTACCTGATTGTCGCCTTGTAGAAAGGAGAAGAAGTTTAAATCTGTAATAAATCATAAAAAATAAAAGAAACATTGGTTCATATTTTTTGGGAAAGAGATCATAATTCTTGGTACCTAGAGATCATTTTGCAATGCAAATCAACGTGCTTGTGTTTTGAGCCAGCTGACAAACGTACCTGGTAGGTCACTGGGTGTGTGGTAATAATGGCGATAGTCTTGAATTAGAGGTGGAGGGGGTGGAATGTAGCTGGTCTCCACAGGGGGCATGCTGGGAGCTCTGCTCACAGGTGACGCCTGAGAGTGTAGGTTCAACACTCTGGGAAAAGGGGGGGGGGGGGGGGGAGAAATGTGCTTAATTAGACCGTGGGGAAACGCCGCAGGACGTGGGAGAAACTTTGGAAGGTGCCCTGAGAGAGCAGTGCCCCCCTGTTGCTGAAAGGACTTACCCCTTGGTCGCAGGGGGAGAGTGGGGCGACAGCGAGGGACAGGCCCTCTTGGGCGGTGGCTCGTCATCCAGCTCCTCCTCTGAGGAGGTGTCCAGCGTCAGGTCGATCACGTCTACCTTCTTGTTGTCGTGGCTGGAACCGTGTTTCTGATCCGAGCTGTCTGTCCGACCTGAATCTGAAGAGCGAGAGACAGTGACACACACAACATACTCCAACCAAACAGCGCAGCAACAACATCGTATGTGTTAGGCGGTTGAGACGCATGCCGGCATTCTTACCCGAGTCGACACCGTTGTAGGAAGCAGACACATCCTGCACCTCCTTCTTTGACCTCATAGGGGCCCAGTTCCCATCTTCGGTGAACTGTATTTCATCACAGTCGGAGCAGCTATTCAGGATCTCCATGAAAAGCCTGTGGACGAACAGAGAGCCGGTTGTTGACATTGAACAACTTGTTGCTATTCAACCAATCAGAACTTTTCAGGTGTCATGGGTTTCCCCAACAACCATTCGTTATGCTGTGAGACGAGTGAGTGAGTGAGTGGGTGCCCATCGCTCACCCGTCTATTATTAGGTGTTCGTAGGGGGCCTTCTTGTCACAGACGGGACACACCCAGGTGGGCTTCTTCTCATTCATTTGGATGTAGAGCGTTGCGTCGAAGCACTGCAGGTGTGAGCACGTCAACGCTCTGCATGGGATGGTCAGCCTCATCTTTCCCAGCTGGTGGCAAGAAACACACAAGCACGTCCGCACAAAAGACCTTGGGTTAAAGCCATTCTTTTGTAGACTTTCAGGAGAAAGCTGGTCAAGAAATCCGTAACCGATTACTGTAGCCATGCATCAGACCAACATATTGGCACCTCGGATAGTTCATGTTAACTTTAAACTCAGATTCTTACAGTTCATTGACTTCTTTGTTTAAGTGTAATCCTTTTTTGTTGTTGTTCAAAACCATGCAAAGAACTGAAGAACGGTAAAATCCTATGTTGCAAGGCCTATAGCTTGAAGCTTGAATCGAAGTTGAACAAGCAGAGATGACTACTCAAAGTCACTCCGAAGCTACCCGATTGTCAAGAGCAACACACTATCTTATGACCCATGATTCAAACCAGGTGAAAAGGTATTTACTGGACAGAGGAGCGACACTCGTAGACTGGTTGTGGCGATTTCACTTTCGGGATCAGCTGTTAACTTTTCTTTTACTGTGAGAGGAGACAGAATAAAACAGTTTGCAGATTAATCTACGTGAGAGGAACATTGTCTATACCACAATTAATCACCCAACCAACAAACCAAGTGGGATACAGAATGGGGAAACAGGCTTTAAAATACAAAAAAAAAGGTTTCAGTAAAACAGTGTTATAAATATTTCCATTTGGAGTATCGTTGATTAGGCAAACAAAAAGTGAAACTCTTCAGCTCCATTACCAGTTTATAACAAGATAGTAATTGTTAATAATGTAAAAACTAGATGTCACGACATACTTAGAGCTCTGGAGTGGTCAGGGTTCCTAATTCCTTTGGCCCGTAGTCTTTGCAACAACACAGTGGATGTCTGCTGTCGAACCAAATACACAGCCATGGAGAAACTCTGAGGAAGAGACGCAGAAAGGACAATAATGCAATGCCTGTGTTGCTAGAACTCTCATGTTTCTCACACACAAACACACACGCCGCGTTGCACTGAACGAGAGCTTTCACAGTGCCTGGGCCTTTGGGTCTCCTTACCCTGCCAATTTCCGAGGTCCATGACACCACGATTGTGTTGGGGACCGTGGTGGACAGTCGCACCAGAGAAGTGATATTTATGGGCCGACTGGGCCTTTTTGGTTCCACTCCGTTTTTGGTTGGAGGGAGATATCCCTGCAGTAAGCCCAAACAAAAATGAAAATACATCAAACACCAAATTGCATATGATTGACACAAGAAGCGGTACGGTGGGCGAGGAGCATGCTTCGCGGTTATAGGCGATCTAACACACTCACCGGCAGGGTGCAGGGTTTTCCGTTCACCTTCACACACAGGTTGGGTGGGAAGTGATCCTCCTGGGGACAGCTCGTCTCTGATAAACAAAACCTGGGAGGCAAGGACGCAACGTTTAGTTGTCAAATGGTTTTCTGTTTCAGAGATATGTGATGTCGCAAATGGCCCCCAGCTATTATTATCCTATATCAAGCCGCCATCTTGTCAGATACGGACTATTTTAAACGACAATTAGGAGCACCTGATCATTTGTTGAATCCATTTGCCACATGGTTTAACAAGTTAGCAATACAGAAATGGCAGTCAACCACTGACATCCTATTGTTATCGTTTTGCCTGTAACCACAGTGGTCTGGGAACGTGTAGGGTAGTTTGAATCCTCTAGATGCAGTGTGATGAAATATTCAGAAAATAAGATGCATGCTGCATCTCCCAGGTGGGTGTTAACTCAAACCTCCACCTTCAGATCATTGAAAGGCCCTATGTAAATCCAATGTATTATTATCATGATCATCTTTGGACAGCAGTACCGAACATAACGTACCGGATTGCATTTAGCGAATCTAAATAAGCCACTGTGACCTTGTTGTTCTTGGAAGGTTTATAGCCACAGGGCCCATCTATATAATTATCTTCAAGAAGCGCAGTGTTCTGTCTGTTTGTTTGGTTTTACGTTGCTATCAGATACCATTTATTGGTCAAACAATCAACGACCTGGAGCACAGAGTGTTGGCTCCTGAGAGATAGGTTTAGCAATAACAATATATTCTGCATAGCTATGCTAGTATGTTATCTATGGAGCTTGTTTCGAACAATGTCAGGCAAGTCCAGTCTGAACGTATTGTGAATAGGTAGAGGCTGAAATGTGTGTAATCTTGTTTTGATATGCCTATATGTTTACGTCTTCTTGAAGACATTAAAGCAAATCAACCTTAAAAATATATATAAGAACACTGTGGCTTACCGTAACTGGACCTGAACCGCAAAATCACATTTGGTACCAGAGATGTCCCTACAGAAGTGAAATATAAGTTACACAATCGTTTACATGAATTGAAACATACAAGCACTATTGCATATATAATACGCTGTTATTTAAAACTTGATGTTGAATAGGCATATTCCCGGCGTGAAACAATCGCGTTTCACGCCATGAATATAAACAAAGGGATCAATATTTGATCGATGAATCAAACAGTGGAAGTTGGTTTCGATGCCGTGCAGGTCTGTGTGCAGACCTCTTTCAGTTAGGTCCTTTCACACTTACATGGAGCTGCTGATTTGTTGCACTTGCTGCGGTGTCAGTGCGAACGCGTAACACGTTTCCTGGAATCGTTGACTGTTGTCAGAGGCTACACAAGCATTCATTAAAAACAAAAGAAAACAAGGTCAACACAAGGCACGCACTTGTCTAGTTGCTGGCATGACCAGCAAAATATCCACCCAGATAGAATTACATTCATACTTAAACTGAATCTTTCTTTCCCTCGTCGAAACAAAAAAACGGACTGTTATTTAAATATTTCTTAAGAGTATCCAAATCAATAGTGTACACACTTTTGCTATGGATACATGTAATACTTCGATTTTAGCATGGACTATTAACTGATAACCACCACACTGATAATTATGATCATGTTTGACGTGTATATTATTATTCCCAAGCGGGTTTAACCATTCAGATCATATAGTCTGATAAGATTCAATATTAGCCCTAATATATTGCAAGGTTTTACACCAATTTACACTAAACCACATCTATTGGAAATGGGGATAGAGCAAGACTGATACTGAAATTGACTATAGTAATAAATTACCCTAAATTCACCTATGGTATCAGAAAATATCCCATACAAAGATCCACCACCATATAACACACAAACATGTCATATATATAAAAATAGCTACTTAGTTTTCTGCTTTGGTGACACACCACATGTTAGATGTCTCTAAAAGAAAGAAAATGTATTATGTCAATCATTATGTTCTAATGAACCCAGACTAATACTGTTAGAGCAAAAGGTATTGGATTAGTAATTGATCTTGGCAGTTACATAGGATTCAATGGTGGCAAAGTACCATTGAAACACCACATGTTATACTATCACTGTTCTGCTGTCAAAGCTAAAAATCTATCTGAATTCAATGGCGGCATTGGTTTGCCACCAAGCCCAATCCAGAGGTCTGTGGTTTCAGTTCTCTTTGCGTGTCCCATAACCAGTATGGGATTACTTCACCGCTAAGCAGAGCTGTGGACTTACACAGGCTGGTGGGCTTGATGAGCTCGTCTAGCATGTCGTAGAAGGGCAGTCTCTGGAGCTTAACGTCAGGGTGTACCGGGTGCAGAGCAGAGGGCAGGTGAGCCAGTCCCAGCTCATGCTTTGGCCCCAGTAGAGAGACGGGTAGCAGGGGAGACGGAGCACCGTGGTTGTCAAACCCCAACTGAGTGAGGCCAGTCGGTAGGCTGGTAGAGGAGTGGACAGTGGGCAAGGCAAGGTCCAGTGGCGATACCATTTTGGTGGGGAAGCGCCGCCTATAGAGCTCCTTGATCTTCATTTGCACTGCAGGGCTGCAGCCAGCTTTGAGTAGGTGAATGGCTTTGGTCAAAAGTTCGTGTTTTCGCCCGTGTTTATTCCGTCCTGCGTATCCCAACAACACCTGGAGCTCTGAAACTCGAAGGCTCATTACCATTTGCTGGTGGAAAGAAAAAGAAAAACTGTGTATTACTAATTGGGAAATTAGTAATACAAAGAAAGCGGATTTAAAAATGATACTTGATGTATACATTATACAAAAATCCTGAAGAGATTGTGTGGTTGGCCAGAGTATTTTAGTGTGTACGGTAATACAATTTATAGCAATAGATTTCGAACAACTAGTAGGAAAACAAGTGATTGCTGAATGAATTACCCAGCCACCACGTCAATAACATACATGCAGTGAGTGAAGCAGTTGTGTTTTGACCAAAATATAACTATCAATGTCCATCTCCCATAAATGATCGGAGAATATAAACATTTGATTCAAATTGTATTTCATATGAATACAAAAAATAAGCTATATTAAATACGTAGTTATCTGCCAAATTGATAGTAGTGATCCATCTCCAGATAATAGACAGAGCCCATTTTAGCATATATGGCGTTGCAGCTAGCGAAGCCCTCAAATCAACTGAAAAAGACCACTCTTGTTATTCATAATTTAGACACGAAATAATGTATAACATTACATATAACATATACGCATACAACATGCAGGTGACAAATTAAATCGAAAGGCTGCCTAACATTATATGGGTAACAATAACAAAGCTAATGCTTGCTAGCCTGCAAGCTAATTGTTATTTCTAAATCAAATTCCCAGCTTATTTGTTTACGTGCTGTTTAAGAAAACACACACCATCGAATGGGTTGCTTAAGTAAAAGATAATCGCAGCTTTAATTTGGGAATAATCTATAAATCAAATTTAATGTTTGGATTCGCTATACCTTCAGTTCCGCACTTTCCGCCATCTTGTTACATTGGATGCGCATGCGCAATATTCACCCTCAAGGGACAACGAGAGGAGCATGGAAAGGACAGAGGATGTAGTCCTTTCCTCGTGCACTAGATGTCGACGTCTTGCTGCAAAGGAACCATCCCTGTATCCAAGTGGCCATAATGCAGACGTTGAAGCATTTAATTGTAGTTACCTGTGGTGTGGCGTTAACATTTTGTCTTTGCCCATTTGTGTGTATATTGTTTTATTTAGGCCCACTCTGTAATTTACTTTATTCAGTAAAGAAACCAAAAATAAACCAGTTACTCCCTGACATACCATCATATGTCATAACATCATACCTACACATATCCATATCTATAGTATATCAATATAAATAATTACAATAAACATCACTACAATGAAAAAAATTCAACTTAATAATAGAGTCAATTATTATTATTAACTAATATTGAAAGAGCTTGAGGTAGTCAGGTAAAGGACTTTAAAGCACGCAGTGACATATATAGATTTGTTTTATTAAAATCAAAATGTCATTCGTTTTCAAAACAAATCTACACGAACCAAAGGGCTACTTTAGGAAGAATTAGTTGGTAATCACCCCAATTAGCAGATAATTTAGACAATTTTGTGTTTACACTAGAGCAAACAGTTTTTCGCGCGTTGTAAAAATTAATATTCAACACATATGTACGCTTATTTACAAACGTAGGTTTTACCATATCATTATTTTCATCACTCGTTTAAAGTGCATAACATTCAAAAGATGTATATTATAAAGATGAAAAGGACAACAAAAGTAAGAGGCGAATTCACAATACTGGATAGGCTCTACATTCTAGAATTCTATAATAATAATCATCATCATCATAATCATCATCATCATCATCATCATCATCATGACTGGGTACATACAATGTCATTGCACTTTGCCTCAAAATAAATAGAATCAATAGATGGTATATTAAATTACAACAAAACAATACCTAATGCAAGGGGACAGTTATGACCGATATATTAATAGCCTTGGTATACACAATTCAATATGCTCGAATTAGTTACAACATAAACAGTGACAACATTGGGCTACTGTCGAGCTTGTTTTCCCTCAAAATGTTTCTTGATTTTTTTTTCTGTGGCAAGTCAACACAGAATGTAGGTCCATTGTTTCCATTTTTTTCAATTTTTTGTTCTATTGCCTGATGAGTTCAGGGAGGTAACAGGGGAGATTTGAAGGAACAAGTGCCAGCGCAGTGACGTGGAGTTAACATCTTGCAGGAGAAATGATGTAATGCGTCGTGAGCTTCTAGGAAGAAAGGGATAATGGCATAAATTAATTAATTAATTAATTAACTAAATGTGTGCGTTTGTGTGTGTTTGCGCGCACGCACGCGCGTGAGTGTAGGTGTGTGTGTGTGTGTGTGTGTGTGTGTGTGTGTGTGTGTGTGTGTGTGTGTGTGTGTGTGTGTGTGTGTGTGTGTGTGTGTGTGCGTATACGAGTGCTAAGAGGAGAATGGAGAAGGCTGATAAGTGTGTGCAAATTTTACTTCGAAAATCAAGTACGGAAAAACGTAGTTAAAAAATGTATCGAATATTTTGGGTTGCAGAATTTCTACAACATACTCGATTGATAAAAAAGCATGTTAAAAAATGTATGCCAATGAAAACAGCATTATTGTATCATGCTAGTGTATCTTTTATAAGATTAGTTTAATGTTAAAGGATATCTGAATTGTTCTTCATGACATCTTCAGACATTTCTTACTTCTGAATATCAGAAGTTAAAGTCTTTCTTTCTCCGTCCATATATTGTATTTTAGATAAAGCAGTTCATTGAGGGAAATATGCCAACTACCAATCTACAAAAACTAATAAATATATTTAAATAGCTGTTTCAAGATTGTTGCAGATTTTTTATTATAGTCTATCATCAAGGAGGTTGGAAAATAGGCAAATAACGATACTTAGAAATACATCTAAGTACTGGTTTGTCAACCCTTTCAATTATTTTTCTCACCTCTGACAATATGCAGTTGTTGCACCATCTCCTCTCTGTAGGATAGCTCCCTTTTCATTTGATCTTGAAAATTATCTGATTCAAGAAAGAGAAGAGATATATTTTTTCAATGGACAATGTGCAGGCAAGCTGGCAGATACAACTTTTTATGTATTTGTAGGGTCCTCCACTGGCGCTTAAGAAGTTGACAAAACCCAATGCCATATAGACGAACAGTCGTAATATATATATATGGCCACGGCCAATAATAATAACAATAACTTTATAGCTTTTAAATAGACTTTACAAAGTGCTTTAACAGACAATACAACATTTATCAAACATTTATCTAGTCACTCGTTTTATATCAGTTTAGGCTGTAATCGTGTGCACAATGTCACATTTAAAGCCATTTTGGGAATGATAGCCTGACGTTAATAAGTATAAAAATATGCATTTTACAAACTCATACCAAACTTCTGAATAAAAAAAAACCATGTTTTAGAGCGAGACGAAATATAAATCTGTGCGTTTTTTTCTCTCCCGAATTCCTCTGCTGTCCGTGGCACAGAATTATAATCGTTACCGTTTAATTAGGCCTGTCCCAGCAGGAGATGCTGTGAAAAACAGACATGCATGTGCGTAATCAGAGGCAAACCAGCATACCTTTAAGATGTTGAAATTCACGTTCCAACTTCTTTCTCAGCTCAACTTGCTCCAGAAGTTGTTTCTGAAGCTCTTCTACAGAAACAGACATGATGCAAAAATGTTAAGTCAGAATGTTGGCGCTATTTTAAATGTTGTAAAATGCTTTAGACAGTTTGACGGTTCAACAATTGTAAAATCGTTAGTCGTAATTGGTGTTTTGCTGAAAACAGCCAGATGTCCATACAGTTAGCCTATATTCTTATATGCTCTATATTTTGTGGTCCTTTGCTTGGCATATTTAATTAAAATGAATGAAAACGGGAATAGCATCTCTTGCTTTAACTTGAGGAGATAACTTCACCCATAAGGTTTGCGCTCGTGTTTGATTTGGTGTAAGGGGATGCGTAATCTTCATAAGGAGACTAATTCAAGGAATAAAATGGGAGTTGCGGATTGGGCCAAAATAGGCAATTATAAGCCAAAAATAACTCTTCTTAATGTTATTGTCGCCCACTGTACAAAATAAGTTAATAATAATTTGTACATATGTATGGCCATCATTAATAATATAAGGCCTATTCATATAATATGGACAATTATTATTATTATTAGTTTCTAATTACTATCATTATTGCAATTATTACTATTATCATTATTATTATTATTTTCAACATTATCATTATTATCATCATCAGCTATGGCTGGGATGGGGGGGGGGGGGGGGGGGGGGGGTTCATATCGTGGCCAGACAACTACATATGGCTATAATATGTATATTAAAGGCTAACCTACCGTCTTACCTTTTGCCTGTGTTTCTTGGTCTTTTTGTGTGGACGGAGCCCTGGCAGTTGCCTCTTTTCCTGAAAACCACGACAGAATAAACAAGTTAGATGCGTTAATGTATGCAACCGAGGTTGGGGATTTTTCACCTTGATGCAACTCACCCTCGTCTGATTCCTCGCTGTTTGGTTCAGTTAACGACTTGGATTCAACCTCTTCTACAGTGGAAGATGGCTCTTCTTTACTTGAGCCTTCGTCTAATTGAGAAAAGAAAATGGTGTTGATTTTTTTCCCTTTACGACCTGTGTGTAGTAAATGTTGAAACCATGTGGGCAAAAGGCTGACCATTCGATGTTAGAAGTCCTCCCTGAAAATTCGCAGGTCTGAAGTTATACGGGCTGTTTCCTTGTAACTCCTCCCTCTCAGGAGTATAAACCTAAAGACACCAAATAGTAATTACAGCTCCACAAATAAAAATCAAGCAAACTGAAATAATTTAGTCGTTTATGGAGAATGAGTGGTTATACAATCGCAGGCTATTATGAGTGTGGACCACAGATAGAGCTACACCACTGGCACTAAAGGCCTTAATCAAATAAATGGCCTAAACCTAAAACCTTACAAGCAAATATATATAAATATACAACTAGTTTTGAGACAAATGTGTCCCACTTACTTCAGCGTAAGATGTTGCTACGTGGTTCTCTGGTAACGGTTTGCTCTGGACATCTTTTTCCGACGACTGTGCGACATGTCCACTCATTCTTTGGATGTCACCGTGGGAAGCCGCTTTGGATTCTGCGTCGCTCGTCAAAAGGCCGTGCGCCATGCTCTGACCGGGAAGGGCGCGCAGACACAGGGAGGACGGCCCTCGCGAGTCTTCATCCTCCGGTGACTTATTATTCGTCTCGACATCAACATCTGGCTCGCCGTCACTGTCGACGCAAGGGGACGCAGACCGGTAGCTCGAGCTCTCACTTAGAAAATCTGGCGACAAATATCCCTTACGGGAACTGTTATAGCTTCCCCGCGTTCCGTACAATTTCGCAATGCTGTCGGCATCTTTGACGACAGGCCTGAACGCAGAGACGTAGTTGATCTTCCGAGGAACCAGGGTCATCCCTTCCATGGTGCGTGCTTCATCCCCGGACTTGTCTTCGTCGTTGCGCGTGGACTGAGTGCTGGAGCACCGCTCGCTATCGATCATGCTATCCTTTGATGTGTTGGTGCTTCGGTCACTGTGCTCAGATAAGTCCATATCATTTGGTCTAGGAGGGCACAAAAGTTCTGAAGGTGGTTTGTGTGGTGACTGGTGGTATGGCGGCATGGGTAGACTCCCCGCTGTGGGCCAGAACATGGGGAAGGGGTGGTAGGCGCTGTCCTTGGTACCTGGCCAAAGGACGCCTGATAGGTTGTGCTTGGCTTGCTCTCCCAGTATACTGTCCTCTTTCTTTTGACATAGGCCAAAGGCTGGGAATCCATACGGGTGTGGGAAGATGGGCGGCGGGATCTTTTGTAACATACCGAACCCCTTACTGGGCACCGGGATCACGGGGTAGCTGCGAGTGGTCGTTATATTCATGCTTCCCCGGTTATCCTCGGAGCGCATGCTTTTTGGAGGGATCTCGGGTGAACTTGGAGAAAGACGTGGTCCGTGTGACTTTAACGATGAGCCGGGATCTGGGCCGGACATCGGCAAGGTTCGTTTGCGACTGCCCCCGTTAAACATGGCCTTAACGTCTTCCCATGCATGCGCAACCTCGTCTGCAGAATTCTTGTCAGTTAATTTGAGATGTCGCCTCCAAGAGTTGAAATTAGCCGCGTCGGGTTGTGTGTACTTCGACTCAGGCGTGCGATGCGAATGGAATATGAATTTGTTTGGGGAAAAATACATATTGCAATAGGAACACTTGATGCATTTTGCTCTCGAGCTGTTGTATCTCGCCGGGATGAAGCTTCCTCGGCTTCCCCACGCGCACTCGTGGGACACGTCGAATGCAAAATTTTCGGGTAGTTTTGGGGGTGAGTGAGCTCCTAAAAACGATTTGCAGAGTCTCTCGGCCTCGCGCTTAGTGATCATCCCGCAGCGCCTGGAGGATATGGGCATGGCTCCCGCGCGCCGTAGGATCTCCAGCTGGACAGGGGTGCACTGCACGCAGGTGATCCCAAGAGCCACGCGTCGGTTGTGAATTTCGTTATAGCTGTAGTTTTTCAACAGTGTGTTTGAAATCTGTGCTAGACACAGTCTCTCCTGGCCGTCAATCACCAAAGACACGATGGGTATTCCGTACAGGACCGTCTCGCTGACTTGGTTGGGCTTTAGATGGTTTGAGCTGGGATAGGAAAGTTCTTGTTTGGAGGTGGGCGAGGAGCTTGAGTCTCGTCCAGCAGGTATGGACTCCATCCTTTGAACCCTGTGCTGAAAATATAGAGTTTTATAGGCCATTAACCTTTGAGTTGTATGTGGAATTATAGCCCCTTGCGGGCCTTTGTAGGCAAATTGAGCACATGCCAAGAAACAGACACGAAAGGCCGGGGAAATATATAATGTCGTTGCTCCAACGTTTATTTAAAATGAGCAGTTGTTTCTGAAAGACACGCAGCATTAATAAACGGAATGCTATTTAATTGTTGGTTGCAAAGCTAGTGTTAGACAGGAATATCCATTTATAATAGGCCTACAACGGCCACCTTTTCTATTGGATTTAATATTTTATTATAAAAAGAACGTGACTACTTGATAAACCGTAAGAACAAATCCTCGCTGTAAACTTTAGAATAGCTGCACACATTACATCACGGCTTTAGAACTCACCTTTACTGTAGTCAGATACGTCCCCCGGTTCTGAAGAACAGAATGCCGTCAGAGTAGAAGGAAATCCAGTTTGCACAGTGAGTAAACGTGTAGTTTGCAACACTGATCCAACACTATAAGCCCTCCTGCTTGTTGCCCGGTCAACGTTCTTAGTCCTCGCTGGATCGCTGTGTGTGCGGGGGGGGGGGGGGTTGTTGCGCACGGATAGTGTCCACCTGGTAGACAAGCACGGCCCCTTTACGACATCGACCAAGCTTCCTAAAGCAATCAAGTGACAGCAGAACTACAACAAGGCACTCCCACTACCGCACACACACACACACACACACACACACACACACACACACACACACACACACACACACACACACACACACACACACACACACACACACACACAGCCAGTCCGCAAAGATAGCGCTCGTGCCTGACTTTCTTGTTGACGCACGTTAGCTTGTATGTTATGTGTGAACATAGTCATTTATTTCTCAAGAGTTCATAATATGCAAAGAAAATTAACAAAAATAAAACATTAAATATTGCATGGGGATGATGTCGTTTTGTAAAATATTTCGTACCCTTGAAAAAGCTGCAATTTAGTTAATTTGCATGCAGTAGGCCTATCCAGATATATCTAAATATCGAAATCCTTAAATGTGTTATATGTTTATTCATTCATCAATCCTTGCACTTTCTATTTCAAAATGTAGCGACATTATGCATGGGGGATGATGGAGTGGGATTTTATTTTTTGCTCAAAACAGCAGGAACCACGAGACAAATTGTGTGCGTGCGTGCGTGTGTGCGTGTGTGCGTGTGTACGTGTGCTTGTGTGTGTGTGTGTGTGTGCTTGTGTGTGTGTGTGCGCGCGCGCGCGTGTTTCTATGTCGGTGTGTGCGTACGTGCGCATGTATGTATTTGTCCCCGACCGATGATGAATGCAGTGTGCAGGCCTACATCATATGTCCAGTTCCCACGGATTCCCGGTTTACAAGTTCCACCTCTCCTGCATGGCTCTGACACGGACCAGCTGCTCCGGGGACAGTAATCAACCATTCATTTGCCCGCGTTGCAACGGGAATAAGTAGGACGGCAAGTCACAATGCAATAACAAGTGTAAATCAAATAAGCATGAACTACCACCGGCTGCGATTAAAAACAAAAAAAGTTCAAACGCATAAAGAAACGTGTATAGTCGTGTTAATCTTCGCTTTATATTGAAGCGAAGCGTGGCTTCGATGCAATATTGATGAAGGCAATCGGACACGAGCCGAGTGGTCCTGCTGCTGACATCGACGGAGAACGGCTTTCTGCTACATTTTGTCCCCAAAACAACAAGCCCACAGCTTCTTCATAACACCCACTGTTACGCTAAGAAATAAATTGATTGGAGCAATTCGTTTTTTATTTTTTTATTTTATAAGCCTATTATAATTGGTTGCTCAAATGTACAGCTATAATAGTCTCTGTTTTATCTGTTACGAACCACACAATCTGAAATCATTTTTTACTGGAATAATGACGAGGTTCATCCGTTTCTGCAACATGTCTGCACCTGGCCTGGGTACAAAATTATATAAACTTAGTTAGAAATATGAACATTTAGCCCAACTATTACGTTTTAATAATTGTATCAGTAATAGACTCGGATAGTTAAAATGTAGAAGCCTATTTGTGGTGAAACATTCAATTAAATATGCCTATAATCGATTCAACTTTGCGTTTGTAGTCATCTAGTTTGGACGAAGCACAAAAAAAAAGTTTGTATGACCTTCAGAACAGCTTCGAGTTTCATCGTCTTCGAAATGATGAATTCCATTTTCACCGCTTAACCACCGCAACACACTATTGGTGGTTGAGGTGCGCCTGCGTTCCCAGCTGAGAAGCAAAGAAGTTGGATTGTTTACGTGATGGCATATACTTTCTTTTTTTCTTTGGGATGAGGTGGGGGGGGGGGGGGGGGGGGGGGGGGGGGGGTAAGCGTGTGTTTCTTCTACATGTCGATTACTGGCGTGCACTCTTTGTGTCATTGTGCTCCACAGCGGAAGCCAGGAGTCGTTAAGGTCATTCGGGGGCTCGAGCTTACGCTACATTTCGTGCAAGACAGAAAAGCTCATTTAAAAGTGAGTCTGCATTAATCACAGCGCTGCAAGAAAGTGTGATAATCACCTGAACACTCTATTAAAATAAAACCACCTGCCCGGGGGAAATCTTACCTTACTCTTTAATTGTTTTGAGCGTTTGATAGGCTTTTTAATCTAAGATTAATTTATGCATTTTTAAATAACTCTACATATGATTAATACGCTTGAAAATTAAAAGGAGACTAAAGCAATTATAACGAGTGGTTGGTCATCACCTCATTAGAAGATGCGGTTTGGGTTTGCAGTGTGTGTGTGTGTGTGTGTTCGCGTGTGTGTGTGCGCGTGTGTGTGTGTGTGTGTGTGGGTGGGGGGGGGGGGGGGGGGGGGGCAATTGAAACAAGCAATTGAAACAATGCAGCGAGACCAAGAGCAGCCCTACCTACTTTGAATCTTTCTTATGGCTATGATCCCTGACCGGGGGAGCTGGCCTTCACTTGTACAGAAAGATTGAGACCACAATGTTATTTTTGTCATTTTCTATGGTGAAGCTAGCTGTACATCTAGATTATGTTCGTCTTTTTCTATGGCGAAGCTGTACAGATCTTAGGTAGTAAATTAGTCATTTTCAATGGTGAATAACTCTAACTGTACATATCTAGTCATGTTCTATGGTGAAAAGCTCTAACTGTACGGATCTAGTTAGTCATGTTCTATGGTGATTGGTTCTAGCTGTACAGAGCTAGTTAGTCATGTTATATGGTGATTAACTAGCTGTACAGATCTAGTAAGTCATGTTCTATGGTGAATAGCTCTAACTGTGCAGATCTAGTTAGTCATGTTCTACGGTGAATAGCTCTAACTGTACAGATCTAGTTAGTCATGTTCTACGGTGAATAGCTCTAACTGTACAGATCTAGTTAGTCATGTTCTATGGTGAATAGCTCTAGCTGTACAGATCTAGTCAGTCATATACTATAGTGATTAACTCTAGCTGTACAGATCTAGATAGTCATGTTCTACGGTGACTAACTCTAGCTGTACAGATCTAGAAAGTCCTGTTCTGCGGTGATCAACTGTACAGATGTAGATCCGAGCCAGACCCCTGCAGTCTGTCCGTCCCTACAAGAGCTGCGGAGGACACGGCAGCAGCAGTGAGCCAGAGCTGCGTTCGCCAGCCACAGGAGCGGTGGGCTGGTGAACGCGGTGCAGTGACTTACTGAGGGACTGCTAATGTGTAAACAAGACATAACTCCTCCCCTGCTCTGATGTTTATTTGTCTCCTAAAAGCCCACCCCTGGGTCCTGACATCCGAGTCCTCCTCCACAGCTAAACGGAATGGGTCGTCTCTCAGGAGCCGCTGCCGGAGTGCACTGCTTAAGTGTATGTGTGTGTGTGTGTGTGTGTGTGTATGTGCACCTGTGTGTGTGTGTGTGCACGTGTGTGCACATGTGCGTATGTCTGTGCGCACGTGTGTGTGTGTGATTGTTTGTGTGGGTGTGCGTGCACGAGTGCATGTACAGTAAATGCGTGGTTGCGTGTGTGCATGGGTGTGCGTGTGTGTGAATGTTTGTGTGTGTGTGCATGCGTGCAAGTGTGTGCATGTGTGCGTGTGTGTGAATGTTTGTGTGTGTGTGCATGTGTGTGTGTGTGTGTGTGTGTGTGTGTGTGTGTGTGTGTGTGTGTGTGCGGGGGTTCATCACAGCATCGAATGAGACCGGGCGCCGGGACCCCTTTGTCCCAGCCGGGGGACTCATCTGCCAGTGCTGAACATGTGAGGTCCTGGGGGAAGGCCAGAACAAAGGTGCTAAAAGCCTGTGTGACAATGAGGGTGCTGTGGAGAGAGAGAGAGAGAGAGAGAGAGAGAGAGAGAGAGAGAGAGAGAGAGAGAGAGAGAGAGAGAGAGAGAGAGAGAGAGAGAGAGAGAGAGAGAGAGTGTGAGAGAGAGAGAGAGAGAGTGAGAGTGAGAGAGAGAGAGAGAGAGAGAGAGAGAGAGAAAGCCTTCAGGAGCGGGACGCAGGCTGCATGACACTAGCCATGCCAATCACACCGCAATTACTGCAGCGCACAGCACAGCCTCCATCCAGGCCTTGTGCCCACTGCTTTCTTGGGGAGAAGACACAAGGACGCCAGGCAGCCGCTGAAGTGTGCGTCTTTGCTACGGTGTGTGTGTGTGTGTGTGTGTGTGTGTGTATGCTTACAGGTAGCCCAATGTTATATTCTACTGGTGTGTGCGGGGGGGGGGGGGGGGGTATATGAATCATTTGTTCTGCCATCGATTTAAACCTGTAAATAACACAAACAAACAACCGAGGAATCCTCCACGTGAAGGACAAAACCGTTCCCATTATAAACGGCGAGAAAGAAAGAAAAGGCCTTTCATTTCAACAGGTCCAGACAATAATCATCAGTTTGATTTAGATCTGAACGAGAACAGCTAACACCTTGGTGCCTAATAGAGATACAGTCAGGATTGTAGATTTTACAAAACGCAGTTGGTTTAGTTGATCAATCATGGTGAAATCTCCTCTGGTCCTCCCCTCCCCATCCCCCTCCCCCCCCCCCACCCCCATCTCATTGGTTTAAAAGAATTGAAGATGGTGTGTGCGTCTGCTAAGCCACAGTGGAATAATAATACTAATAAAAAAACAGGAAAAAAAACAGACACGGGTTTCCAATAGGCCAACGACGAGTCAAGTGAGAATGGGAATTATAGTAATGATAACGAAGGTCTATGCACCATGGCTTGGGGCAGTGTTGTCGGGCATTACCATAAAGATGCAAAATGTGCTTGTATTGCTGGGTTTGCTGAGGGGGGGAAGGCCAAAGAGATAATAACTATTAGTAGATGACAGTGCTTTGTTGGATTCCAGCTGTGGAATTCACATTTCCATACAGATAGAATAGCTCTGGGTGGATGATGTGTGTGTGTGTGCGCGTGTGTGTCTGTGCGTGTGTGTGTGCGTGTGTGTGTGTGAGCGTGTGCATATGTGTGTGTGTGTGTGTGTGTGTGTGTGTGTGTGTGCGCACGTGTGTGTGTGTCTGTGTGTGTTTGTGTGTGTGTGTGTCTGTGTGAGTAGGGGTTAGGGTGGGGGAAGTGACAGTCAGCGTAGACAGCGCTGGTCTGTGAATGAAGAATGCCAGTGTTGAACTGGGTCTAAGCGGCCCGGTGTCCGGAGCAACAGCCCTGCAACAGAGTCTCCGCGGAGGAGCTGTCCAGAGTGCTGATACAGAGGACCGCATGGTGTGGCCCGTGTGGTGTGGACCGGCTGGCAACCTTTAGAGTCTGGAGGTGCAAATAGCCTGGGCTGTGTGTGTGGACAGAGGACTAGATATCTCCATCGAGACCGCACCCACACATACATGGACACACGGACACACGTAAACACACTAGGACAGACACACGCACACACATATGGGCAAACATGTAAACACACACAAACATGGACATACTCACACACACACACACACACATACACGCACACACACACATACACAGACATACATGGATACATGGACACACATCAACACACGAGGACAGACACACACGCACACACATATGGACAAACATGTAAACACACACAATCACGGACACACTCTAGCACACACACACACACACACACATACATACACACACATAGACAGACATACATGGAGACACATCAACACACACACTGGACAGACACACGCACTGGACAAACATGTAAACACACACAAACATGGACACACTCAAGCACACACACACACACACACACACACACACACATACATGGACACACAGACACACGGACACAAATAGCCTGCGCCACACACACACACACACACACAAATTACCAAACACTTACAACACACAAACAAGGACACCCACTCACACGGGGACACACACACACACACACACACACATACACACACACACAAACAAACTCCTCCCTGCACAATGGCTCCTCGCTCCCAAAAAGTACGAGCCGTAAGTTGAAGGCTTTCAAGGTTACTGGTAGACGCACTTCAGAAGACCAACAACTTTAGAAACTTTCATTCTTAACTACCCTGCGAGGGGGACATTCAACCCACACCACAATAAAATAATGAGCCAGAGTAGGAGCTTGAAGATTAGCTACCGCTGTTTGTGTGTGTGTGTGTGTGTGTGTGTGTGTGTGTGTGTGTGTGTGAGTGTGTGTGTGTGGTTGTCAAACACATACAGCTGTTTTAAATAGGAGTCTAGAGAGGCTCTCGTACAAGGGGTGGGGTGGGTGGGTGGGGGGGGGGGGTGTGGGTATTGAGGGGCTGGCTGGGCACTCTTAGATCTAAGGAGTCTCTCATCGACTTCCATGCAGTGAAGACATGCAGCGTTTGTTTTATGTGAGGGCCGGGACTAACCGAGAGGAGACAGCTAGCGAGAGCAGTGAGCATGAAGACACCAATCACCATGTAATTATCCCCCCGGTGTCTACCCTCTCCCTAGCCTTGATAAACTCACCATACCCAATAACACCACACACACAGCGATGGACCGCAGGCAGGCAGGCTGCTGGAGACAATAACATACATCAGCCAGGGATCAGCAATGAGACAAAGAGCAACGTTCTGGGGGTTTTTAGCGAAATTTAAGAAATGAAAACGGGGGCGAACCAATCCCGTTTTCTGTGTTCCCTTAATAGCCTGGAAGCTGTTTGAGAAACGGCAGAAGTGAGGTACAGCAGGTTTCAATTTGATTGGATGTATTCGAAAAAAGAAGACCACAAAGAAAACACACACCCCATGGCATCTCTCAAATGCGCTGTCTTTCGTTCCCTGTTGGTACCGTTCCGTTACCTGAGAGTGATGTATTAAGCCATTTAAATTAACAACGAAATGACTTATCCTAATAGGTCTGCACCGTAGAGTGCTTCTGATGCCTGCTTGAGTACTGCATCACACACACGCACACGCACACACACACACACACGCACAGCGTTTCTAAACCTCAGGCAGAGCAGTGTTGCGTATCCTTCCAAATAGCCAAATAATCTGGACAACACTCAATTCTGTGTCAGCCATTTATGTAGTCACTGAGGTAGCTTATTGCTGTGGAGGTCGGTGAACGAGAACACAGAGACTATCACCACCACCAGACACCCACATTACAAGCCAGAAGGTGAGACAGGAGAGTCAGTAAATACATGCAGAGAGAGAGAGAGAGAGAGAGAGAGAGAGAGACCTGGGTTTGTGTAGAAAATTCCGCAAGAGTCGTGCCTCTCAATTTGACACAATTGTTTGTGTTTCAGTGGGAGATTGTGAAAACGATGGGTTGTCTCTACCGCGGAAACAAGAATGTGTAAAAGGGCTAATATCACTCTTACTAATGCCTCGGCCAGATGAATACAAATCAGGAGCGATATTCTGTCCATCCCTGAGGGTGTGTGCAGAAATAGAGCTGAGAGAAGAGCAGTTTGATTGATGCGACTACACACTGAATAATGATCGGTTCAGGGGTCAAACTACTTTCGTGGCGTGCATTATGTCATTAATTACAGACCATCAATAAACACAGAGGACACCCTCCATATGTTTGAGATGTACCTACGTTCACTCATTTCCCTTCAGGGTCATTAGAAAATTATTTACTGTCACCCAGTTATTTTAGACATACAAGACCAACGCATACACTCCATTTCCCCATGTAACCGGCTATTGATGTAATATTCAATCATGTCTGAAAAATGTATAGTAATTACAAATTATGAAGGGGAAGCACATTATGATCACAGAGTTATATACACAATCAAAGTATTATTCATTACCTCTTAAATAAAACCTCAATACTGGAATCCCATTAAATTTGGGATAATTGTGTGTGTGTTTAATTATAAACGGCAGCGGCAAAAAAGGAAGTTTCGGAGAAAGTGACACACTGCGCTGTGACCTAAATAGCGACGGAGAGAGACATTTTGTTTTAAAAGTGACCTTGCTTGGAAACCCGCTGCTGAGAATAGCTCCGCGGCGGCGTTGGACTCTTCAGTGCACTGGCCTGTCTCTCAGAACAGCGCCTCTCGCTGTGAATGGGGGGCCATCACAACCTTGCACGGTCTGTGCTAAATGAGAACTAAAAACACGAGGAGTCGAGATGGTGGATATTCTGCGGAAGAAATATTTCAGATGATAATCCGTCCCCTTTATCCTGTACCCCCAACCTTGCAGTCCCCGGGGAATAGCTGACACATCCCTTATTCAAAATTCAAAAAATTGAAACGTAAAATAGAAATAGGGTTAGGACTTTGAACCACAGTCCTCGGTACCCAAGGTTCCAGGTACCCAAGGTTCCAGGGAGCTGTCGTGTGTGCATAGAAGTTCACATGTTTGCAGTTGTGTTGTCCTTCCACTGTTAACCTCCAGGCCTTCACCCAGCCGACCCCCCCCCCCCCCCCCCCCCCCCCCCCCCCCCCCGCCGGCTCTCCCCTCCAGCACCCACCCGGCCCAGAGCACTGGCTGCAGCCTGCGCCCTGCAGCCCGCAGGCAGCCACCGCCACGGGCCACGCGGAGCTGTCTGCCACTCCTGTGCTTCATTAGGAAACAAAATATAAGGTTTCCACTCCATTAGGAATGACTTTAGGAGTGAAAGCACATAAGACGCCGACTCACCTCATCAACAATGCATTGCAATAACGGCGGAGGGATGAATGGAAGCAAAGGAAAAGGGGAGAGGACCACGAGGGGGACGGGGGGACGGGGGGACGGGGGGGGGGGGACGACGACGACTGCATTAGCCTGTGTGCACAATGTCTTCACAGCAGAATGGAAGAGGAGAGAGAAGAAATCGTTAACGCAATAAAATGTGGTCAGATTAATCAAACGCCTCAAACTCTTATGAAAATATTACAAGGAGAGAAATTTATATTACATCTAATGGTATCTAATCTAATACTGGCAGTTAAAGACTTGGGCATCTATTTATTGTGAAACACAATTTAGGAAGTTTACAGGGAACCAGCGAAGCATGGGCGCAACATCGCCGTCAGGAACGCGGGCTCCCATCTCCGCTCCTGCAACTCATAAAAGCTTACCATTAAAGACTCTGGCTGGCTCCGAGTAAGAACACTGAATATAAAGACAAGAGACCCGGCAACGTGTAATTAGCATGTCATAATCAAAATGACCCACCCGGACACTTTATGATCACCAAGAGAAAATTACAGCACCGCTGGTGGCAATCTGTGGGCATGTGTTAACACCATTAACATAATGAAAATACACAAATGTTAATAGCCCCGTCGCCTGATACGGACGAGAAGCCCAAGCAAAAGGTTTAATTTCACAGTGCTTTTTTCCCAACATCTAGGTGGATGGGAATTCACGTAGGTGCAACCCCTCGATCTTGTTTTTTCTTAAATGGTTGAAACGGAAGAGAGAAATGTTTCTATTTCGCCTAAAAACAACGTATGCGAATCACTGTTCCCCTGCTACATGTCTCCAGACTATAGAAAATCTCATTTTCAATTAAATTCGCATTTAGTAGGAAGTTGAAATGAAATCACACGTTGTGAATTAGCACACAACATTTGCATATTTGGATTTTTGCCAATATGCATGGAGGATAATTTACCTTTAAGATTGTTTCTTTTTCTTTCTTCGTGGTATCATGGATGCAAGAGTAATGATGCAAGTTAAAATAAGAATGACTTTTACCACATTAACATTTGCTGGAAAACTTGGATGGCATTTTAACTTTTCTAATCTAAACACGGAAAAATAAATCATCATATTAAAGCCACTCTAAATAAACACTTGCGCATTGGTTGTTTATTAGCTTTTGTAAAAAAAAGAATAAAAAAGCTGTAAACATTGATGCTTTGTGAGGCTTTTCCTTTGTGTTTACAGTTGACGTCCAGGCAGTCGATCGGTCCTCAAGAGTCTTCCAAATGCATGTATCGCATGGAACGCGTTCCAACAAAAAGATGTAAAAACGATCTTTTATTATTCTCCAAGAGTGATATTTCCCCATCCACAAAATATTCCTCCTTGATAGTGAAGTTGTTGTTGTTTTTAAAGATGGCTACCGGCGTCTCGCTTCCGTGACGACCAGGGGCCCCGCGTTGACCAGGGGCCCCGCGTCCCCTCAGTCTATCAACTCTCCATTGAGGGATTGTCCATAGTAAATTACTTGCTCATTTTGCAAGGCCTTTTCTGACAAAGCGGGCCTCGCAGTTATTGATTCATTCTTTCAATTAAATAAAGCTTTACTCTCTCTACTCCTTGTAAATATCTAGAGACCCCCCCCCCCCCCCCTTCCAACACAATATCCATTCTTTTTACACAGCACACACTATCAGTCTGCACAGGAAATTAATTCCCCCAGTATTGCCGAAATAACCATAATTGCAAACTATGCAGAGAGAAATTGGAAAGGGAGTTTAATATACATTTCCAGGTGTATTTTCCATTTGTTCAAGTCAATAACATTTTTCATTAACATTTGTAATAAAAAGCAAGTTCTGTTCCCTGTTCAATTTCATTTTAATTCAGATGAATTCAACATAATCTGTCCAAACGCCTCTTTGTCATATCACTTGGTTTAAGACATCCAAATGAGATTAATGTGTGTTATCAGCTGTAAAACATTTCAATTTACATATTTATCAGCTGAATGAGCCGTGACTCACTCTAGGTAAAAGGTATTAAAATGATTGCATATTGGTACAATAATGTAATACAGCCTATCAAACATAAGTGAATAGAAATTAAAACGATTCAAATGTCGTTGACATAGAGTGGAATTCAAAATGTGTGTTTCCACCTTCATAACAGGGGGCTTCACACACACACACACACACACACACACACACACACACACACACACACACACACACACACACACACACACACACACACACACACACACACACCCATGGTTACATGGGCGTTTGTGTTCTCTGGAGGAGAAATCAAGAGAAGCCAGGAGGATATAGGGATGAGGGCGCTAGGTGTTCCAAGGACATCCTGCCCTACAGTCTCCACTCAGACAGGCCAGTGGATGAGGAAAAGGAGACGGAGAGACCCTCTTCTTCATCGTTATCCTGCTGGCCGTCCTGGGGGCCTAGCAGGAATCATGTGCGCTGGCCTCAGCCGTACTAGGGTCAGCTCTCGGCTCGCCGCTGTTGGAATTATGAGCTAGCCTTCGGCCGCGGCGCACAGGTTTAGCTCTGACCCTGGACACACGTCTCCCCCGGTGGTCCACACATTTTTATCACCCACATCGTCTCCGCCGCTGCAAAGATCCCCCCCCCCCCCCCCCTCTCTCACCGAACCATCTCTTCCACAGACTGAAGATGCCAGCTCTTGGATGGAAACCTTTAATGACTTCGTTAAGATTGTGACCACTGTGATACGTACATAAAAATAAAAATAAAGATCAAGAATACTAATACGTCTGTAACTGCACACTTGACACGTTACGTTTTTTTCGTCTGAATGCTCGTTTTAAAGGGTAGGCCTACTGAGGGCTTCTGAGGGCTGCTTTCCTCAGGGAGACTTCAGACATCGCTCTCTCACGTAAAATGAGTACGTGTCACATTGATGATCTGTGAAATCAGCTCACAACAGACAAATGCTCCTGCAATCACGTTCCCACACACACACACCCACATGCCTCGTGTGTCTGCAACAGTCGCACAGGTCGAGGTGCGTCATCGCAGTAACAAAACAGAACACTAACACGTGGCCATGAAAGCCATTTCACTTCTATGCTTAGTACGGTTCCTCAACACTGCATGTAAGCAATGCTAGAAAGTGTAGAACAATCACCATGACAAATATCCTGGCTGCCTGTCTGGCGTCGGCACGTCTCGTCGCTGCAAACTGCAAAACGCACAGATAGACCTGCTACGCAGAGCACGGAGAGCAGGAGAAATGAGCAAACATTACAGACACAATAAATCAGAGAGCTCTTTGCTGGCGGCTGCATGTACATTAGAGCACATCTTGGAGATTTTCAGAGCAAACCGTAGTGCAAAACTCCATTACCCCCTGACGCAGAATGCAAATGAATCACAACATGGGGTGAGATGGAATTAAAGACCCTTCTCTAATCAATGACAAGCCAAGATGAAACCCTCTCTTGCAAGGCTCTGCCACGGGCAAACTGAAAGTCTACCCCCCCCTGCGCCCCCACCACCCATCACCAACACACACATGCATGCTTGCACACATTCAGAATGACAAAAGACGGACAGATCGACCGACAAAATGCACACACGTGCGCCAGCACACTCACATTCTTCCTCGCGGGCACAGCCACACAGAGATACACACACACACTCACACACAAACTCTTGTCAAACACACACGCACACATCCACTCACACACACATCCACACAAAAATATACACACACACACACACACACTGTCAAACAGACACACACATCCTCACACACTCTGTCAAGCACATGCACACATCCACACACACATCATCACACATACACACAGATACACACATATCCTCACACACACACACACACGCACAAACAAACACACACACACGCACACACACAAACACACACACATCCTCACACACACACGTATGGTGCCAGCCCGTGTCAGGGCAGCCGTGTTGGTCAGCGGTGGTTGGTCAGGTGTTGGCGTGGGTTGCGAGGAGGCGCAGGTTAGCAGGGGCGCGTGCCTTGCGTGTGTTGTCGTGGGGCCGTGTTGTGCTGCGCTCAGACAGATGCACGGGCCTGTGTAAATGACAGCCTGAGCCCGAGGACGTCTGCTGGCTTGCCACGCAGCCTGCTACAGCCTGCAGGTGAAGTGTCTGTGGCGCCATATGGAGCAGGGAAAATTAACAACGAGAGGAAATTCTCCACAGCAGCGGGAGGTCTCGCTACTCTCTCTTCCCCCGTACCCAACCCCCACCCCCCCCCCAAAAAAAACAACCCTTAAAGACGTGGAGGAAACAAGAGAGGGGGAGAGATAAAATTAATGGGGTTCAACATTTTAACACAACACCAACGGCAATGTTTGCTCAGAAAAACACGAATTCCCTTTACAGTTGAGGCACATTGCAGGTAGCGGCCGCCTGATAAATCAGAGGGTGGCTTAAGTAGTTTGACCCGTTCTATAAATGTACATTAACCCTGCTGCCGCTCCCTGCCACACGCCCCTCCCCCCCACCTCCACCCTCCCACCCCCCCTTCCCCCCCCCGATAGCGCAGGTGAGCTTCCCCATCCGTCCCTGGTGACTCCTCGCTGGCTGCCATTACAGAGGAGGAGAGACAGAGACACCCCCTCTCCCTCCTCCGCCATAGAGACGCTCGTGGTTCGGGTCATTGATTACAAAGAGCCTCCTGGTTTCGTCTGACAGATGTGAATCCATGCTATTTAATTTGGAGAGTTACCCTCAGAGGGATCACCATTAGCTATCCAATCTGACCACAAATAGTGTTCCATTAACCAAAGAGTCTGCAGAAGCCGGGCTGCGGGTCTCCCGACAGCGTGCCGGGGGGGAAGGGGGGGGGGGGGGGGGGGGAGAAGAGCGTTGGGGTGTGGGGGGGGGGGGGGGGGGGGGGGGGGGGGGGGGGGGGGGGTTTACGCTGAATGTTAAATGCTCGGTTGTTTAAAACAAAAGAGGGAAGATCTTACTTTAAGAGAACGTCTTTTGTTTTGGAGATACATAAAGAGTCCCCCCCTCCCTCAGCGGGACTCTTCAGGCACATTAGAGCCGAAACTGTCCTTGTTTAGTGTCTAAAGAGGGTGGGGTTGGTAGTTAAAATGTTAATAAGTGCAATTCAGTTTTAATTTAACAGCCCTCTGCATTCCTAATTACTCCACTAGCTGTGAATAAATGAGGAGCAGAGCACATCTCTCGTCCTCTGCCATCCACACAAAAACACATTCTTGCCATTTCCTGTCCTTTATGGCGCTGTGCGTGAAAGTACACAATGTGATTTTTACACATAATCATCGCAAATAATCCCCGCATGAACAAAGCTCAGATCGCTATCTTCAGCTTCTCCTCCTCTTCTAACGGTGGGACGAGGCGTTCCAAGTTCTCCTCCAGGTTCAGCAGACTTGGGAAAGTGAACGGTTAACATGGGAAAAGCGAATTGAAAGCCACCGGGAAGCCCTCCGTGTTTGAACAAACACGTGAAAACAGGGCTTGGGATGTATTCTTTCAAAAAAAGAAGAAGAAGAAGAAGAAGAAGAAGCATTTAGCAACGGAAGCACGCGTCCCAATGCAGCCGCGGAACAGAACTGTGCATAAATTACTTTATGTAATCATACGGCTGAGATTAGCATGATAATAGTGGGTGTTAATAGATGCCAGGAAGCAGGGAGTGACAGCACTTTAAAATGAGACATGCTTGGGGCAGTGGGCTCCACACACACACACACACACACACGTGCACACCGACACCTACACACACACACACACACACACACACACACACACACACATGCACACACATACACACACACACACATACATTGACACACACACGTGCACACCGACACACACACACACACACACACACACACACACACACACACACACACACACAGCGTTGGGGAATAGCCACCGAGGCTCTTGTGCCATTACGACAAATGTGAGTGACGGGGAGGGAAGCTCTGCTCAGCCGCCCGCAGGCGGCTGCAGTATTTCCACAAGTCTATAGAACCAGGGCCTCTCGGGGTGCTCTATTAATTGTGAGCCAAATTGTCCGCCATTACAACTAATGCTTTCAGAGACCTGCGGTGGAGCTCCTGCCCGGACTCAAAAGTCGGATCTGAAGAGTCTCCTGGAATAATGTCATCCTAGATTAGCCAAATTTTGACCAGGTTTTAAACTCGAGTCTGAAAAGCACATGGGAAACAAAAGGAAATGCGGTGGAAATACACTTGATGGGAGGAATTCATAAGTCCATTGGATGGCCATCGGCGTGATGTAATTGGACTGGACGATCGGCTAATCTTTGGCTACAAGGTCAGGGCCAGAAAGCAGGGCTTTATTAGCACAGATCTTTGAAGACAGCTCTGCCACTTTACCCACCAACCCTCATTTCTAACAGTGTGGTCGCCATTAGCTAATCATCCAAAATGCATCCCCCCGTGGAGATGAGGACGGGGGCCAATGAGGCGACAGGGATGGACATAAGTATAGGTCAGGGCCCCTTATTTAAACCCCTCCCTGAGCACAGTGGGTACATGCAACTGAAATACAAAGACCCTCTCTGCTTTCATCGGGCAAAAGACCAGCGGGGGTGCCGGGTGGAAAGGCACGGGCCGATAGATTTACACTCCGAGAGGGTGCCACCACTCCCGTGGATTAGTCCAAATCAAAATGGCTTTGAGACAACAGCAATTTGATCAGCTCTGATCGGGATTACAACCCCCCCCCCCATCCCCCCACCTCCCTCTGCTGCTACTTCTGATCTACCCCTCCTGTGGATCTTAAATCAATCTAAGTTGAGGACGTACAATGCAGTACACTGGTCTTTTTGAAGCCCAAACAGAAAAGAAAAGGGTGAATCAATTGAAGCATCGCACTGAGTGATAACGCTGTGTCAATGACAACTAGGGTAATAATGTAATAATGCAAAAAACAAAACGGTACCCGATCTCAAATGGCTGCTGTCGACTGAACACGAACCGCTTTTCCTTTTTGTTCCCAGCTCACCTCTAACCAACCCGTATCTCCTACCAACATGCTCCTTCCTGTTGTGGACAAAGGCCCCGGCCCCCGGAGTCTCAGGGGCTGCACTGAAGGGGGGACCCCCACTTTGAGTCGGCCCCCTGACCCGGTGACAGTCCCAGCTTGAGAGACGGCTACATTCATGTGCTGATCTGCGGGTCAACACCGCCGCGCCTAGCACTCCAAGGCAGAGTGAAAAATTAATTAAAAAAAGCCGCTACTGTGCGCTGAATGACGGCCACCTTTTGTTGGTCCTCGGCGTTGGATGGGGCGCGGGTGGGGTGGGGGGGGGGGTGGGGGGGGGGTGGGGTGGGGGGGGGGGGGGGGGTGGGGGTGGCCCTACGTGCCCGGTGTTAGCAAACCCCGGGTGGCCTCGGCCGCCATTGTCTCACTGCCAAGCGATCCCCTTATCGGCGGCGGCGGCATATAAATGAAGCCACCTTCTTGTTTGCGTGCTGGTGATTACAACATCCGCCATTCTGTGGATTACAACAATGGTATCTCTAGGGGTCAAAAATAATAATAAAATAAGGAGCATGTGACATGTTTAAAAGATGTGTCGCCCAGTGAAAGCCACATCCGATCGCACGCGCCACCTTGCATGCAGCGACAAACCAAATAGCCACGCTTCCGGCTGCCGTCACGCACATGTCAGCGAAACGCACAGATGAGACGCCAACGGCGGGCCGATCCCTTACTGTTGACGACCTGCGGTGACACGGCGCTGGAGATCTACGCTCACGAGGCATCTCAGCAAGAGGAAGCTCAGAGTTGAATGTGCGCCATCGATCCCGTCCACCCCGGCCGCCGCGTCCGTCCCGGGAATGAGTCGGAGCGGTTTAGTGGCATGTTGGGGTCTAAAGGTGCCGCGGGAAGTCAGGCAACAGGGGAACAAAATGGTCTCGGCAGATCTCAGTTTTAACTACCCCGGCTCCATTTGACCCGCGCGCATTTCATTCCGGAATGCATTTGCGCTTGTAGCTTTTCACACACATTCACATTCATACACACACATCAACACATACACACACACATCAACACACACACACACACACACACATCAACACACACACACACACATACACACACACACATCAACACACACATTCACATTCACACACACACACACACACATACACACACACATCAACACACACACACACACACACACACATCAACACACACACACACATACACACACACACATCAACACACACATTCACATTCACACACACACACACACATACACACACACACATCAACACACACATTCACATTCACACACACACATACACACACACATCAACACACACATTCACATTCACACACACACACACACACATACACACACACATCAACACACACATTCACATTCACACACACACACACACACACACACACATCAACACACACACACACACAAACACATAAACACACACATACACACACACACATTCACACACACACACGCATTACTGTTCACAACTCACCGGATCCAAAGGCAATGGCCGTAAGGTGCAAATGGATACAGTTTGACCAAATTCTCAGCTTAAAGTGCATGTTACCGAGACCGAGCGAGGCGCGGAGGCCAAGCGATGTGTACACTTAGTCCCGATAACACAGGTCCTTGTCTTGGCCACACATTCCTACTGGGAACCGGGGACGGCCCCCAGCTGGCCCACTCATCACTCAGAAAGTGGGATAGAGTGGGGCAAGTGCAACAAGGGCAGACGACCGCGGCCCAGAATGCACTGCAGCAGAAAAGAGGGGAACGGCAGTTGGGTTAAATGGAATAAGCAACCCAATGGCTGTTATGCTACAGAGATAGCTCGGGAAGAAGCAGTGCGGAGAAAGCGTAGAGGAAGGAGAGTTACGGAGCATAACTCACAAGCACTTCATCTTGTCTGTTTCACTAAGGAAAGTTAAGCAGATGAGAAGAAGACTCAATACATGGGACTTATGATAGACGGGTATTTACATGGATTTGGATTGAAGGATTCAGCAGGGCTATGCGACAGTTCTTTCCCACTTAACTACTGAGTATAGTCACTATGACATTCACCGCCACAATAGATCCCATTAAATATATAATGTTGGCGTTGAAGAACAATCATGCGCACACAGTATGGCATATCACGTGTCAGATCAAGTTACCTCAGACTGGGTGGAAATGGTCGACGGCAGAACGGATGAAAAGTAAGAAGAGAGTGAAGGAGTTCAATTATTTAACAAGACCGACAACGGTCTTCAATCACAAAGAAGACCCCGGATCCATAAAGAAGTCCACACACCGCGCCGTGGAATCTTATTCCCGGGAACGCCGTCTTACACCGCAAGGGCACTAACGCCGGTGATAGTCTGCTCATGCTGTTTAATTGCATCCAAGCCCAAGGGGATTGCCACTTAATATAGGTAATATAAGCTGCCTTAACCGAGGAAAAAGTACATTGATTCCTGAACGAAGACGTAGCACTCACAGTTATGGCACACGGGTGGAGGTATGCGACGCTATAAAAGAGGGCAATATCGTCCGCGCACAAAATAAAAAGGACAAGCCGGAAGGTGTTATGTTCTAAGCCCCCGGGGCGAGGGCTCGGGTCAGAAGAACTGTGTTGAGCTCAATGGTCATAGACAAGTGACTCAATTACCGCGTTTGCTCCAGCGTCGACCCCTCAATTAGTGTGGAACTGTACCAATCTGCCCACCGAATGCAGCCATTCATCACCGGACCACCGGCCGCTCGGCTGGAAACGAGGGCAGGCAGAGGTCAAATCAAAGCCTAGCCCCTGTAAAGAGCCCGGTTAATATGGTCTGTCTAACAGGATCAGCTCGCATAGGTCAACACTGAACACGTTACACTTTGACAGTCTGCGAGAAACTATGATAAATGGTTGAACTCAACGTTCAACCTCCCAAAATGACCTACTGATTGCAATTGAAGAATGCAACCCAAACCGGCTTTTTGGACACTGGAGTTTGATAACACGCAAAGTTTACGCAAATGCTGTACGAAGCAGAGAGGATCAGATGCTTGAGAGAGAGAGAGAGAGAGAGAGAGAGAGAGAGAGAGAGAGAGAGAGAGAGAGAGAGAGAGAGAGAGAGAGAGAGACATGCAGTAAGTAAGGGGCAAGATCACGAGTAACTAAGTCCTCGAGTACGCAGATATTCAGATAAGGCCTAAGTGGGTGTAACAAATGTACCAGCGTCTGCTGGCGCGCCGGGGGCGTTCGCAAAGACCCCTCCCCTCCTTTCGGTCATCTTGTCCCGGGCCGGCCTCCGCGATGCAGCGCTCCTCTTACCTGCTCCCCCTGCACAGGTGATAGGGTTGCAGTCACAGTAAAAGTGAAGCTGTGATGATTTAATTATGATAGCGGTTCACTCAGTCACGGGGGGTTGGATTACCGATCGGTGGGGGGGGGGGGGGGGTGAGGTGACACGAGCGAGGATTGGTTTACGTTTACAAGAGCTCACATTTAATCCCCCTGGAAGGCCGGCCGGGGGAAGGTGGTGTCCCAGCGCGGGGGGGATGGGGGTGGCCCATGAGGCTCGCCCCCCCCCCCCCTGCGCCCCGACGGGGCCGGCGGCGCCGAGCTGCCACACCTGTCTTGGCTCCGTCCTCAGAGGCCTAGTTCACCCCGTGAAAGACAACTACGGCTTTTCCACTGTCAGGACACCTGCACCGGCTCGTCTGCTCCGAGTCTCAGCGCACCTCGCTCAGGGGGAATTCAGTTACCCACACGGTTTGACCGACCACTTTGAATAATGACCCACGTGTCTAGCCGCCATCATAACCGACGATCAACTGCGCCTATGTGCACAGTGTTTAATTAACCTTTGACCCCTAGCTGATTTATAAATAAGGCAACACAAAAGGTGCCATCCAGCGTTTAATTATTCTTCCATCGTACATTGTCTCACACAATGGCTCCTCTCACGGCAAGATCCCTAACACCCCCAGCCCCCCCCCCCCCCCCCCCCCCCCCCCCCATTTTGAGTTTGATAGCTTACTCTACCTTTAAGCTACACAGCCAATACCTTTTTAAGCAAGGAATGCATTTCTTAATTAAGCGAAGGGGGCAGATATTAATTTAAAGCCATTACACAGCCAGGCCTTATGTTGCCTGACATTTAGTTGTGATCACACGAGTCGCTGTGTACTGTTATGGGAAGCCATTACCCTGCTGTCATCCCAAGATGTTTCCCTGCACTAATTACCACAGCAATCATAACACACTGCGTCTTCTACCTATACGCCATAACATCAACGGGCAGGGGGGCTTTGGGGAGGAAGCCTGGAAGTAATTAAACTCTTCTTCAACAACTTTTTTCCCCTCGCTTTCCCTTGACCTGTTGGCTCTCTACCGAAGGTGCGGAGTTAACTTGATGCCGAAGCCCGTGCCGCGAGCGAGGCCTTGGGTATAGCCTGACCCCTCGGGAGAGTGTGGTGTCCCAGTCGCACGCATCTTATTTACACTCAGGTCTGGGGCTGCGCTGAGGTCTGACACATCAACTATTCATGGTGCTTTCCACGGTGCGCCCATCAGATGGCCACCAGGAGACCGAGGGGAACGGGCGGGTTTTGTTACACATCCTGAGATGAGAGCACCTCCGTACACACACACACACACACACACACACACACACATAACCACACAAACAACCACACATGCACGCACGCACACACACACACACACACATAACCACACAAACAACCAACCAACCACACATGCCCGCACGCACACACACAACCACACACACACGCGCACATAACCACACAAACAACCACACATGCACGCACGCACACACACACACATGCACACACACACACACAACCACACACACACACACACACACAATGATTCAAGATGTTAATTTCATTGATGTGATGGATACTCTGCTGGCAGTAAGAGATTGTATATTTTTCTAGAAAATGTTTAGTAAGGTGCAAAGTCCGAACCAGCTTAGGGGTTGTTCGCCAGCAGTACCATTCCTTAAAGTCTATTTTTGTTGTTGTTGTTGTTTTAATTAAAAAAGACAGATGGGTGATTACAGAAAAACAGTTTGTTTTGTTGCGTGCGTGCGTGTGTGCGTGCGTGTGTGTGTGAGCGCGAACAACTCTCTCACTGTGTAATCGTAGGCTATCTGGGCTGACAGATACAAGCAGGAAAGCCCAACAGGCCAGCAGGCTGAATTATTTCAGAGGAAAGCAATCTAACGCAATATCCCTGATGACCTGCGCCACACCAATAACCCAGGCCTGGCGGTCAGCGCGGAGGGCTGCTACAGGAGGTCCTGCATGGACATAAGGTACAGCAAACAAATGACCGAGCTGACAAACCGCTGCTACATACAGGCTCAACCAACTGGCTGTGTAGCGTGGCAGCGTAGCATCCTAACTGCTCCGACGCAGGAGGCCTCGCAGACAGCCTGCATGCAGGCCTCTTCGTCAACTCAGCAGGATTAGTTAAAAGTGGGGGAAACGGCGGCAACGAATCAAGAGTTTTCCTCGCTAATACGGCAACATAAAGAAAGGAGAGAAGCAGATGATATGGATTTTGTGCAGGGGCTCAATTGCGTTGAGGAGTTGTTTGGCTTGCGTTATTGACTTTCCCCAGTATGGCGGAACAGTCTCAGTTAGGGACGCCTTTTCCTCAACTCTAACCACGATGTCATAAATAGAGGAGCCCATTAATGAAGCCCACTCATGGCTTTAAAGCACACCGCCGATCGGATTTAAACAGGAGAGAAGTGAGAGGGGATCTCAGGAGTAGCCCTGAGACCATCACTCACTGCAAACTACCCCATTGCTGAATAATGAGCGTAAGTGCTGGTCAATAAGTCAGTCATAGTAGCAGCAGAAAGTAATAAAGAGAGAGAGAGAGAGCGAGAGAGAGAGAGAGAGAGAGCGAGAGAGAGAGAGAGAGAGAGCGCCAAGGTCCATAATGTCCACTGACATTTGAAGTTGTGTTGTTTTCTATTACAGAGGAAGAGAAAGGCACCGTGTTTGTTCTCCATGACAGCAGTGAGAGACACAGCATTGGATGTTGTGAGTATCTTTTATATTGCTTTGTTACAGTTAATGTAGCCCCCCCTCTGCCCCATCCATAGAGTTGGATGACCCTTCACGTTTGAGTCAAAATTTGTTAAGCATCACTTAGTAATAAAGTCACTTACAATGTAAGAACATTCAAGCCGTAGAAATGTATTTATAATACTTCCAAATCTGTAATTTACTGACATTATAAGAGAATGCCGCATTTGAAACCTGGTGTACCTGTCATATTCACCAGGATCATGTATCATTCTGGAGAAGAAAAAAGAAAAAGGTAACAAAATGTCAACGTAATAGCCTGGAAAATCAATAACATACAATTGGATCACATGTCATGTATGTCCTACAAGATCTGTATCAAAAGAGTCAGATACGCACCGTAGGCATGGCCATGAAGACAAATATATCTGTTTTTATTCAAACATTATTTTTAATGTTAAGAAAAATACCCCAAACTGGGCCGTGCTATGGATTATTGGGTGGTTGAAGTGTCATATCAAGGACAAACCTCAACATTCTCTAAACAACAAAGCCGAAAACCCAGGTCACCTCCAGTTCAGCTGTAGCGAGCGATGAAAGATTAATAGAACATTTGCTGAACAATAAAAACATAATGCCACAGCGGACAGAGTGATAGAAGAGCTCATGACAGATTTGTGTGTGGCGGGAACGGTTTCATTTGCTTTTGGTCAAAGCCGTCAGGACACAAATGAAGAAGAAGAAGAAGAAGAAGAAGAAGAAGAAGAAGAGTGGAAGAACAACAAGAAATCAAGGTTCCTGTATGAGAGGGACAGAAAATAAGTGATGAAACCCTTCTGACTTCCTGTCAAGACAACAGGATACTTCCCTAGTTCCTTCTGAACTGACTGATCGTAATACAACTCAAGACAATTAACAATACGTATCCATTAACATCCACACCTGACACCACGCCAGCTAATTGAAGTAAAGTCGCTGCACTGAAACAACGATGCTTAGCGTTCTTCCCAGACAGCTAGGAGGTCTTCGAATCCCCATTTAATAAAAACACTGAAGCTACGCTACGCTATGCTAGTCTGCTACAACAGACAGGAAGGGGCGAAGGAGGCGACAGTGGACAACGACCCTCCCCACCACCTCTAATAAACGTATCCATTCCACTCAGACGCCACATACTAGATAAATATTTATATGCCATAAACTGTGTCGATAAATCTGGCAGGGGGAGAAGGGGAAGGCTATTCTGCAGCATGTCAATAGTTGATTTGGCCAGCAGATAATCATTTTTCTCTGGGCGGTGGAGGCTGATATGAAGTCGATATGCGCTGTCAGAGTTCATTTTGGCCCCGGCAGCCGCAGAGAGGGTGCTGGTGGAGGACGTGGCACTCTGCCTTTCAGCTGTATCGATTGGACAAGGGGCGTGTCTGGAGGTGGCTGGAGAGGCCGGGCCGGTCATGTCACACACGTGTGAGTGTGTGTGTGCGGGTCGCTGTGTTTATATACAATATATATGCGTGTGTGTATGTGTGTGTATATACAATATAAATGTGTGTGTGTGTGTGTGTATATATACATATAATATGTGTGCGTGAGTGAGTGAGTGAGTGTGAGTGAGTGTGTGTGTGTGTGTATATATATATATAATATGTGTGTGCGTGAGTGAGTGAGTGTGTGTGTGTGTGTGTGTGTGTAAGTGAGTGTGTGCAAGTGAGTGTGTGTATGTGAGCGTGCGTGCGTGCGAGTGAGTGAGTGACTAAGTGTGTAAGTGAGTGTGTGTATGTGTGCGTGCGTGCGAGTGAGTGAGTGAGTGACTAAGTGTGTAAGTGAGTGTGTGTATGTGTGCGTGTGAGTGAGTGAGTGTGTGAGTGAGTGAGTGAGTGAGTGACTTCAGTGAGTGTGTGTGTGTGCGTGTGAGTGTGTGAGTGAGTGACTGACTGACTGACTGACTGAGTGAGTGTGTGTGTGTGCGTGCGAGTGTGTGTGCATGCTTGTTTGCGCGTGTGTGCGCTGATGGGAGAGACTGTGGAGGGGCCCGTGTGGATGGCTCTCCACAGCGGCTCTATAACTGACCATTATGCTAGCCGAGACACAGGGGAGTCGGGCCCTTTTAATTGTCTTTCTGACACCCAGCTGCATGCGAGAAGCTATGATACCACTGAGGACGGGGGGGGAGGGGGGAGGGGGGGGGGGAGGGGGGGAGGGGGGGGGAGGAGGAGGGTGCTGAATGAGAGAGAGCAAAATGGCAATCGCACAAGCGCCGTCGCCGCCGCCGCGCGCAAGACGATGAACACACACACAATCAGTCAGGATAAAGATCTCCACCCCTCGGCCCGGCATGAAAGGGGAAGTGAGCGGTGCCGGGGTGAAAATCAATACGCAACCACTCCTTTCTGGAGGGACATGTGTGTCACAGTCAATAGGAGTTAATAGGCAGGGTTGTTCAGTTAAGACAGGCGGCTGGGGAGAGCGACCCACTCCTGACAGCTTAATACATAGTGAATGGCACGCTGGTAGCATGTAGCAGTCGCTACGGACACATCGGGGCTGGAATGGGATCTGATGGGCGCAGGCAAAAGTTAATTATAGGATGGAGTTGAAGGTCTTCTACACAGTGCTGCAGAATTACCAAGCCCCAGCAATCGCAGACAGCGTGGAACAGTGGGAACAGTGCGAACACGAGCCCTGTGTACTCCTCTATTTTACAAGGAGGTGAATTGTTACGAGTGAATGTTTTATTCGTAGGTAGTGTTGAGTCGATGGTGGCGGACACTGCAGACAGGAACACAAGCCCTCAACGAAACAAAATGAGAACGTCAGAATGTTTAATGTAACTAAAGGCTTTTAATTACAACAATTAAAACTAGACCACAGATGTAGAGACTCATCCGCAAAACTGGTCTAAATCCATGGTGGTAAACTGAAACTCAATGATTCGAACTAATTAAACACAATAAAATGCAGTGATTAAAAAAAATGGCCGGTAGATAAAAAGAAATCCAAATTCACTTAACATGTTTGAAGGTAGTTAAAACGGTTAGCAACTGAATTCACGTGAAGATTCAATATCGGTCCCTATTCTATGGAGAAAGGGAAAACATAAAAGGCATAACATAAGCGTGGATAAAAGGACCATGGACAACAACATTGTTGTCAACCTTAAAAATAAAAATTTATGTTATCTTACAATTTTCAATACTGATCATAATTATGTTGTAAATTAGATGATTAAGTAATTTAGTTAGAGTTAGCTATAGTTTAACATAAATATTATATGTTGACAATACGTCCTCAATTAATAACTCAACTAATATTAAAGGCAATTAATGACTGAATAAACCCTATACTCAAATCAATAGCCTTAAAAACAATGATATTAACCTTTTAAGGCATCATGAGCACTTGACTATAGACATTCTCCTATCCTACCTTCTGTTATCGTAACCTCCTATCATTTTGACTATGCATTATATATATATATATATATATATATATAGATAGATATAGATATAGATATCTGTTCTCATATTTGGAGGACTTTTGTATATTCTCGTTTTAAAGTGTTATTTCTTTATAATAATTATTTTCCTGTCTTGGATGAATGAAGTACATCTTAACATATCTCATCTTATTAGGTCTGGAGTTGAGTCTAAAGGGCACTCGTCGACAGCAAGGACACAGGAGCTAGAGAATGGCCAGACAGACAGCCAGACAGACAGACAGCGACTCACCTCAGGCCTTCTCTAAACTGTCATGCAGAACCCTGCCTCCTTGCTCTAATTCATCAGGCCTCCACTATCGGCATAATCACAGGTTAATTGGCTCGGAGAGTGGGTGACCGGGTTTCTGGGGGAAAAAAGAGACAAGACAAACATGACTTTTAACACTTGGGGAACACAGTTTTATCATCAATCATATGCCATCAGGGCAGCTTTGAACGTGCAAAGTGGATAATAATAGCTTAATTAATTGGGGTCTTTGGGTCACTGTGTTTAGTGCTATGAAATAGAATCTAACCTCTTAATTAGTGCCCATTAGGACCTTATTTCGATTATTATCATCTCTTAATTTTCTCACTCTTACTGGTAATTAACGACATTTTCAGTGTAATTCTCACATAGATTGGTATGTTAAAACGCAGTGGTTGAAACGCAGCCTGTCAACATCCACACTTGGGGAATGCATCGTTTTCCAAACCATCTATATTCAAGTCAGGTGTACGACTGTAATGTATCAACACATTCATACGAATGTCTCCACGCCCTTTAAGCACTGATTATAGAGGCAGAGCAGCAACGCCACCGAGCAGCGAGGGGGGGTCACACCCCCACATACAGGGTAATAATAGTGGGGGAGAGCAGTAGGAAAGAGGTCTTGACATTTCAATAAGTGGAACAGACCGTTAGCGATTCATTCCCAACTTTTCTGAAACAATTATTGAGATGGTACCTCCAGGCCATGTATGTTCCTGGTCCCCTGAGTCCTGCTGGCTGAAACAGTAATTGACTAAATTGTAGAACACATCAGGGCCATTTAAAATTTGCCGAAAATGAATCGTTTAAAATGAAATGAGGGTGACTCTCAAATTAGCTGGGAATATGATTGAGATGTGGCTCTGGGAATTAGGAAACATGATTTAGTGCTCCGCAGGATGGAGCATCTGTGAATAGTCCAGTATCACACACACACACACACACACACACACACACACACACACACACACACACACATTCCTATGACTTATATTTAAATATCATAGCAGTTTATCAAATCTTGAATAAAATACCATGATTCTTATTTAAACACAACAGCTAAGTTTCCATGATGACTTCCTAAAGATGGCACTGATTATCTCACCATACCCGTTCATTTCCAGAACGTTCATTGGCTTCTATTTATGGGGTCTTGACTAAAGAGGCCCCTTGTAAATGCCTAATATATCTACATAGCTATCTGTCAGTTGAGGCCCAATCACAAATACACCACACGATGTGAAATACACACATCTATCGAATTGTACATTTGAGAAAACCCAACATGTATTTAAGCTTTATCATATCTTTGTCAGATGTCGCCGCTAAATACATTGTCAATATAATGTTCCTTATGTACACCATTGCCAAGTTTTTGTCATTCTGGGGGGGGGGGGGGGGGGGGGGAACTACAGAAAACTCCAACAGTATAAACTTGACCGACCTTGTATTATAAGCACCAACTTCAATCTCAGAGGGTGACAGTTGAGTTCATGGAAGCGTAACTTGGCCAAAGGAATTCGGGTCGTGAGCCACTGCGTGATAAATCACAGGGCACAAATCTCATTGGTTAAAACATATTGTGCTGCGAGGTGTTTAGGGAACATGATCTTAGCTACATCTTACAAGGGTGTACTCATTTCTGGGAAACACCACCAAGTTACCCTGACTGTTTAAAGGCCTGACAGTTTTGATTGATTGTTGTGCAGGGACTGTGTTGATTGTTGCCTGTTGTGCCAGCGCTGTGGCTCCCAGCAGCCACTGCTTCCCATCTCAGCCGGGCTCAACTCCTCCAACCAGCCACGAGTAATTACCAAGTTCATTAGCCACGCTGGTGGCCAACAGATTTAAGCACAACAGATTTCTTTTTCATCACCTTTCGCCCGTTGCTTTTGACCATCTTAACGGTCTGCATGGTGCATTCATGTATATGATTGCTTCTTTGTCGTTGATATGAAATTGTATTTCTTTTACAGCCAGGAACGCCAAGCCTAAAATGGAACCATGATGCCGGCCACGTTTAAAATACTCTCTCTTAAGGGGAATTTCAAATCGGCTGCCAAACTGCTTGCCTTTTCATGTAGAAGTGCAAAACGACCGATTAAAAAAAAGCACACGGTGTAACAACACACATCGCCTCCATCGTGAGACGTTTATACGCAATCGGGAGAAAATGAAAGAGCCACGAGCTATCCGAGGGCAATGTCCAGGTAATTTTTCTTTAATAGGAAAATTGTTACTTATTGATCTGCACTTTGTAATGCCTGACAGCTACACTCCAATCATGATGGCTGTCAACCCCGCGGAATATACTCTCTGCTCCTTTGCGATTTGATGGCACATAGATTCCCATTACTGGCACTTTTCCAATGTTAATTACCTTCAACATAATATCATCCCTCTTAAAGGACTGTCATACAGGCTACCCGTGTCCCACCAGAGGACAGTGGGATGGGAGGGGTGTTATGAGAGGGATGGCTTCAATGTGTCTATAATATGCTTTTCCTGTTGAGAGCTCTTGCTGAAGCTGTGCACCACTGGCTCTGGCCATTAGGCTGCATGATGGGCTTTTCTTTTCCACACCATTTGCCATGGTCAAAATAGCATAAAAACACAATTTTGGCTCAATAGCAAAGACTTCAACTGAATAATCACAAGGGTGAAACTGTAACTATTACAGCGGTACCTTTGGGATATCCATACATAACGGGGGTGTCAAAAACAGCGTAGGTTTTCTGGAGGGCAAAGTGTTTAAAGTGTACGCTGTTAGCTTTCGCTTCGACATCTGCTTTTAATTACTCAATTAGCGCCATCATTTAGTCTCCTTGACATTCATCCAAATAGCACATCATAGCCAGAAGTTGTTCGGTTCAAGCAGAGCGTTAAAAGGTGCCATGAAAAATGCATACATGATAATGTATATGGATAATTTACTAATTGACCCAATTAAAGGGAGGGAATTGCTTTGAATGGGAACAGCTCCAGCAATGCCCTGCAGGAAGACGCTGTGACACCCCTGATCAACCGCCTCCCCTCTGCCTATTCACACGCCTGGGCCCCAGGTCATGTATCAGGCAGACAAAAGCATTTCCTCTCAGTCCCTCAGCAACAATAACACCCAGTATTCAAAAGTCACACGGCACTTAAAGCGGCAGAGCAACATCTTAGCAACAATGTTAGTCAACTGTGTTTTCATCATTTCTTATCAAATGGTTGCTTATCCGTTTTCTGGGGCTTACCTAGGACTTCAACCTTTCCTCTTCCCTGAGACGTGGGTGAATGGTTCCGCGAGAGAGTCCACCATCAGACTCAAGTGAATTAGCGTGTAAGGATAGCCTATTTCCTAGCATAGTTCAACTAATTCAAACCCCTCCCCCTCACCCACCATCAACACCACCACCACCACACACACACACACACACACACACACACACACACACACACACACACACACACACAAAAGAATGATTGTGCCCCTGCGGTGGTGATTTCCTTGCCTGCTATGGATGCATAAATAAACATAGGCATAAATACACAGAGGACATTGACTGGGACTAGCTGACCAAGTGGGGCAGCTGTTATTAAAAGGGCTATTTATCACTGTCACCCCTCGCAGGTTCCATCCCTCTCTGCCCTCCAGCGATGTCACCAGGCCGCACAGGAACAATGTCTCATCCGAGCCCAACCTGCCCACTTTAGCTCCCAAAAACCAACACAACGCGAGCAAACACCGACGTCCACACGGATGCTATGTGCACACGCCGATTCGCTAACGACGCAGTGCATGCGTAGAAAAGCACACCTTCCTTTTATGCGTAGTAATGCGTGCATACATTGAATTGAACCAAATTGCCCACGCTTGGCGGTGGTTGTGCGAGAGCGAAAGAGAAATGCTGAAAGGGGAATCCCGCCGTACTGGATTTTCAGTCGACCATCTAAAACACATCCACACCACACACATACGCGCCTTTTCTTTTCTGCTCTGGTGCATTATTGATTGTGCGCACAATTATCCACTTTTCCAAAGCACTGCATTAGGCAAATTCCCCCTTTGTTGGACAATAAGTACAGAAGGTTGGCTGAGGCAACCTATCCTTCAGCCTAGGGGGACAGTACACTTTCTTCCCTAGCCTCATCACCATTACCAAGGCCAGATACAAAAAAAAAAAAAAAACACACACCTCAATTAGTCCACCTCTTCTGGGGAATCACACCGAGGGAAGACACAGGCTCCGAGTCTTACCCTTGTCAAGCGCCCACTTTACACGAGTCCTGCTCCAGAACCACCCTCTGAAAGGCCCATTGGGCTCCACTGTTAAGACAGCCAGTGAACTGTTCACCCGCTCTTGGCGAGAGTTCTTGCCAATTATTGAATTATATTTTATAGTCTATTCGGTTTATTACGTCTTTTTACTGGATAGTCAATTCAGTTCAAAGCCTTGTCCGTGGCTTGCGGCTATGTACCAGTAACCCTTTAAAAGTCTCACATGCGCGCGCGCACACACACACACACACACACGCACCCACAGCAATCTCACTCACTGTTAATGATGTGCTTACTTAACCAATTTAGGCCCCTTAATTCCTATTAATTCAACATAATAGCAATGCTCTCCACTTGAATTAACAACACCCCAGCAGAAAAGCATCGGGCCCCGAGGGGAGGCCCTTGAAAGGCGCCGACACGGCACAATTTCCACATTCTTTGATAAATATGTAACCGTATGTATATCGCTGTTAAAATGCATAACCCTCGCGTAAGACCCCCATCAAGTCCGTTTTACACCTGTATTACATTTCCCCTTCAATCAGCAGCTTTTCCCAGACACCAGCCTCCCACGAGAAGCAGAAAACCATTACAGGAGACTGCAGCTCATTTGCAGAGAGATTGGAGATCACGCTGCATCCAAAAAAGAAGTATGTGAGGCGTTTCTGAGGACAGGATTGATTTATTCCACGACCCTGTTTGCATGCAGCCACAGCCACGGGTGTACTTAATGTAAATCCCCAGGCCTGCATATCGTCTGCACTGCTCACAGCACACAAGAAACAGAAAGTCCTGAGAAAATACACACACACACAAAAAAGAAAAGTGATGTTGATGTGATATGTTGATACACAATACTCGGGTAATCTGATGACGATCACCGAAGAGACGAATGGAGGCAACATTTATATTGTGACATTAAGGGCTGAGATAGTGGAATATAAATAAATAAGTACTTGAGAGTATTTTAATTCTGACTTTAGAAAAACAGATCAAGCAGTGCCTGTGGCTAGAGAAGCCTGACTGCTTGCTCGTGGGAGGTAAAAGACAGCCGGGGAGGAGGGGAGTTGGGGGGGGGGGGGGGGGGGGGGGGGGGGTGCACGGAGGGCGTCTGTTTTGTAATGAGCTGAAACTTTAAATACTGCATAATATATAATGAAAATGGATAGTTCATTTAACTCTCGGGATAAGTCGGGGAAAACTATTAAAATCCATTACTCATAATGTCAACAGAGTAAGCAATGAGTATGAGTGAAGTGAACGCCATATCGCATCGATACTGAGACGTGGACATAAAGTAATAATCAACCTAGAATGGAAGAAAAGACATTAAGCAACATGAATGAATGGACAAAATAGCACTGCCGAAACCCATCGTATCACAAGAAGAAAGCATGAAACTACAACAAATAAAAATACCGACGATTATAATTAATGCGTTCCTAATGTTTCAACGTATAATTATTCCAAGGCAATAAGGAACGCGTATGGTTCATTCGTTTCAATTGAAACATGTTCCACTGAACAGGAAAGAAACGACATTGCGCATACAACGATTGAAAGATATTTCAGACATCTAATGTCCATAGCATTGACCGCATTTATAGGCACAGCAGGTGCAGCGTTGCTCCACCAGTCCACCCACCCCCACCCGCCTGAAATGGAGGCTATGGGCTTCTGAAAAAAAAAAAGAGAAGAAAAACGAAATATGGCGCTACTTGTCAAGCCTTACGTTCTGCTTAGTAATGACAATGTTTGCCCCCTTGGGTGAAGACATACACCATAATAGATTTTTAATAGCACTACAACCACCACCACCCAACCCCCCGCCCCCCCTAAAAAAAAAAAGAAACACATGCAAAATTCCATAATAAGGTGAACGCGGTACACATAAAATATAAACATATTTGGTGGCATTCTCATTCAACACACTCTGCACTTCTTTCTCCGTACAAAAGGTTCCTCTCACTGGGCCGACATTGAGGACATTTCTCTGCAGTGTTTGTATTGAATCCACAAGGCCCTGCCAGAAACCTTCTGAATCAACATATGCCATGTCTGACTTTTAATTTGAAGGTGATCCACCATACACGGCAACACATGCCGTGACTACCTTTCCATGGTGCTTTGAAATTGATTCTTCATCTATGGCAAGGCGTGCCAGACTGCATGTCTGCAGTGGTGATTTCACTCTTAATTTGAAGGTGATCCACCGTACATATAGCGATGTGACTAATGGCTCCGGTGCCCCTGCTGCTAGCAGAACAGGGTGGGATAGGGAAGCGGTTGGCCAATCTACAGCCTCATTGATAACCTCATGTACATTAGCTGCAGGGGTTGTTCTTACAATAATTGTTTCTGCCAACTTATGTGGCAGTGCTATGTATGTGACAAAGAGGGGTGGGGGGGGGGGGGGGGGGGGGGATCCAGCAATTTGGTCTGATTAATAATTGATTTCAGAATTGCCATTTTATTCATAAACTACTTTATTTCAAGCACAATTTTTTTTCCTATTACTTTCGACAGAGAAGAATAATTATTACATTGGCCGCATTGTTTTACACGTTCACAACACAACTACACTGTACTCAATTTATCCACTTTGTTTTGTACTCCCTATCGATGAAACCTCGCCACCTTCAGGATGCAATTGAACTTTACAAAAGAGATATGAGGTGTTTGTTAACCACTAATGACTGCAGCTCACTCGGTTTAAGATGCAGTCACTTCAGAACTAAGGGACTACATAACACTAAAAATAACGATGGCCCCGATTTCAAGGCAGCAATCCTCTTCCCTGATGGCTCGGAGTAATACCACGGAGACACCCTAGACCCACGCTGGTGGTGGTGGCCAGGGATCTGTGTCACCCTAAGCCTCTGACTGGCCCAAACGGGTGCCCTCCTCTGCAGGTTAGAGTGTGCCGCTCCGAAAGCGCAGTCGTTGGAAAACAAATACCCTTATCCTCGCACGCACACACACAGCTTGGATTTCACTGACTCACAATCATCTAGTAATAGCCAGACACAAAGCTGTGGTCTGTCGCAGCCCCATGCCATTACGTCTCTGTGCTATAGTATCAATGCACCGGCAGTGGGTCAAAAGGTCAATAAGTAATTAAGACATGGTTGCCTGAGCATTCCCCATGCACACTTCCAGGTCCCGGCGAGAAAAAAAGGCCAGAGATGAAAGGGGGAGATTTGGGTGCAGGTTGGCAACGTGGGGAGATCGGATTTCCTTAAGTGTGTGTAAATGTTCCTGTCACAGGCAATTAGCATGATTAAGCGATAGTGTGCCATCATCGCGCTGATTAAGAGGACCATGTGTGGACTATGAAGGAGCGTGTTCCCATCTGACTTAGTGTGAACTATTGATGGAGAATTTAATCAAAAGTATGAAACGGTTATATTTATGGTTTTACTCATCATTCTTATCGTTTCTCTATTGTGCGAAGAGTTGCACATATTAGTCAATAACTTTAATATGCATTGTTTTCAGACGTTTGTTTTTCCATAATATTCAGTTTATTTTGACTAACCAAATATTGCAACTTGGTGAGAATTTAGACTCAGCTACCTTATACTCGCGGTCTAAGATAGTGCTTCTAAACCATCCAATTTACATCCTTTGTGCATTAGCGGTGCCTTTTGTTTTACTACTTGCCAATGATATCAAAGCCAGTTGAGTTCTTTCCTTAACTTATTTGCTGTGTGGCCTTTGCGGTCTTTCCCCCTCTTTTCTTTGCTTTTATTCCAGCTGCGCTGTCAGCTTAGTTTGTTGACACTCGGGTCAGGTAAATCGTCTTCTTAAGGTTGACCATTTAAACGCTTTGAAACTTCAGCTATAAAGAATTGAGTTTTAATCATATTTACAAGTGTCATTAGGCTAAAACCAAACCTATGTGCACAAATATCATTTAAATACCAATAATGATAACAAATCCCTACATATTGGGATTTGTCTCATTTAAAGATACACAAACATACCTGACCATTCAGATAGTCTAGCCATGTTTGAATCAATCGTACAATATTTTCCAATAGAATGCAGTGGTTCTACTAAGTAGGTTACCGAGAGCAATTTGTACAATATGTAGGCCAATATCACAGAACACTATAAAGACGAAGGGGCAAGAGGTCCATTGATTTACATGTTGAACAAGAAATTATTCCTTCAGCTTCATTGTTGCTAAAAGAGAGAGGCCAAGGCCAGAAAATTGGGGTCGCTGATAAATGCTATTAGTAAGAGATGCTGGGGGTGGCGGTGGCGGTGGTGTGGTGGGGGGGGGGGGGGGGAGGAAATCAATATGGCAGTTTGTCAAGCAGAGTCTCCGAGGGGGCCAGAGTCCACGCTGCAGAGGTGCAGCGTGCCGCGTCAGCAAAGCACATTATCAGAAATCAAAGGCTCACAAAGGCCTTGAGGAAAAGGGATGCGGGGCCGCTCAACAAGGGCCAGACTTTGGTAATTAAAACCCATTTTATCACAGCCGTCCTGTCACCAGCTCTTCTTTGGCACTATTGACAAGCTGCTGCATGGAGACTGATCACTAATTCCTCTTTAAATAAATGAGCTATGAGTTATTTAAATGAGTGCGGTTCACGGGGAAACTGTGGGTTGTAGAACATGGAAAGAAAGACCTTATTATCGGCACATTTTAAACATTCAAGGATTCTTGATATATTAGTGTCTTGTGACAGGTCATTCCTGTGACTTTACAAATACTAAATTCCCGGGATCAAGTTTTATGTTTAACTAACTGATCATTACTAAAAAGGTATTGATCTGCAACGTATATTTCAAAGTCGTTCATTTTTTTAATTATCATATCCTATTTTTCCATCTGCGTTTGCTTTCTAATAGAGCAAAAGAAATAAATCATAGTATGAGTCACTACAAAAAACGTCATCTCCGTTGGAAGGGTTAATTTATTGTGCTTGCATATATGTTGTTGCTTAATAAGTTTGATTATTTTTATGGGTCCAAGGTGGTGGGGTCCCTGAAACAAAAACATCTCCAATTGTGTAGTGAACTTTCAGAGTTCGGTTGAGTCAGTGATTAATGGAATAAACGGTTCTTATTCATGGCTTCGTTCAGTAGACCATCAAGCTTAATAACAAGTGACACAGTAGGCCAACTGCATTTACTTTTAAAGATTTAATGAGATTAATTAATACAACAATGAATACATTAAATTACAATACTGCCAACCTGAAGAAAGCAGAAGCACTGATTATCAACCTTTAGATAGCAACAGAACAATTACTTCACAGTATATGTTGACTTGCGTAGTTCTCTGTGTCCCATTTGATGCATTCTTGGTTCAGTACTGAGCTCCTTCGTCTTCTTTGTAGGCAAAATAGACCGTTACCTTCCCAACACTTGTCTGCACCGATTCAAAAGCCCCCACCACCAGCCAGCAGCCAACGCCATAGGCTAACGAGGGGATACCTGCAACACATGGATACATTTGTCCATGTTTAAGGCTGACACTTCCATACGGACTTCATTAATTGGCTGCATCAAATAAAGGGGACACAGAGAAGCACATCGCTGATCACATATAATCACACTAACCTAGATTGATGACTTTCAGGACGGTAAAAAACGTGTCTTCGATGTCCAGGTTCTGGTGGGGTGCCTTTGAGCAATGGTATTTAATAAAAGGGAAGCAGCCTGTTCTGAGTATTTGATAGTTAGTCCCCGAGACCGTCCAGTTGAAGTTGGACAGTCCAAACTGATCGTTATCTACGGCGCTATAGCGGACACAGTAAGAGGTCCATGGGGGCAGATGACGCTGCATCAGATGGCAACTCAACACCTCCGAAGCGGTGGGACGAGGTCCAGTCTTGCCAAAAGTGCTTGGAAAAAGCACAATCTTAAGAAAGACGTTATGTATCCTTCTAAATACTTCCTTCATATTGGATTGCATTGTGTCTTTTGATCTTGATTTGAGTCTAAACTGGCAACAAAAAAATATAGTTATTTAAGGTCAGATCAACATCAACATGGTATGCATGGTGGAAACTTAATCTCTGCAAAAACCCAACTAGGTCAAATCGTAGCCGACGACATGGGCTCACTGTAGACGTAGTTAAACGCAAGCGTAAACGCCAAGACAACGGTTTTGACATACAATTCTATCAAGAGTAAATCCGATTTCAGTCTTTCGGTTGCCAGGTAGGCTAATGTTTTGCAGACAGACCGCCTCGACTCGGCATGCGCGTTACCACTGGCATGCTGCAGCGACCGTAGAACCGATGCACAGAAACGCAGCGGACATCGTTTTCCTTACACGCGACCACGCGCGATTGCGCATTTCACACCGCAGATAATTGCATATTTGCAATTGTAGCCTACCAAAAGTTGAATGACAACATTCTCTTATCGGCCACCGTGGTGGTGGTGGTGTTCACCCTTGTGCCTCTGCTGCAATCATCCGGCTGGAAACGGAGCTAAACGAATGTTTCCGTTCAGTGACTGGAACCACTCGAACGATATCCCCTGATCACCAGACTCAATAACCGAAACGGAAACTGTAAAATCCGGTCATGTTTTTATGTCTCATTCACATTCATCTATGTTTCAGTAATTGACTGCATTTATGAATGAATATAACAAAATGATTTAAAATGAACTAGAGCTAGCCTAACTCTATTATTACCCAGCCAATATGTTGTGCTTCAGCTCCAACACAGTTGGATTAAGCTGTCAAAACACCATGAAACCTAACGTTAGTCGGATAGCTCTTCAGATGTTTCATCCTCCAATGCTTGCTCCTTGTTCTGAGCTGCCATCTGCAGCACATCTTCAATGTCCTTCAGCAAATCCTAATAATGATATAAAACACATCATAATATAATCACTACCCTAACTATTGCAAATTAACAGCATCCCAGCTACATTCTCTCTATGTATGGAGAGAATGCAGAAAATTCCTGCAAAGGCTTGACTGAATATACAATATAATGTCATGATGAAGATGAACGGAGCGATCGTTAGGTCATTAACGTGGTACCTTGAAATTAGTGTCTCCTTGTGTTTTAGGGGATGATATTTCCTGATGAATGACTGACAGATTCCGAGCAAAGGTCACCAGTGATCCCAGGAGATCGTCGCCGACGGTTCTATTAATGACACCCCAAACAAACGAGTTTACTAATGATCCCGTCGCTGCCAGCCCAGAAACAATCGCCTTGTTTATCCGCAGCGCTGGGTAAATGAGAACTTTCAGCTGACACTATTGCAGGTCTTTAGGGGGAGGACGGGACCATGTTTCACCATTATGCGGCCATTAGACAGGATGAGAAAGCCAAAGGATTTGTGTGATAAATATCTTAAATAACCCTCTTCATTTGAACCTGCATCGGGGGATTATAATCTTAGTGAGCACAGAGATCTTGGACCTTAATCCACCTAAATTACAGTATTTTGTCTCTGTCCATGGAACCGTGGCCATCCAAATTGTATGCATCACATCTCATGATGGTAGGAAATGTGAGGTAAATGTTTGCACATAGCCTTTCTACTGTTCATGTTTTTTTATGTAATGAATAATTTAATAGATAGGCGACTGGAAAATTATGCCTTGTATATTATCAGTGAATGACCGATTTGGAAGTATTATAAATACATTTCTAAGGCTTTAGTGTTCTTACATTGTAAGTGACTTTTTTTCCAAGTGATGCTTAACAAATTTGGACTCAAAAGTGAAGGGTCATCCAACTCTATGGATGGGGCAGAGGGGGGGCTACATTAACTGTAACAAAGCAATGTAAAAGATACTCACAACATCCCAATGCTGTGTCTCTCACTGCTGTCATGGAGAACAAACATGGTGCCTTTCTTCCTCTGTAACAGAAAACAACACAACGTCACATGTCGGTGGACATTATACTCTCTCTCTCTCTCTCTCTCTCTCTCTCTCTCTCTCTCTCTCTCTCTCTCTCTCTCTCTCTCTCTCTCTCTCTCTCTCTCTCTCTCTCTCTCTCTCTCTCTCTCTCTCTCTCTCTCTCTCTCTCTCTCTCTCTCTCTCTCTCCCTCTCTCTCCCCCCTCTCTCTCTCCCCCTCTCTCTCTCTCCCTCCCCCTCTCTCTCTCTCCCCCCTCTCTCTCTCTCTCTCTCCCTCTCCCCCTGAGATGGAATCAATCATAAGAGACAGTGGGGTTAACATTGTGTTTACCTTTGTGTCGTAGCCTATGCCGTGAGCCTTGCACATGCTGAAGAACACGCGATGGTAGAAGATGGACAGGTTGGTGTGGCGCAAGCGGTTCACTAGCACGGCGTAGCGCTGGCCCGCAGCATGCTAGGAGAAAACAACAACAACAGAATAGCGAATGACTACACAATCAGGTCTAGTTGTGTTTGACTGCCAGCCGAAAGGTTGTGGGTTCGAACCCCCCCCCCCCCCCCCCCCCCCCGTGACCCCAGTCTACCTGTAGACATTCTTGTGCAATATGTCTCACCCCTACCTGCTCCTTAATGACCTCGCATCCAAATCTGTAAAAGTGTCTGCTAAATGACTACACACTGAGTTCTAAGGTATAGTTAATGGTAACCAGTAGCAGGCATGCCTTGAGGTCATCGTGTTCACTCGTCTCATACACTTTAAAAACTCAACTCAACTCACTCTTCACAGGGATCAGCCATTTCTCCTCCAGATTGTCAGCACCAAATGCCAACGGCAATTACACTTCAGTCAATAATAAAAATGCAAGACAAGTGATTCCCTTTTTTTTCTTTTTGCCGTACAAATAATTAAATGTTAAAGCTAATAAGGTACAAGATACACTCCCTGTACAACACTTGAAGGACAAATAAAAATCCTATTAATCACAATGCAAAAAAAATAATAGCTTAGAAATGCATGACCTATATTTTCATAAACGATTCTTTAAATGATTTGGAGATCCTCCGACTCTACAAATACATAAAAAAAATAAAAAAGTAACACTCCAGAGGCTGAATACTTAGAGGTGGCATATAGTTAAAAAAATACCCCCGCCTCGGGCACTATTTGCACCTTCTGGAGACAACAGCAGGACTAAGACCAGACGAGCTCAGGAGGCAGACCATAACTCGCTACCATGGCCGCGTATTTATGGCTGTCAGACACCGGACCCTCGCACGACGATAAAAGCGTCCAGCAGGGATTTAATTGTGTTTGTAATATGCAGGCCCCTAATGATAGCCGGGGCTAAAGCCATTAACCAGTGCAGTGGCTGAAATGCTGTGTGGGGAAACACCAAGCCACTGGCTAACAGTTTGATCAAAATAAAACAAACTGGGATCAACAAGCGTAAACTCAGGCATGCTGCTAATAAAAGACGTCTATTGTTTAAGGCCTGGCACCAGGTTGATGAGGTGTTGAAGCACACATACACATGCATAATGAATATGGTATGAATTATTAATGTCTCGTTTATTTAGGCTCATCTATCAAAATGATAATGAATTCATCAACTAAACACCAATTCGGCTCAGCACGTAATTACAGTATTTAGTTGTATTTAACAAAAATCCATTGCAAAAACACTGATCAATCGGTGAGAACAGTGTGGTTGCAAATAATACGTTTTGAAGCCTCTGCTGCATTTAAACGATGCAAAAAGCGAACTAAAAGTATTTCACTGAAGCCACAGTTGGTTGCTTAATCGTCGCGCCTGTTGGCATGTCCAAGTGTGAAGTCAGGAGAAGAGTAAAGATGTGACAGTAAAGATACAGTCTAAGGAGAGGAACAGGAAATAGTACTTTGGATGGACTCTCTGTTTCAGGGGACTTCTCTTGGGTTGGCAACGGCACAAGTAAACGACAGGACCGGCAGTCCAGAGTTGCACCCGTCACCACCAGGAGCAACTGGGTCATGGCAAGCTGGTCACTGTATCTCAGGTCCAGATCGATAGCCCACACCTGCAGACACAACCATGAAGATCACAATCAAGAGCTTATCTAGCAGCATCTTTGAGCAAAATCTAACCAAAACGTTTTTCTTTTTTTATATATACACATATGGTTTATTTGTTGTTTCTGAAGGAACTATTGAACATTGAAGATGTTAAAACAGTGTATACGAATATTAAATAAGGCGGATACCTTGTAACTCCTTGCAATATTATCCATGTTGAGCAAGGCAGGGAGAAGACAAACAATGTTAAATCATTCAGAAATATATGTTTGTGTGTGTGTGTGTGTGTGTGTGTGTGTGTGTGTGTGTGTGTGTGTGTGTGTGTGTGTGTGTGTGTGTGTGTGTGTGTGTGTGTTTGTCAGCATTAAGAAAGGCCACACCACCCGTGTAGAGAATATCCTAACCCATGGTTAGTCTGTTAGGCCCCACGTCTGGTGAGGAACATACTTGTGATATGGGTGGTAAATGGCGTCATTATAAGTATATTAAGGGGTCAGGTACGGTCGTAGCCTTCTGCTTAAACGGGGCTAATTTTCCTCAATAATAACCTAATAGCTATGCCCTCTCTTCAAAATGGCATATAAATCACGAGTGAAGGAGTTGTTAATAACTAAGTGGCAGTCGCCTGCCTTCCTGCGCTGTTCCTATTTGTCAAGGTAAACGCTGCTGCCACCGAATGCAAATAGCTGGCTGCCTCGCGCGCGCCACGCTGGCTACGGCTAGTTGATGTGCACTGGCACGCGGACATCTGACCGCGTTTCACGCTAGTTATACGGCCTCTTCTTCTTCTTCTTCTGTATTCAAAACGGTCAATTTAAGAAGTCTGTTTGGTTGTTGACTGAAAAGTTGCCAAATCCGTCCTGAGGTGTTGGGAGGTCATAATGAAGACAATTGTACGGAGCAAACAATAATGTCTAATGACAATAATCAACATTTTATAATGTCTTAGTGTCGATTATAAAAAGAAAATGAAACCTGATTTGTCGTGGAGATACTTCAAAGGGAATAATGACAATAATTGAGGAATCTAAAGCAATTCAAATTTTGTGAACCGGTTAAACTTGTTAGATTTCAATTGTAACCATTTGCGATTCAAATAAATGTTTAGAAAAAAAAGCCACCTGTATCACAACAGCACATATGTGTCTGCATATATTGTTCAAGGTTAATTTAAGATTTAGTTTAGACCGAAGACTGGCATCAATAATCTTTATTTGTCTTCATGTACGAAAATAACCTCAACTCATATTACAGTTATTATCATAAGCAGTAGGTTTAATAAATAAAAAAAAAGAGTAAAGAAATACATAAATGATTGAGGCTGGTGTGAGACGGGTAATAGTAGACGGGTTCCCCAATAATCTGGGACAGTTAAAGGTAGCTACCTTTGAATGGATAAGGGTCCATGTGGCCCCCGGGTTGATACATAGGGCCCCAATGGACCCACTCAACATCAAACTGCAATGTCCCATTGTCCCTCTTAACAAAGCTGTGGAGAATCTCAAACCCAGATTGTACCTGTTTTCTATAGCCTTGCATTTTCATTAAAAACCTTAATGCTGCAGATGGGACCCCACCGTTCCACAATGTGGAGGAGGAAAAAACACTGCAAGGGCAAACATATGTGACCCACTTCTTTCCATCAAATAAAGTAGGCAGCTTTTAGCAACAGGTTTGAATCTAAATGGATGTTTAAATCCAGACAGGTTTGTCTGTGGTGATAGTGTGTGTGGGTGTGTGTGTGTGCGGATGTGTGAATGTGTGTGTGGATGTGTGAATGTGTGTGTGTGTGTGCGGATGTGTGTGAATGTGTGTGTGTGTGTGTGTATATGTGTGCGTGTGCATGCGTTTGTGTGTGTGTGTGTGTGTGTGTGTGTGTGTGTGTGTGTGTGTGTGCATATGTCTGCGTGTGCATGTGTGTGTGTGTGTGTGTAGGGCTGTGATTCAGACTATAATGGATCTGCCTTCAATTGAGGCGCAGGCTGTTGCGGTCAATTCTTGATAAAAGGGACAATGAGCTATATTCAGTCATGGTCTTCGTTAAATGTAAAATTAATTGTCAGGCTGCACTGTAACTGTCAAAGATAATTGATACATTTTTAATTCAAGAACTAGATCTATATATGTATATATATATATATTGTGTATATAAATATATAAAGATCTAGTTTGTGACTGTGTGACTGTGTGTGTGTATATATATGTGACTGTTGCTCAGTAGCTCATATAAGAAGAGTGTAACTTAGAGTGTAGCTTGTCTTTTCGGATGCTCAAGATTATGTCATTAAGTTCTCCCCAACCAAAGTTAGTTGGTCAGTGCATTAGAGTAACTGAAAATCTTTACTTCCCAACAGAATTCTTCATACCAAATAGTTTTTACCCTTAAAATAAAAAAATAAAAAGCCCTACAGTACATTAAAGTATTATACAATTATCCAGTATGAACGTCAATGCAAGACAATTTGCATTGGCTTGGCCTTCGTGAAGTCCTTCACTCTGGCCATAACACAACTCCCTCTAGTGGCTGCATCCGTTCTGCAAATCTGTCCTCAATCGCCGTCTGATTGGAATTCCATTATGATCGTACACACAGCATCAAAACGAAATGGAAAAGAAATTATGCAAATAGAGAAATTAACTAAGATAATAAATAAGAAAAATATTAATACAAAAGGGCAATGAACAATGGTTTTCATTGTAGTAATATTTCCGTAGTGTTTTTTTGTGAGGAAGATAAAAACATTTATCATCACTCTTTGCAGAATTGTAAAATAATTCTAGTCCATTCCTTTAAGTGTTTTAGTTTCAGTTTTTATTTTATAGCACAATTCGTCAAGAGAAGCGTTTCATTGCACTGCTTTGGATCAATAGGTAGTCAATGTGGCCACATGCGTGAAGCCGAGCCTTTAGACCATCACACATTGCGCCTTCCTCGCAATACCATAAATCCAGCAGGTTTCAACGCATCAAAATGTGACGGATAAGATACGGCTGCTGTAGCGCCCCTCCATATAATAGCAAGATAAATATCAGGAAAGGGAGCGAAGCAAGTGACCAGTCACGGGTTAAACACTGACAAGGTATTCCCAGCCAGCGGTCAGATCACTTTAGGATGACCTATTGTCTGGAGGATAAGGTAGCTCGGAGTTTCCTGAGTGTCGCGGGGTGAAAGGTCGAGCTTTAAACGGTGGAATCAGCGTATTGACACAATGAGACCTGACAGTTTATTACACGGCCTTGTGAAACGTTTGGCCGCGCGCCAACTGTGTTCTTCTCTGTTTTGCAGGTCCCCGGGGGGCAGTAAGTGGGGGAGGCATCTATCTAAGAAAAATAGATATATAATCCCAGAATGTGCCTAAAAATTGATCTCCCTGACCGTGGACGGGCGAAATGGAGTCTTCTGACACCAGGCCCATCGTATTTTACCTGACAGACGACAGCTTTAAATTGAACTCACACACTCCCGCTGGCGTCTTACCTTCTGCCTCATGGTGCCGGGGTCCAGGAAGGTGGCCAGGTCTATGGAGACGTAGCCCAAGATCTGGTGCTCCAGGCAGGCGTGGCCCACGCGCAAGCAGAGGGCATGCAGGGCGTCCGGGCGTACGGAGGCCTGGGGGACGCTGGAGCCCAGGGTCTCCAGCCGACAGGAGCCGTGGAGCTGGTCCCCGCAGGACAGCACGTTCACCTCCCCTCCGGGCTCCAGCAGCAGATCCACCGTGAGGCAGGTGACACTGTGGGAGGGGGGGTAGGCCTCCACCAGCCCCCCTGGGCACGCACGCACAGAGGGAGGGAGAAAGTTGCATTTGCCAACTCAACTCAACTTAACTTGTTTTTTCCTCGTTTGAAGTTATTTTTCTACTTTGTTAGTTTTTAAAAGAAAAAAACATTTTGAAACATGAGCAGTCGCAGCTGCAAGAAGTAATCTGTCCAAAGAAATACAATTGTTATTTAATAAAAAAATAAAATAAAGGGCACTACATTATTGCCCACTAAACAAGGGCACGCGAAATTAAGAGTTGACTCCCAAATGTTGCCATTTCTTCCCTGAGTGAAAAGCATTCCATGGTTAACAATAGGAGCCTGACCTTGCCCGAGGAAGGTTTTCAGAAAGCAAGCCCAGTCGGGGAAGCAGGAGGCGTTGGCAGGCCGGGCATGACGGGCGAGCCACGCGGGGATCTCGTCCACATACTTCTGCACGACGTGTTCCTGCGGAGAAGCAGAAGGGGGGGGGGGGGGGGGGTGTGGGAGAATCAACATAAGAGTAGAACATCAACATGATCCTAGTGGTGGAGTCAACTCTGCGTCGGACACTAGGAATAGTCGAGTAAAAGGTGGTACGGTCAAAACCCCCTTTTCCTGTTTTCCTGTTGGGATTGGGACAATCTTTCCTGCCTTTACTCAACTATTCCAAGTGTCCGCCACCGCAACCACGTATAACCCCAATCACTGCTGTAGCTGTCTGTTATCGTTAGCGCGTCTGTTAAGGGGGCTGCTTCAATCTCTTTGTGCGTGTCTGTCGGGCACTATTGGGGGGGGGGGAAGGGGGGGGGGGTGTATCTGTGAGTGACAGCCTATTATCAGAAGGCCTCGAGAGCCTAATGGCTTTAACTCACAAGCCACGGAGACACAGCACCCGGACCTCCATAACAACTACCCAGGGCTGGGGCAGATGATGAATACCTAAAGCAACCCCCGTCCCCCCCCCCCGTCTGGGGATCAATGACGTTGGGATCGATAGTACTCTCTTGTTTCTGTAACTAGGAAACGGCGTAATGGTTTCGCCACTTAATTATGCTGTTAATTGCAAACTTTTACTGTGTCCACCCGAAAACAGTTGTATAACACTCTTCTGTGATCTTTGGTCTTTTTTTTTCAGTTCTAAATACAGTGTGTGAGTGTGTGTGAGCACACACTCACACCGAGCGTGTGTGTGTGTGTGTGGTTTTAACACAAACAATGACCAAGAAATTAAAACCCACATTCAAAATGACCTTTATGAGAATCCTGAATGTGACTCACATTCAATTCAAATGTAAAGATTATCTTTTTTTATTCCCTCACTTTTAAATAAATCCCTGTCTCCAGAGCATTTCCTGTCATTTGTACGGAAGAAGAGATTATGCACGCTGGTATTCCGGTCATGTCAGCGACAGCATTCTCATATTCAAGCCGCGGTATCCGAGGCGAGGCCAAACACTACGCGCGTGTTTCCTACTCCCCTACACCAGCCATAAAACACACAATGGTGCGGCAGAGAGCGTAAGGGAGCGGCAGCCATTTTCAACGGAAGAGCGCTCTCAGCCGGAGACTTGCCTGTGTAGTTCCATGAAACAGCGGGACAGAAACAAATGAAAACTGCTTGTTTTGCAATAAATTATTTGGACTTAAACTGCGACCAGGACTCTGTGATGGGATTGGAGCGTTGCTCGGTGTCCACGCAGCCTGTATAATGAAATGAGATGTAGCCACCGGCCCCTTCTGATTTCATTTCTCTTGTTACACACTGAGAAAAAAAAAAAAAAGATTGAGAAACTGCATTTTCTGGAAACATAACGTGCATGATTCAACAACAAATCCCGTGAGAATTTATGCAAAAATCCTTAGTGGTAAAAAAAAAAAAAAAAAAAGTACAGTTATTTTGTCTTAACATCCGTACTCAGACAGAAACCATGCCCAATATTTACAGAGCAGAGTCTTTAAAAACCCTCTTCTTCTCCGACCATATTGATAAAGCTCCACCTAAGTACTGGGGCACCAAAGATGGGCTCTGACGCAGCGTGACCCTGTAGGAAATACTCCATCTGCTCAGGCTATTAGGTGTCATTTCGGCCCTCTGGTGCCTAATGATCCATATGCAAGCTGTGTGTCGTAGTGTTTAAGTGTTTGCATGCCCCCAGCCCCTTCAGGCATTGTATGTTTGCAGACCTACACATCTTTAACCTCTGTTTGAGTGTGGGTGGGGGGGGGGGGGGGGGGGGGGGGGGGGGGGTATATATGTGTCGAAGGGGGGTCCTGCAACATTCTGGCTTCCCAATATTTGGGCCCATTCTCCCCGCTATCCATGGAAGGGGAGAGGCTTTGTCCTCCTCCTCCTTGTCCCTCCCTCCCCTGCCCCTCCAGACACGGCTTTTCCTTTTCTCTGGAGGAAACAGAGGGGCCGATCCTTTTTTCCTACACTTCTTTTTGTTGGAAGAGCACATGGCTTCCTTGTTTTGGTCGGAGGCCGGCTGCCCCTTCGCTGAGTCAACCCTCCCAGACCGAGCAATAATTAAAACATATGCCCACCGTCTCTGGGAGGTGATGCCAAGGCTACAGCAGCCACACAAAGGAGCGGCACACTACAACATGCAGACATAAGATCCTCAATAGGAGGGAGCTCATCGTGGATTCTGAGGATTGGTTTCTGAAGTAAACGGTTCATTTTTGGGGGGAAATTTACAGTTTTCTTTTTTGTCAAATGTATATGTCCATGTCTCTTTTATTAATCAGAAGTCTGTTACAATTCTTTCTTCTTTATATTAAAGTGTTAACATTGTAACGAACATGTCTTCAAACGTGAAAACCCAGACGAAATTCTCCAGAGTGTTGTTAATTGTGAGTGTCCTGCAGCAGTCACAGTGACTGCTATTAGCGCTAAATCTTTTATGCTGTTGTAATGAGTGCTATATGTCAAAATATGCTACCCTGCTTTAAGTGTGGCAGCAACTGTTGCTGCTGTAGGGGTCGCATATAGTAAAGAGATAAATCCAACATGAAATATTCATACACTTGATTGTAACTCTAAATGTTTTGTTATGGTAAATGCGTCACCGCGTCATGCATAATGGTTCCTACACTCTGTGGAAGAAGCCCATAATATTAGAATTAACATCCTTTAAATCCACAGAGCATAATATAACACGTTTAGCCGCTCATTCGTTTTGGGGAGGGGGCTAAAAAAACAACAAGGAGGGAGCCAAGCAGAGCGGGCCCTGCGTGCCTCTTGCGGCGCGGGGAGCGCGGGATGTGGGCTTGCCTTTGATTAAAAGAGCAAGGTGTAGAATAAAGGCCAGTTTAAGTGTTGTGTCCATATGGCCCCAGAGCCCCGAGGCAGCCAGCCTGCGCTGGGAGGCCTCGGCATTCTTCCCTCTCCATGGGACCCCAGCTGGTGAGACAAACACACTTACTCCCATGCGCCGCCTCAGCCACCATTATTCTCTCTCTCTCTCTCTCTCTCTCTCTCTCTCTCTCTCTCTCTCTCTCTCTCTCTCTCTCTCTCTCTCTCTCTCTCTCTCTCTCTCTCTCTCTCTCTCTCTCTCTCTCCTCTCTCTCTCTCTCTCTCTCTCTCTCTCTCTCTCTCTCTCTCTCTCTCTCTCTCTCTCTCTCTCTCATATAATTAACAGCACCAATGACACAACAATTACAGCCCTCCAAAACACACACACACACACACCGACACAACACACAGACTTACATATATGCAAACACACACACACACAGAGTGATTCAAAGAAGCGGCTAATGGGAGCAAAGCAGTAAGCACCATAAGAAGCTTGGGAGGGCTATTTGTGCTTTGAAATGAAATAAAGAGTAAAATCATTGTGGTTCAAGCCCAGAATGATTAGCCTGTAATTAGTTTACAGGAAGCTCCCTGTTAAACGGCCAAATACGGTAATTAACGCCTGACAGAAAATCAAAGGCTACTTTGTAAGTATATGAGAAGTAAGTGCCACAGGCTTAGAAGGTGAGTACAGATTAAAAAAATACTCAACGAGCTATTACTGATAACTTATTTATTTCGGATGATTTGCTTGGTTTTGTGTTCTGCAAGGAACGAGTTCAAGAAAGGTGTCCCAGATTCAGTCGATGCATTTCTGAGCATCACTTTAAACAGAAATCGAGAGATACAGATTCAATACCAAGGTAAGTATTCCCCTCCCATACTTCCCACTGTATGATATTCTACTGGGGGTTATCTTAGGTGCCTTCAACATCGAATGCTAGGAGGTAAGCCAGGGTAGCGATGTCCCTGTGTTGGGTTTATGGTGCTCTTTAACCCCTCCGCTCAAAGCAATACATGCCTTAGACTACGGTGTGGGTGTAAGCATGCTCAGATAGCCATTGATTTAATGCTCTCAGTTCGCATGTTACTTAAAAATACTGTACCACAGGGACCGCTGTGTGAGGCTGTGTCCGTACCCTTACCGTAAGCTGACTGATGGTCACCGAGTGACCTCACTGTGACCTACACTTTAACTCACTCCCGTGAAAGGAAAGCATTGAAGGAATAGTGTTGTGAAGCGTTTTGAATGCGTCATCTTTCAGACAGGATCAACGCAATTCAAAACTATGTCCATTCATTTATCCAGCATTTTTTCACCTTGCTTATTCCTCTGGTTGAAGCTGATAGGCAGGGAGCAACACACACACACACACACACACACAAAAACAAACACACACGCACACATATTTAGCATTACAATACCCCAAGCTGTATAAGAGCAAAAGTTTGGATTTACGCAGAAAGACACAAGCAAAGAGAAGATGATGACAGGAAAAAAATGTATAGAATACAGTCAAATCAAGTCCAAAATAAAGTCTCTGAAAGTATTTGACAAAAATTGGACTATGCAGGTGCACAGCATCTGCTAAACGGTTATATCTGTACCTGAGTACACTGTTTGCTCCACAGATCCGGACCCAGGCGCTGGTACTCCTGCAGGGCCCAACTGTAGCAGCTCAGATGGCAAACGTCACAGTAGGCGGTGCCACGACCGCCAAACTCGGCGTCCATCTTGAAGATCCAACGCTGCACCTCCATGTTGTGCATCATCAGCCGAGCCAGAGTTTCATGAAGCTAACCCACCAACCAGATGCATCAGAATACAAAAGTACAACAATAAAACTCCAAAGTTAAGCAGGTTCTTCCAGGGTGAGGACTTCAGGTCGGGTCTCAAGGTGTGTTTAGGGGTGTTGTTTGCCTGGCTTCTCTCACCTGGGGGAGGAAGTATATGTCCCCATGGCCAGGTGGCACCGCCACCTCCGCCCCGGTGAAGATCCTCCTCCCTTCGGACTTGGTGCCATAGCGCTGGGCCACGGCCGGCTCCGGGCCCAGGATGGCCACCCCCAGCTCGTCGGCCACAGCCAGGTCGTCCACGTGGGCCACGCCGCCCACGATGTAGGCCCGCCTTCCCTGGACCAGGTTCCTGATGCGCCGCAGGGCTCGTGGGCTGTACTTGAGCAGCGTAGACAGGCACATGCTGTGGGTCTGGAGGGAGACACTCACACAGGAGAGAGAGAGAGAGAGAGAGAGAGAGAGAGAGAGAGAGAGAGAGAGAGAGAGAGAGAGAGAGAGAGAGAGAGAGAGAGAGAGAGAGAGAGAGAGAGAGAGAGAGAGAGAGAGAGAGAGAGAGATGAACGCAGTACCTGGGAGTTCTCTGTGGCTCTTCCAAGGATTGCACCTGAGCCTGATTTATCATAGTGAACAGACAACAGATCTATTATTGTAATAGCCACCAGGGTGGTGACCTCTCCTGTATTCCAGCAGGTTGAATTGATACAAGCTGCCAGTGGATGGTTTACCCAATCCTTCACCCCTTTTAATGTGTCCTAGCAATGAGCTCCTTGGGAATACAACTAATTACTTCACATCTGTATTTATTTGATCCACATGGAATTATCCCTTCTGTCACTGGCAGAGTGTGCTGCCAGCCATGGGTAGCAGTGATTCATCTCAGCAACACTGCTTGGCACAGTTTAACAATGGAACAGCAGGAAAATCAATGGAGAAATTAATAAGAATGTACCATTTAATATGGTGTGAATCATAACATAACACATTTTGGGTTGGAATTTTACTGAGCATTAATGAACAAATCGGTCATCTATGATATAGGTTCATACCAATAAATATTTTATCCCAAAAATATGTATATATATATTTTTTTGGTTAAATAGTTAATAAAGTTTAACAGTTAAATAATAGGAAGAGATATCGGTTTAAATAAATACGTAAAAAAAAAGTGGATATGTTCCGTAAAGTTAATGATTATTCCCTGGCAAGGACCATTTAGACAATTTTAATAGTGTTAGCCTCTACTTTACAAACCTAAATGTTAAAATGTGTTCCACGTTAATGTTTTTCCATGTAAAACTTAAAACAGTTGTATCAGTGGTATTACTCAAGCAGGCTAGTGCCCTCTACAGGGCAGTGCATGCATTTCACATTACAAGAGCGCTCTCAATGACTCTGATTCTAGATAAGGGTGAACGTCTAAACACGGACGAACAGAGGCTATTCCCATGAAGCTTACCGGGAAGTACTCCAGAGCTTCCGGTGTGATGATGGTGAAGCGCTTGTCGTTTAATAAAGACGAGGACCTCGAGTGGCCCTCAGTGGCCCCCGGGGCCTGAAGCTCCAGCATACGGGTGTAGTAGTGAGCGATGTCCTCGCCCAGGGGACGGGGGGCCACGTAGATCACTTCAACATTGCCATCTGAAACAACAAGCGGCGCGAGGTGAGAGCGGCAAAATCTGTGTCAATATATTACACAACATTTGACATTATGTTACATTACATTACATTACGTTACATTACATTACATTACATTACGTTACATTACATTACATATGAAACGGTGGCAGAGCCACCCTACCTCTGATATCAGCCAGTCTGCTTATCTGCGTGTTCTGAAGGATGCCAAAGTCCTTCAACTGCATACGCTGGCTCTTACTGTAGCCTATCGCAAAGATGGAATAAAATTACAGGAGAACCATTTCATTCATTAGCATCCACCGAAAGCTTTTGTTTTGTGGCGATTTGTAAAACGGTGATCATATGATGGTAGGTATTAAATATGTGTTAAGTGTTATTATAGCATATCACACTTACACAGCATTCGAGTATTAGTATCCACCTTGCTCACAGACACACACACACACACACACACACACACACACACACACACACACACACACACACACACACACACACACACACACACACACACACACACACACACACACACACACACACACAACAATTAGTCTGTGGACTAGATGTCCTGACCTATTAAAAGGCACCAGGGTTTGAATACAATCTTTTAAATGGGTTGCTGAAATTAATTAGCTTAATGATGTTAATGGTTTTTGAATGAATATAATTGCATTCTGCTCAGTACTATTGCAACAATGCCATAATAACAAGGTTGTAACAATTACTGCAACCAAGTAAATAAACATCACAGGTTGGGTGTTGTGCCGTTATTGTCATTGTGTTGATTATCATCGCGTAAATATAGCTGGGGCGGCCTTGTACAAGCCTTGTGTAGGTGTGTGTGCACACACAGTGACACCCTCCAGGATTGGGTCTGTCTGTCTGGATCTCTGCCTGAGAGAGAATCCTCAAATGAATAAAGGTAATTAAATGATTGGATTCATGCTAATTAACAACAATGGGGTTCAACTTTCTAATTATCCTTGCTCACATGCCACTCTCCGTAGCCACCCCAAGTGCAAATAAAGCATTCCATCTGCTGGTAATTAGGCTTAATAATTTTAGACAATCGCTCAATGATTTACAAGGCACACGGCTGATTACAGGCTAAATGTGGGCTCCGCACTGGGATCCGCACACGGAGAAGGGATCCCGGCACACACACAAAAACATGCACTGTGGATAAAAAAGTGGGCTGCGTCGATGCTGATTTCTTTTCAAATCAGTGTTTTTTTGTTTGGTTGTTGTCGTTTTTGGGCTTAAACGCACACGTGTGTGAGCAGTGGCGTGTCCCCAACACAGATCCCCCCCCCCCCCCCCCCCCCCCCCCCCCCCCAAAAAAAAGACATCTAATTTGCTTCTTCTGAGAATTCAATGGTGATTTGGAGTAAATTGCCCGGCGCCCCGGCATGTCATCTGGCTGGGAGAGGTCTCCTGCAGAGAGCCATTTGAATAGGACAGGCGGCCTTGACCAGGGGTACAGGCTGGAAGCAGCGCGGTGGTGGGCCTGGTCCACTGCTGCTGCATCAGATGTGTGCGTGCGTGCGTGCGTGCGTGTGCGCGTGCGTGTGCGTGTGCCCGCTTGCGTGTGTGGATGTGATGCCGACACAGAGCGAGGTACCTAATGATGGAATGTGGATAATGGTCCTCTTGGAGGACTGGATGTGTTTCCAGTTGGCTGCCAGATGCTGCAAATAAAGAAAAGGAGAGGAGAGAGTAGGGAGTGAAGCCATCCGTGTGCGCACACACACACACACACGCACACACACACACATGCATGTAGACTTCCACCATCCTCATCACATCATCTTCATCCTCCACCCCCACCCCCCCCCCCCCCCCCCCTTCACAGCTCAACATGGAGCTCCTCACACCAAGACACTCACTGAGCCACGCAGAGGCAAGCCGTGCATTAAAACACCACCATCTCCATTCCATTAAACGTTTTCTTACAAAACTCTTTTACCAATTAATTCAATCACCACGCTCCACGATGCGCACTGCCAGAGGACTATCTGCAGGCTTAATTAACCGGGTGTATGTACGCACGTATGTTCCAACGGTTGGAACATACATGAGACCATGCGTACGGACAGTGACGGTACAAGCGTTTCGACACGTAATTAATATGCCAGCCATGTTCAGGGAGATGTAACCGCTAAAGCGAGGGACTTGACACCTACTCCGAAGGGGAGGAAGGCACGGTGAAGCAGCAGTCTTACCTCTCCGAAACCTATACGTTGGAAGTTCAGTGAGGTAATTGAATTTTGAAGTCTGACGTCAACGCTTTAATTGGCAAAGGTTGATGCATGGCTGAGTTGTATCATTTATGTTCCGAATCCTCAAGATTTAACGGCGATAAATGTGTGGGGATAAAAAGCGTATCCATTTGTAGTATTAAAAGTCAACAGAGACACGGCAGTCGTACCTGGGCTCTCAGCCGGTGGCTCTCCAGCTGTCTGTGGCGCCTGGCCTGCAGGGCCTTCCTGACCCGGTGCATCTGAATGCGCATCAACCAGGAGATGGCCAGGGTGCCCGCCGCCCACTTGCGCCGGCGGTGGTGCAGGTAGGCCGCCCGGGCCAGGCAGCCCCTCCAGCAGGACTGGATCCGGACCGCGGCCGCCTCCGTGCCCCCTTCCCCCTTGTAGCGCTGGCCGGGACGGAGCAGGAGCGCCCGCACCTCCGGCTGGTTGTCCAGGGTTGAGAGCAGGGCGGTCGCCGGGGGGGTCGCCCAGCGCCAGGTCAGGCCCAGGCCCAGGCCGCACTCCGCCAGCCTCTCCCCGTTCACGTGGGCCAGGGGCACAGCGTACTGCAGGAGCAGCTTCTCCAGGGCGCGGAGCGCGTCCACCAGGCTGCCCCACAGCAGGCAGAACTGCTTCTTGAAGCGGCAGAAATCTGCAGCGGTGGGGTCGAGCCGGCCGCCCGCGATGGTGAATGGGAACCTGCTGACGGCCGCCGCGGGAGCGACCTGCAGAGACGACTAGATGCAGAGAAATGGCTTCTAAGCAGCAGTAGTAGTAGTAGTAGTAGATAGGTAGAGCTATAAGTAGGTCTATACAAAATAATAGCACTATCATTTATGTTATAAAAATAATAATAGTATCATAATAATAATAATAATTATAATAATAATTTTAATAATAATTGTTATAATACTTTTATTTATTCATTTATTATTACAATATTTAGATTTTTTTTAATAAAAAGCATTATGAATAATAATATTAGAATTATTTGAAATCCCCTTCCTTTCAAGCATCTAAAACCACACAGCACTCAAACTCCTCCCATGTGTATTTACCTCAGGGATTTCAGGGGTCCGGCGCTCATCACTCGGCCCCAATGCACTCTGGGGGTCTGACCCCAGGGACATGGGGGTGGCAGGGGGTGTTGGTGGCAGGGCAGTCAGGGTAGCAGTGCCCTCTCTGCCAGCCCTCCCTGGTGTTGGTCCAGGCTCCCCGCTCCATGTCAGCTTATGGAGCCTTACCGGCCTGTCCCCAGGCGTGTCTTCAACACACACACACACACACACGCATGCACACATACACACACACACATGCGCACGCACGCACACACACACACACACACATTCACATATACACACACATAAACAAGGCAAGGATGAAGCAGCCGTGCATTGCAGTCACTTACTAACTACTAGAGAACTGTCGTTGTTGTGGTATTTTAATCTCACAAATAACAGCTAATAAGGGAATTGTTAAGAAGAGATTGGCTTGTAGCAGCGAGCGCTCAACACAATGTCTGATTGCTTCAGAAGCAACACCATTGTATTTAGATCCCTGTGCCAAGTCTCAGAAATTCCGGGAGGAGAGATAGAGCTTTTCACCGCTGTTAAAATTGTTCTCGTAATATTGTACACTTTGTTATTTGAAATCATCCATCTGGAGTCTGCCCCAATATAAATAATATATTGATATGAATGGCTATACGATGCATATAGGGTGTTTGCGTTTTATCAACAATCTTAGGTAATTCTAAAGGTAGAATCTTTGTGAGAAAAGAAAAGACCGACCTGTGCTGAGGGAAAAGGTTTGTGCTTCTCTGGCGTGAAGAGACACAGCCTTGTGCTGGACCAACGTTTGAAGCGAACACACGTCTGGCGCCGGCGAAGGAAGACCGTTGTCCAACAACCTCGGCACCCCTCCAAAGAAACATCACATCAGCGTTACGTTATCATGTCATCACAATACATGCAAATTTATTGATATAAAATGTAATTCATGTAGTAATTACCATTAAAAATATGATTATTATTTAAAAAGTGTGTTTCAGCCAAATAAAATCTTACGGTGTGATATGTACTTAGTTATAGTGGTTTGGTTACCAATAGACACACGGGTTAGATGTTAGGGTTTCAGAGAGACACCACATATCCAGACCAAAGCACACAGAGCATTTGTGTAAATATGATGACCCCTTCAGTACCGGTTCTCAGGCCTCCTGCCTCTGACCGGGCCAGGGGCAGGTCACTGGGCTGCTGCCTGGACACCATGGTAGAGAGGCCCACTGTGGGGCCGGTGATCACTCTATGGTGGGCTGCCTGAAGCAGGGGATAACAGAAGGTGTACTTTGGATCAAAACAAGAACTGGTATATGTTGTATAATTTCAACCCTCATTTTTGGAACTTCCTGCAAATCAAGGATGTCCATTAGAAAACATTACATTTATCTAACGCATCGTACTCAGTCCTAAAGGAATTGAATAAACTTAAATAAACAGTTATGTATATTTGTAATCATTTAATCATATGATCATGGTGCAGCATTATTTATATCAATATGAGGTAAGTCAGTGAGCTGAATTTAGAGTAAAATCTTTAAGCATAAGGTTCACTTGTTTAGAGGGCACATAATATCTGCGACCAAGTCTCTACAGAGAGCAGTTTAAATGTTATCTGTTTTTCATCACAGGAGATGATGAATTATGTGGAAGGATGTGTTATAGAACAATACTATTGTACAACAAACAGATTATCTTGATTAAAGAGATGGGGGATCGAATCGAATGGGAGATCTATAACACATTAACACACGCATTGACAAAGTTGTAAACTGCCGTAATTAATTACAACTCTGCAAACTATAGTCGCTCTCACCAGAATTTAAGACTCATTCTTTTCCTACTCTTGTTAACCTTTACAGATAAACTGTTAAGCCTACACAGTGAAAACTGCAGATGGAATTTTCCTTGATTGCTTTTATAGTGATTGATTCAGCTGTCTTCCCCGGTCTGAAGAGATACGTATGAAGTTTAAACTTCCTGCTCCTCCAAACCTATCACTCGATGTCCACCTGCTTCCTTCTCTTCAGACCACTGAGCTCTCTGACAGACTACAGGTAGCAGGCAGGCGCCCAGAAAAATTCCCCTCAAAGGCACACATCTGTTTAAGATGGGCTAGGGGTAAGGGAGGGGAGGTATCTAAAAATTGCACACAAAAATATGCTGCTGAAAGCGATACCTGAAAAAAGAAGATGAAAAAAAAAGTGGAGAGGGGAGTGGAGATGAGCTGGCCTGAGATGCAGGAGAGGGGGGTGGGGGGGGGGGGGGGGGGGGTGGGGATGGGCATATTGCCAGTGGTTAGCAGTTGGGTAAGCTACACCCGTCTTATTGGCATGCTGGAATAGGTACCCACTTCTGTCCAAAGACAGCTGTAAAGCAGTAGCCCATAGCGTGGCAATCGGGCGCCTGTTTCCCTCGGAGAATGCTGATGTGCTGCAATCTGCTACCTTTTCTGCAGCCAGCTCTTTCATTCTCTCCGTAGCGGAGTGACAGCCATGCCCACCCCCCATCATGTCAAGTACAGATGCCCATGGAGAAGATATTGCCAGATAAACGCGTGAAAAATATGTCTAAAACTTGCGGCCGACCTTTGGCGAAGATTAATTTGTTTGCTGTGTGAGAGGTGGCGGCTGCCATCGCTAAAGCCAAGTGACCTTTATGTCGCCGCCTCCCTCCGTGGAATGGAGCCCAGGTGTCATCGAGTAACACGTGCCCCGACGCATCGCTCCTCACTCAAGTGCCCGTTGTTAAGATGAGGGGAATAACCGCAGAGGAGCGGCGTCGTGCCAATTCATTTCACTCGGTTGTCGGGACTCTCTCGTACGTCCTAATCGTGTCTCCTGTGAGACAGGCGGCCTGGGCCTGTTGTAATTGATATCAAAACGTTTGGGTCGCAGGGAATCAATACCCTGGAACACAAAGACAGAATAAGAGGCCGAGCGCAAAGTGGTGGAGCCAGATTGCATGGGCCTGTTCATTAATATTCTTTTGCAAAAAAAAAGAAAAGAAAAGGTGTCCCTGATAATTACCTTATTCTGCAACAATAAGCCAGAGGTGCTGTGAGAGATGTACCTCGGCAACATCAAAAGGCCTACAAGAGGGGGGCGCTGCCTTTCTCCAGCAACTCAATCAGGGACACTATGTCCCTGTTGGAGACACTATGTCCCTTTCTCTATCTTTGTTTTTATGTTTTAGCGCTTAAAGCAGTTTGCCTATTTGATGAATTTTATGAACTTGCACGATTCTTGCACTTTTTGGGAATATCTTCATTGGCAAAAGGACTTATTGTAAATCGCTTTAGACAAAAGTGTCAGCTAAATAAATGTAATGTTTGCTAGACAGGGTTTACTCTAAACAGCCATGATGGTGCAATAATTAGCTAATTCCTCTCTATCTCACGAAGTGCCGAGTGCACCTGACCCCATTGTATACGCCATGAATACCCTGTTCAAAACATTCACCCTCATATCCGCAGAGTGCCAGATATTTCTTGCTTATTATAATTTGTGATACGAAGCATCAAAGCATTTGGAAACGTAGACAGTAAAAGTCCTAGTGCTAAACTATTCGAGGGCTGAATACTTACTGAGGTCACACTTTTCTTGTGCACATCAGGCAGTGGGATCCCAAACTTTTCGTGCATGATGGTCCTGGTCTTCGGATGCGCTGGATTATACAACAGGCGCATTGTCAACGCCAACTTATGCTGAGACAGACAGCAGATACACATGCCAAGGTTGCAGGTTTATGTGTGATAGGAACATCGGAATGAAGAGAGTGACTCAAGAGTACTTTAAAAACATGAATGTGGGCTTACCTTCTCCCCAGGGGAGATCCTGTCATAATGTCCCCTCTGGCCGTGCACATTGGGTATGTTCTCCAGTGGTGGCCTCCTGTGTGTTTTAAATGTATTTTTAGCACATGATAGAGAGATGCAATGGACTTAAAACAATGGTGACAATACATCCTTCAGAGGTTGTTGAAGTGTGTCGAATGCATAGCTCTACTGGAATATTGTTACAGGAGAAAACCAGGTATAAAACACTATTCAACTTGTATATTTTATTTACTGTTTTACTTTATTTACCATTTACTTTATTCATTTGTTTTTGTTATTTTCTGTACATATCAAATGTATTTCTTTATAAAGCACATATTGGATGTCTGCTCTGTGTGGTTTGTGCTGCATTTTTTCTGTCTTGTGTTCATGACTGCAATCTAAGTTTCTGTTTTGGGGAATTAAAGTGACCGAGCTGAACAACTGAAACAGCGGGCTTACCATTTGGGAATCTGTGGGCTGGGTTTTTTGTCTTCAATGATTGGGAGCACAAGCATCTGTCTATTCACTGCTTTAAGACACTGCTCTGCATGCTTCTATTATCAGATGAGAAAGCCTTGTTTTCAATTAACAATATCAGTTTGATAGTAATAACAGTCATCCATATCAATTAAGAGTTATTGGGTTTATCTTGTGAACATCCTTACCCGTATGCCACATTCTGTCCGGTATATGGCTTTGTCTAAGGCCTGGAGGTCCAATCTTTCTCCACTTCGTTTAATAGCAATTTCATCAATGCTACGCCTTAATTGCCTCAAATCATCTTGCACCTGTAACATGAAATATGTGCGAGATAATAACCCATGACGACGGCAAATCAAACCTCCATTCCGAGTTCTTACACTTTGCAAAGAACTTTGGAGCCCCCAACTAGTTTGCTGCAAAATACTTCGGATGTTACGTCGTCAAAGAAAAGGAGCTCAGCGGACGACAGAACTGTGCGGTGTACAATCCCCCTGTAAATGGGCCTCGGGCCTGGTCAGCCTACCTGCACAATCACCTTTCCGAGGTCCGCCACCTCCTCGCCTTTAAGTGTTGCAGTCGTCATGTCTGGACAGCGTTAATTCGTTCACCTAAGAAACACAATGCGTGCGCCATCGACGGAATCAGTCACGTAACCTTTTTATTTATTTTATTTATTTTTTAAAGGCTCTGGGACATTAGCCAGAGGAGACCACCTTTTGAAATTTTAACTCGTAACCATGACAACCCGACGCCATGTCAGTTTTCCAAGAGCCATTCCCCCGTGATGAAATACGCCCGTATGTCGCGTAGCATTCCCTAAGCAACAGCAGCTACGCCGTTCAATAGATAGGATGTACAGCCACGGTTGTCGACCAAGCTGAAAAAAAAAAGTAGAATAGAAAAGTACGAACCTCCACTTCGGTCCTCCGTCAACCGCGGTGCGCCGGAAGAGCTCCCGCATCAGAGCTCAAGTTGAAAGGCTACCACACAGAGCTAAACTAAGCTAAGCTAAGCATAGTAGTTCTGTGTTTGCGTCCGCCTTTGCTCGCCCCGGAATAATGTCATCTATTGAAGAGAATGCGGAAAGCACCGTCCCGTCAATACTTATCACAAGCAGCGACCCTGCTTTTAAAGAGGAAGAGCTGATCAAACGTAAGTCTAGCAAACGCTGGAGAACGCAGAACTAGGCTGTACGTGTCATCTTGACAATAGTGCCGTAAGCTAACATATAGCCAAGAAAACTATCACACATATCGTTATCAGTGCGATCGCAAATTGTTAATGCAATTGACACCCAAGTTAGTTAGTTGACCCATGGTCTACGCGTTGGGAACTTCCAATTACGAACATAAGTGCTTTTTGTTTAGTATGACGTTAATTAGAAAAGTGAGTTAGTATGTAAGCTAGCTGCTCCATTAGCAGGTGCCATTTCAGCTCGCTAAATGGGACATTACAGTTTATCGCCGTACATACATACGTTGATATTTATCTTCTTCTTCTTTTCTTTTTTAGAGATTCTCAGCACGGAATGTTTGCCGGAGCCTGTCAAGCGGGAAGAAACAGTGACCTGGTATCCATGGACACTAAACAACAAATACTACACTGCCGATGTTAGGCTATGCACAGTGCCAAGCACCTTCCAGATGACTTCCGAAATTGCACAGTCTATGCAGGCTTTCATTGCATATTTTGACAGTACAGCGGTAGGTCATCATATTACAAAACGAATGGCGTCTAAATGATCTGCATCTTGATTATGTAACGTTACAGCATTGCCCTTACTGTGTTTTTCCTTACGTGCATTCGTTTGTCAGAAGGATGGTTTGGAAAAACTCTCACCTTGGATATCAGTGGTGGAAGATCTTGGTCCAGAGGTACTTATTCTGGTGTGCGACAGAGTCTGTGAACAGGGTTTGTATTGCCTCTCATCACATCAAGGTTATTTGTTTAAATAGCTAAACATGATTCAGAGCCATGGTTTGAAACGTAACGTTTTATTATTTGTTCCAGGGGTCAGTAGACACACAGCACAACAGTGGTGTTTGGCCCATGCCTTTGAGCTTGTAGAGCTCAATCCTCAAGACTTACCAGATGAAGACGGTAATGAATGAACAACACTAGTTAATGTTTTTTCACTGAAAAATTTTTTGTTGAAATTAACAAATGCAAATCATCTTTAGTGTTAAGCATCATTGCATCGCGATGACGCAACATGATTGGGTTCAACATTCTGGACCTTTTATATATTTGTTGTGTTTACCAGATGACTTCCCAGAGTCCACAGGAGTGAAGAGGATCCTACAGGCTCTTAATGCCAACGTGTGGTCCAGTGTAGAGATGAAAGATGGTGAGATATTTAAATGAACTCCGGTATGGATCTTCATCAGATCCCGATCACAGTTTTAATCATCAATGTTTCTTTTCGGACAAGGCGCTAAAATTATGTTCACCACGGAGTTGTGATTACAAATCTGTTGTATTGTAATCCTTCAATTTCCCAGAACACAACCAGGGCTTTGGTCTGATGAGCAGCCTGGTGGCCAATCGACACAACAACGTCCGCAGCGGACAAAACCCGCCGGTCAGTGAGATTTTAAATTCTCATTGTTGCTGTGTGACTGAGTTGTGCCAGTCAGACACATCTAGATGGTGGATTGAAAATACTGTGATGAGCTTGCACTTGCACAACCTGAAACAACAACTGGCTTCAGGTGATCTTGGCTTGAGTGGACATGCTAACTCGTCCTTCGTTCAGTCCTCTAGTTCGCCAGCAGAGGGTGCAAATGAGAGCGAGGTGCCTGCGGTGAGAGACAGTGAGGGCAGCGCACCAGCTCGAGTGGAAACAATAGTTGGTAAGTGAACGAAAATCGGATCAATATACCAATCTCAATAATAATGGAATAAATAACCATGCATACAGTATGAGGCGATCAAAGAAATATCATTACCGTCCTTTTTTTTCTCAGATCCAATGACACATCTGGACATCCAGGAGTTGGCTAATCTCACTGCCGGAGATGCAGATGTGGAGAACTTTGAACGGCTTTTCACCAAGCTCAAAGAAATGAAAGGTAATTGGTTATTGAATAAGCGATACGTACACAACCAGGAAGGACAGCACATTATTACGACATGTTGTAGCATATTAAATGACAAAATGTTCATATTTTCCGTGGCAGACAAGGCATCGTCATTACCACACGACCAGAGGAAAGTTCACGCAGAAAAGGTAATTCATCGTTTTCAATTATGAGCGCAATAAAATATCCTGATCATTTAGTTTATGAATACAACCCCTTCATGGTGGGATTTTGTAAAGATATTCGCATCAATGGTGCATGGGAAGGAATATATTTTTACCTTGCATATTTTATTATGATGACATGATTGAGATCATCCACACGCATGGTATTGGATCAAAATCACACTTCAAGTCACATGTTTTTTGGTCGTATTTGAATTGGCCCTAAATGCGTTCCCCAGGTAGCAAAAGCGTTTTGGATGGCCATCGGTGGAGAAGCGGATGAGGTAGAAGATTTATCATCGGGGGAGGAAAGCTAAACCAGTTACCGCCGTCTTACGTTTCCCTCATCCTCCTTCTGTATACTTCCCCCCCCCCCCCCATGTTCCAGCTCTATAGGACACGTTTTAACACAAGGAGCAGAGGACAACATGGCACCGTATAAGCATAGTAATAATACTTGGTCTTCACATGTGCAGTTTAATTATGCAAGGATAATATGAAAATCGGTTGGATTTTGATCATGATTGGGAAATGGCACGTTTGTGTCAAGTAAGTGTCAAACAATTCTGAATCAGAACTCCTTCTTTTCCTTGCGCCCCCTGGCTGCACTGCCCCAGTTCCTGGTGAATAGGCGGTTAATAAATACACACGGGGTTGGGAGGCATCCAATCAGAGCACGGTTTGTTTTCAAACCTCAATATAGGTTGTTGTTAGTGTTTTGGGTGCAATTGTCATTTTATTTGTTAGTGACATGTGCCTTCCTATCAAAATTTGTCAGACATGTACATTTTGTTTTGTCATCTCTAAGTGATTAAATACGATTATTTTATAATCTTTTGGTGTTTTACATTATGTGTAACAATTGGGACTGTAGCAATGCTTGAATGAATTGCCCTTCTTGGGTTCAAGTCTTTTTTTGTATGTATCTATGTACGATAAACTTCAGTTCGGGTACATTTTTATTCAATCACACGACAAAAACAATGGCAATTTCAAAACAATTTGGACTAACATGTAGAACCTATACATGAGATAACAGAGCAGACCTAACAAAGTAAGATACAAAGTATGGCACAGATCTATGAACTACTTGGTTGAATACACCATAGTGTAGCACTAACGGATCTGGACAGATTTCCTTCCAGCTCAGGATTATGTTCTAGAAGTGCAGTGGGAGAGAGTGCTGACTTGAACCGACTCACCAATAAACTAGGACAACAAGCATATTAAGCATGCCTTTATACGATAACAATGTGACTTGGGATGTATAAGAGGACAAGCAAAAAACACTACCATTGATGCGCTAACTGATCATTACACCAAGTAATAACAACGGCGTTTTATCCATGCAGAGTACATTGTATACTCGGGTGAACATTTAACAGACGCGAATTACATGTGAAAATTAAGTGCTATGAAGGATAGTGCCACCGGGGCGGCCACTGCTGGTGAGACTCAAAGAAAGTAACAATGCTAAAACCTATACTACTCCACTGACACCGTTTATATTAGCCATACTATTCCTTTTATGGAAACATTTTCCAGGTAAACGGCTGGTACAGTATTTTCAGGATTGATCAATCCTACGATTTTCCACTGAATCCGATGACCATAAAAGACTTGAATCATCACAAGCTATGAATATCTATATACATCGATCATAGTGGGGTGCCAATAAAAATATATTCCCCATGCAGGACACTATGTAAAAATAAATTATAAAATGTCTCACTGAGCAAAATAGTTTTCATACAGACATTCTTAAACATGTCCAATTCCCTGTTGAACAATAGCCAACATTACCAATGGGAAGGAATAACCACATAATTCACTACTTCATCATATAGACTAATTGGTAAGGCCAAAGTACTTTGTATTTTGTTAACAAGATGAGGGATCTCATCATTACTCAAACTGGGCATTTAAAATGTTCCTCACTAAAGCTACAATGCTAAGTAAGCCTTTCCAATTCACGATTACAAAAATAGGTGATAAGTTCAAGGGACATTGAAACATGACCAAGTTTCATTAAATAGCATGGTGATTAATATCGTCGTTTTGACCAAAGAACTTGAGTTATACAAGAATCGACTTGAAAACTAACAAAAAAAACATTACATTAAGCAGATTTTTCAAAATGATTTGAATGGTCTTCATCGAAAAATGATGAACACAACACTACATTACTGTTTTAAAATGTACATTAATGCATGATGGGGAAAGGGTGGTTGGGTGCAAGTTCAGTAACATGAAACCTATTGCTAACATGCTATGGCTGTGGGGGCACAAGACAACAGATACAAGTCATAACATAAACTTTTAAATGGAATTCATGGCTACTCATACAAGGAAAGTGCTTTACAGTGTGTGTGTGTGTGTGTGTGTGTGTGTGTGTGTGTGTGTGTGTGTGTGTGTGTGTGTGTGTGTGTGTGTGTGTGTGTGTGTGGCTTCAGATGAGTTTACTCCAACTTTGTTGTTGTTGATCCTATGAGAATTGTGAGTAAATGAGTATGGGGGGGGGGGGGGGGGGTGTGCTCCTAGGACACACTGGAGCAGCGGATGCTGGGGGAGCCCATCTGCGTGAGCACCTTGTCCAGCCACTGCAGAGGGCCGTTCAGGTGCAGCTCTATCCAGCAGGGGGTGCTGGTCACTGTCTGACGCCTGCCGACCACACACACACACAACCAATCACAAACTGGTTCACACATGGTGTCATAATTACAGCTCCATTCGCGTGTCACTGCACCCCACCCTGACTGACCAAATAGGGATATTTTCCCCCTAATGTTGAAGTTTCTTTAACTAAATGACTCCGGTAGGTCCTGGGGGAATCCCCCTTGCGTGCAAGTCCATGGCACCACAGACAACACCCCCCCCCCCCCCCATGTCTCCTGCATTCTTAGGACATTACTCACCTCCCTCAAACCGTCTCACACTTCACCCACCCACCCCCTCCCTCCCTGTTCTGTTCATTCTCCTTATTTTGCGCCTGCTTGCACACTATTCCATTTGGCCCTTTTCGACCATTTGGCTTTAGTAGTCTGGCCTTTAACATCAGAGCCACCAGCAGCCCCGAGCCATGATAGCCCCCCCAGCTCAGTTCCTTTTAACTTCACTAGAGGTTCCCTTGGAATGCAGTGTTTTCATAAGCTCATGCAATTCATCACCACTGATTGAAAGCAAAAACAACCAAAATGTTCATGTTAGTTTAGAATCTAAAGTAAAAGTCATTTTCTTATGAGAGCAATACTGGAATGTGGAATCAGTGACCAGCCCAACATTCATATAATAAAAAGTCACCAAGCCGGGAACATCCCTAAATATTAAACATGGCTGCGTGGGTTGAACCCATCTTCAAAAGAAACTGAAATGCTTCAGGTGGTTTCCGCGAGAGTTAGCACAAAGCTCAAAGGAGCAACAGGAGAGTTCACGTAATAAGGTAATAAGAGACAGAGGCAGCGGTGTAATCAGAGCCAGGTGGCCAGAGGCTCCCCATGCTGTGGTGTCTACAGAGGGGAGCCCTGGGAGAAGGCAGGCAGGTCACTGCTGACTCCTTTAAACCGAAGACCAGAATATGAAGCTCAGCTGCCATTGTATTTGTAAGTTTCCATCACACTACAATGTCACCAGTTGGTTAAGAAGACTGTCAGGCTTATCAAAGCAGTAAAGGCCATAGGAAGATATCAACCAAATAATGTTATTGGTTTTTGTATTTATATTGAAAAAGAAGGACACAACAGGGTTATGGTTTGTTGGTTTGAGCTATGCTATGCATTGTGTGCTCGAAACCCAATTGTTTGACTTACCTATACTCTGCTCCCCAACCCTTCACAAAACTCATGCGGATGGTGCACATGCGGGTCAGCTGGTACACCGCCTCGAAGCCTTGGTTCACAGACTGAGCCAGGAGCGCAGCGAACTCCTGGTTGTTGAAAATCTTCAGATTGCAGCCTGGGAAAGAAGCACAGCACCACTCAAGTCGCTTCATAACGGCCGATGGGCCCTGTGTAACGCGTGTGTGTCCCACTTGTGTCATGTGTAACAATCATGTGTAACGCGTGTGTGTCCCACTTGTGTCATGTGTAACAGTCATGTGTAACAGTCATGTGTAACGCGTGTGTGTCCCACTTGTGTCATGTGTAACGCGTGTGTGTCCCACTTGTGTCATGTGTAACAATCATGTGTAACGCGTGTGTGTCCCACTTGTGTCATGTGTAACAATCATGTGTAACAATCATGTGTAACACGTGTGTGTCCCACTTGTGTCATGTGTAACAGTCATGTGTAACGCGTGTGTGTCACACTTGTGTCATGTGTAACAGTCATGTGTAACACTCGTGCTGACCTGGAGGGATCTTGCAGACGGTGGCAGGATGCCAGCCGTAGCGCTGGTTGCAGTTTGGACTCTGGACAAAGATGGCGCTGTCGCTGAGACACTCCGCAAACACCTCCCCACCGATGTAGTATAACCTCACCCCGCGTCCTGCAGAGGGCGAGTCAGAGACAGACAGAGAGAGAGAGAGAGAGAGAGAGAGAGAGACCGAAACAAAGAGAGGAGAGAATGAGAAGAAAAGAAAAAAAAGAGAGCGAGAATAGGGATGGTAGTTAAAGTTGGTGGATTTGTTTAACCTACAGTGTATGCAAAATGCTAATCTGATGGGAGAATACTTGTGAGCAGTCCACCGGAGGTCAGACGGGTACCTATATGTCTGCGCGTGAGCTCCACAGCGGAGTTGCGGTTAACGTTGGAGAGCAGACCCAGGCAAAAGCGCTCGGAGTTGGACGGGTCCGTGAAGCCGTCCACGGTGAGGGAGGGCTGGGAGGCGTGGAAGGTCTCTCCCACCCGCTGGTTCAACTCATAGTAAGAGATGGAGCACCAAAAGGCCGACTCACAGTAGGTCACAGGCTGGAGGTCTGGACCAGAGGGGGACGGAGAAGATGTCACAAAAAGGTCAAAATAACTGGGAAGGCAACCTGTAATGATTACCATGATGAAAAGCTAAAACAACTACAATTTGATAATCAAGTAGTCTGTGGTTGACTCTATTCACATTTTGGTGCCTTGTCGCATGCAGACAGTGTGTGTGTGTGTGTGTGTGTGTGTGTGTGTGTGTGTGTGTGTGTGTGTGTGTGTGTGTGTGTGTGTGTGTGTGGAGCATCAGTTACATCATAACTGTGAAAGAGAGACTGGTTCTCTATTGTGACACAATCAATGACTGTGGGAAAGCGTCTAAGATCCAAGCACAACCTTGATGACATTACGCCCCACTTTCTTTGCTGGCGCACTATAGCATTAAGCTAAGGCAGACAGGAAACACAGTTACATCTCAATCAGCCTCATGCCATTTGTCGCGCACGGCTGTGAAACATCAACTCAATTTTGCAGTAGTTAAATTGCATCTGGCTGGCTTGCCACTGCATAGGCTGTGCGTGTTCCTTATGCATTCGGATTCATTTGGCTTTCCAATCATCTGTCCATTAAATTGCAATATGTCCAGTGGACGCTGCTGCGAACGGTAGGAATAACCGCATGAGATCGGAACAGCTGTGAAGCCATCGGTTTTGTTCAGAGCGAAAGCGGTGTTTTTAATGTTCACTGGCTGTTTCCCCGCACATGGAGAAGACATGTGACATGCATTCTTCTCCTGCCGACTCCCCTGGTGACATAGTTAGTGGCGTAATATCCTCCCTACATCGAGATGTGCGGCTGTTGACCTTTCTTTAAAACAACTAAACTGTACACAGGAATTGCCTTTTCATTCAATTCATTTTATGCCAGTATGCATGGGAGATCCTGTTGACCGTTTCTTTATATTAATGTGTATTTTGGCTAGCATGTTTACATTTAGCAGATGCTTTTGTCCAAAGCGACTTACATCCATTCATACACACATTCACACACCGACGGCGGTGACAACCACACACGGCGACAGCCAGCTCGTCGGGAGCAGTTAAGGGTTAGGTGTCTTACTCAGGGACAGCTCGACACTCAGCTAGGAAGAGCCGGGGATTGTACTAGCAACCTTGCGGTTCCAAGTCAACCCGCACTACCTCCTGAGCTATTGCCGACGCCATGTCGTTGAAAGAGCCTCAACCAGTCAAATTAATTCATAAAAAGTACAGCTCTAATCTAATCAAATAAAGACAAGTATGATCCAATCCCCCCAGAGGTATCATAGTGGTGACATGGAGGGTAGCAGTGGACATATGAAGAGATCAGGGCAACAGGCAAAACATCATGTACACTCTTTCTTGGATCAAAACACAAATTGTGCCTTGTACAACACTGGTCTTCTGTACTTAAGAGCATCCCTCCCAGAGCACCACTTTGATCTACGCTTACCAAGATTATTGTTTGATGGCGAGACGGGATTGGGTGACAGGCTTGGCGACCCTGGAAAGTGAAACAAGATATCATTGGTTGAGTGAGGACGAGACAAGTGACAGGGAGAAAGAGAACTGTGAATACCATTCAATTGGGAAACGTGTTATGTCACACCTGTATCCATGCTGTGGTTGAGTTGGGGATCGCTTGTCTCTCCATCTTCACTCAAGTAGCCAGGGGGAGGAGTCTCTGAAGGACACACACACACACACACACACACAAACATCTTAGTTCACCAACCAAAAAGATGTCATTAAAACATTTAGATACCCTGGAGCACATCTTGTTTCTGCCTCGTGCAGATAGAGGATGCGTGTGTGTGTGTACCGGGGATGTAGTTGCTCTGGGGCTCAATGCCTGCGGGGAAGTTTGTGTTCTCTGGGATGGAGTGGCTGTAGTCGTCCAGGGGGGGGAACTCTGTGGGGATATCTGTGTGTCGCGGTACCAGCACTGGGGGCAGAACTGGACACAAACACAACAGTAAATCACCGTTAGACCTTTCTTCCCGTTAGTCTCCATTAGTGACACGCGACAACGATTCGTCGTATTGGTTGAGGTGGAGGAAGTGGTCACTTACTAGGAGTCTCCACCCTCTGGTAGTGGTAGGGGTTCACGCACACCTCGTCCTTCTTGGTGTGGAAGGCGAACTCACAGAGGTCCACGGCCCTCAGCTCGTGGTGGGACTGCAGGTCTGGCCAGCGCCATAAGCGGCAGTATATGACGTGCGGTAGGCCTTTCCGGTGGGACACCTGCAGACGCCCATCCAAAGACCTGAACGAGACAAGCCCAAAGGCCACATCATCATGTTCCGTTCAATTCAGAAGACACGATCCACCACATTTCCATGGCTTCTGCAGCAAACGTCATAGGTATGTCATCCTTATTTAGGGTTCTTCTTATGTCAATTAAGCACCATGACTATCTCGAATGATATGCAAAACAGATCAGCAGATCAAACTTGAGGATTTTCTTCAGCACATTGCCTGTGAAAACAACTTTGAGTCCAACCCTCAATCAGCACTTCCTCGAGTTAAGACAATTGCCTGACAAGTGGGGAAGTAACTGCTCTACACGCTTGACAGATCACAGTATTTTTGATGGCTCTATCCGTGGTTAATACAGTTGGGCTCATTGTTAGACGTCAGAGACAGGCAACATGTGTTTCTTGTTTCTAACCATGACGGTCTCCCCTGCCAGCAGTTTTCTCTAAGAAAACAAAGGCTCAAGGTAAAAAAAAAAAGTCAAAAGCCAAAAATGTACACCACCGCCTCGCTGGTGCAGTGTTGCGTGCATATATATACAATAATGTTCCAGGTAGAAGTAACAATAAAAGATCACATGCACTCTACAGCACTTTCAAGCTACCTTTGTGGTGGAGGTGCTTTTGGATCCAAGACTTTCTACCTCAGGCTGTAGACTTTGGCTCGTGTGACTTGTTTGATTAACAACGGTTTGCTTGCATGCAAGTAATTGCTAAACTGTAGACACAAGGGTTTTGCTCACGGTGCTACGAAAGCTGTTTTTGGGATTGGCTTTTTTCACATTGTGCTCAACTCAATCTATGATGTACTTATCAAGGACACAATTGTATTGCTATTACCAAATAAAGCATCGTCAATAGAAAGCAGAAAACCAATATAGCCTCAGGTAACTCAACAGATTCTCAGCACAACGCGTTGGTCAGCTACCATGAAGGAACAAGCACCACAGCGCAACGCTTCCAGAACAACTTCTAATCCAGAGTAAACACAGAATCATTACTATACTATACTATATTATACTATACTATACTATACACACACACACACACACACACATAGGTCGGTCACTCCGTTTGGTTACCAATCCTAAATAGTTACTACTGTCATTTGCTTATTTTAAGATCAAGGAAGTGACTGACTGAGCATATACTAATGTATATGTATACAATATCTTCCAATCATATACAGCTTGAAAACAATGGCAAAGTTGTCAAAGTTGAGTAAGAAAGAAGATTTATGCCAACACAACAGCAAAACAGATCATCCACTGTATTTAGTCAAATCACATTAAACCAATCAATCATTCATAATAAAGAAGACCATTCTATATAATATATCCATACAAAAGGACCTGGAATATCGTCAGTAAAAATGAGACAACAATCTAGGCAATACCATTTCAAGAACTCCCCAGAAATAGGCCTAATTTCATAATTCCACAACCTTCCCTCCGCTTGCTGTCCATTCAAACCAAACCATTCCCCTGACCACTGGTCCCACTGCGGTGCGGTCGGTGTTGCATTGACGAGCAACCTCAACAAATCAAAGTGACTGGTGTGTTGTTGTTGTTTTTTTGTAACAGCCTTCAAGAAATCGTCCAACTCCGCCCTCAGGTTAAAAGATAGGCCTGTCAATAATATCAATATCACTGTTGGCACAATGCTATTGGAAGGAACTCGGACAAATACCCTGTGTGGCCTACAGATTGTGTGAACTAATCCTAGCTGTCGCAAAACAGGCTTTAAAACTAGGGAATGACAGGTGCCCAGTTGCAGCACCTCCAGCTAACGTTCTAGTTATACACACTTCACCGTTCATTGATAAAGACATCCAAAGTTAGCGCAGATGACTTGTCCTGCTCGTATCTCTGGATGTGTTCAGTAAAGTACCAACTCGTTGTAAGGCTATGCCATGGTAAACATGGTATTAAGTTAGCAGACGAATGCTATCGTTAGCTAGCTGTAGCGTTCGTTTAATATTTACATGGCTAAAACGTGCATGGCTAAACTGCAACGTTTAAACCAAAAAAAAAAAAAAAAAACCTGCACACAGCTATAAGGTATTCTTATATATTACTATTGCAAGTTCCCTTCTTATTAACATCCTAAGCTTAGCTGGCTGGCTAAAGACGAGCTTGCTAATAATCACAGCTAACGTTGTCAGACTGCCCGCTAGCATGCTCCGCTGCAACAACACTGAATTACCTCGGGATGGTTATGCATTTGGTGTTGACATTCGGAGTAGTAATGGCTTTTTCCAGCTCTTCCAACTGTCCCGTTTTTTTCAACTTCTTGACGAGACTTTTGACCGCTTTTTCGCACCATTTCTCCTCTTGTCCATTCTGTTCTCCCTTTTTCCAGCCAAGAAGTCTCTTCACGATTGGGGGAGTAAAGGGTAATATAGACATGGTATACTATCAAAACAAACAATAAGCAACAGAGCCGACTGACCCGATTTTCAAGAATCAGAAAAAAGAAAGAGGTTAAGGCGTTAAGCTAGTAAGAGCTAGCTTAACTCTCTGTGTTTGGATGCTGTCCCGACTCGGCGCCTGCATGCGTCGCAGCTTCTCCAGTAGAAGTCGCTTGCAGCTTGCTCGCTAGTCTGGAGTTTGTCCCCCTCCCCTCCCCTCCCCTCCCCTCCCTCCTCCCCCCTCCCCACCAAGGATGCTGCTGCTGGTCCACCTTCTTCATCTGCTCATGTACACTGAAGAAGCATTTGTTTTCAATTCAACTAAATATATATAATGCCTTGGATACATATTGTGTATAAATATTCATTTTTCAAACCTTTGACTGCATGTGAACAGTGAGCATCGTCAAAACAGCATAGGCCTACGATTTTTACCTCAAAGTAGGCCTACAGAGGTTGTTCTCCATTAATCCTATTCTAATGTTATGTCAACGATGAAAAACCATAACATAAAATACAAATCGTGACAGTTTAATATGATGTCCTCATTACCCTCATTTCTTCTTCTACATTCATTCTGATGCTCTTTGACATTTGATAATAGGTGCAAGAAGGGGTCCAATATATTGCAAAGGGTCACACACATGCCAAGAGTGAAAGGTGATCTAATATTTACAATCACGATGTCCAAAAATAGAAGAACCGTATGAATAATCCTTATGATCCCCTCATAAAAGTGATGTAATTTCACCTTGAATGTACCTTTCCATAAATGGATGGCATGACAGGGCATTGAGTGCTATTTGGAGTTTGATTTTACAGAGTTATTGATAAGTACACCCCTGGCGGTCACCTCCTGGTAAACAGCAGTGTGCTTGTGCTATAAATATCCATTGCTACTTGGAGCAGCCCCTCTTCCTTCTGTATATTTATAACCTCTATCAATGACCACTCATGTCTATTTTTATATAAGGTTTTAGCCTTTTTCGTTTCTAGCTTTCTATTATTAGGGTAAGGTTATACATTATTTTAATGGCATTGACATCTCTTACGTGAAACTCTGTTCATAAAGTACTGAGATTTACTTTGTTTCCATCTAAATACACTTAAAAAGGTACTAGCCAAATGACATAATTTGAGTGAATTCACCGTTTACAGTAATTCTGACTTGCAGTTTGTTTACCTGTAGGCTACACATCCTCTGCCATTGTTTAGACTACTTCAACTGTTTCCTGCTCACCAAACGATACCATAACAGGAATAAGGACACCTTATGTAACAGGGTGCACTATGATTAGAATGAGAGAAAAACATATGGCCAGGAGCTGGTTACGTTTCGATTTTTGTTTTGTTGCTGTGGGCTCCTGGTAATGTTTGTTTGGGGTTGGAGTCAGCTGGAGACAGACTGCTGCTATGGGCAGTCTGAAGCCTGCACTCACCCTGCGCCTTCCCTACACCCAGGGGACACAGAGTGGACATGACAGCTGGTGTGGACTTGGGCCCTGGGTTTTTGCATGCGTAAGGGTGTTTGTGTGTGTGTGTGTGTGTGTGTGTGTGTGTGTGTGTGTGTGTGTGTGTGTGTGTGTGTGTGTGTGTGTGTGTGTGTAAGAGATGGGGGGTGCGAGTGCAGAGCGTGTCAGACCGAGGGCAGATGGGCCGCGGCAGGCAGGGAAAGGTCTTAGGGACAAAGTCAAGAAGGATCTTGGACAAAAGCCACGGCGGTTGGCTGAATGCATAATCACAGCAGACAACAGTGGCATTGTGATGGACTAGTCAGGGGCTACATGGGAAACAAGCACGGGGGAGTCTGGTGGGGGGCCCTCCCTGTACACTCCGCCTTGCTGGGGGGGGCGGGGGGGGGAGATCAGCTGGACCACTGACCCGACAATAGTCAGACTGGAGCAGGGAATGGATTAGAGCAAATGTCGCTTTGTCTGTCCATCTGGAGGGAGAACTCGGCAGCTCTGGGGTAATGATGAGAAAAACAATATCACGACGGACATACTGAAAGAAGGTGACCTTTGATAAAGTAAAGCCTTTTAAAGGTATCCAACAATTTTTTGTAATAGGCTATCGTTTTCAAACGACCACCCAGCCACAGCACAAACATTGTACGAACAAAATAACTTGTGTGGTAGAGGATAATTTTGGTTTGCTATATGATGAGCACTGTTAAAGCAACATACAGTTACCCTTGTGGATGCCTATAATTGCATCAGAAGCTAATTGCAGTGTGCTAGAATGCGAAGTGGTCGTTCGGCAATAAGGTGCACATGCAGTCCGATCAGGGTGGGGTTCAGATTCTCACTCCAATATCAGCCTGCTTTTTAATCTGCCTCTGCACGGCAAGCTGTTATCTGCTGCTCCCACCCATTAATCTTCTCCCAGATGGCAACACCTCCAAATGGGAGACACGAGTGACCCCCCACCCCCCAACCCCCAACCCCCTCCTTCCAACCCAAACGCCTTAAACAATCCTACTTCTTCAAATCCCCATCGCTGTCTGTCCCTACGACGTGTTTCCCTTCACTTCACATTCAAGCTCACTTTCTCAGGGTTGGCCTCTAAGATATGTGTTACTTTCATTGTATATGCGAAGTTACTATCTATTTAGTTTGTTTTGTCATTTTGTCATAATTTGCCACTTTGGAGCCGTCATGTTTGATGCAACCCTGCGAGAACACAATGGCATTTATCTGCAGTAACTTTAAGGTTGTTACCACCTAGTGGATTATCTCTGCTATTGCAATATTTAAAGTCTAAATAGTCGAACGAAACTTTACATGTGCACATTTTGGAGTGACTTTGAATTTTGATTAGGGTTTTTTGTTTTTCTTAAGTATTTTCCTGGGTCGTTTAAATTATGAATTGATTAAATTAACGATTTGTTATATATATAAAATATATAGTTTTAATTCACACTCAGCAAAGTACCTTTAATGTCTGTCTTTGGAGGAAAACATGGCCACCCCTCACGCTAGCTATAAATTATTTAGAACCCAACCACATAAAGGTCTAGGAATCTCCCTAAACACAATTTACATGTATATCGTGAACAATGACCCATGAAGGCATTTATGTGATTGAGAGGCTTTGCAAAATATCGCCTCATCTTACATATGGATGGAATTCAGCACTTGGCCATGAATCATTAAGTTTACCCTAAGGCTAAAATGCTTTGTATAGTGCCTGCACCTCAACCAATAGGCACAGTGCTTACCAGTGTTTACCCTCCTAGCCATCGTTATGATCCAGCAGGAATGTTAAGCTGTGGCAGGCCAGGTATTGTCAAAGTGCCCATAATGACACCAAGGCATTACAGATGATCATAGTTGTTATCATAGTTATTAGGATTATGACGATGCCTATTATGATTGTGATGATGAGGAGATTACAATTGTTATTGGTATAGTAGTCCTGTTGTTGTTGTTGTATCTGTATTATATTTTGAAAGAAGAGAGAAATAAAGAAGGTAATAAATATCACAATAAAAGCCTTAATGGCACATAAAAAAGTGAAAGTGAACAAATGTTATAAATTTACTGACAACACTGCAGTCTTTTATTTTGACAACCCTTATTACGACTCAAACCCAATCACTGCCGGAACTTTCTCCAAGCATACTTATTTTGAGAAATTTGGAAAATGCATTTTGTCATTCACTACACCAAAGCTAATGATAGTGAAATTAGTTTCAAAGCAATCAGGAGGCCCCCTGCTAAGATACACTGTATCCATATGCATGAAATTGCTTGTGCTAATACATGCTATGAATCGTGGGTAATGCAGTGAATAATTTTGACTGCACACAATAACGTTATTTTCTAGATTGGGGACTGTTGTGAAGTGGGAGCCCACGGGCAATATGCTTATAAATGGCTATGTATGGATAATTAAGCATTATTCATAAACATTAAAACTTGCTTATTTCAGAAGGCTGGAGGCAGTGGAGGAATCCTATTAGACTGCTTTCCAATGAGGTTGACTTTACAAACTTTTCTTTCTCTTTTGTTATTGTGCTGAAAGTGTTTTTAATCAGAACTTATATTTGTCACTTTTTGATTTGATTTAAGATGATGTTTTAGATACGGCGGAGGTAGGCTGCGTTTGCATAATTAGATTGACAAAATATGTTGAAATATTCCCATTTATTGTTTTTTTGTGAAAAAAGGGTTGCAAACCCAGTTTTTCCATGCCACGTTATTTTAAATCCCCAAAATGAAATATGTATTATTGCATTCAGTAATGTTGACTTAGAAGGCACGTCTGTCCAATTAAAGCAACGTGACAGGTTATCTACCTTGCTGGGATTAGCACTTACAGAGATTGTAAAGAAAACGCTTTAGCCTACAAAGTAGTTAATGAGACACAAAGTCTAGTTTAACAGGGATCAACCTCTATCGAGCCTCTCTCTGATAACAACATGCTAAACAATACAACAACACACAACAACAACAACAACAATAATACATCATTATTTTACAAGACAAGTGTGAAATAATTACCTTCTAATATACTACACACATGAATATAGTTTTGGATAGTTGTAGTGTATGTATAGATGTATTGTATATTAGCGGAATATATAATCCATCGATCGCATACATCACAGTAACGCTGGTCTCACCCATAACCAAGAAGAAGATCAGAGAAGCCAAGTCTCTTTACACTACACGCTACACCCGCTTTCTTTCTCTAAAAATAACTCTGTACATGGCCACAGGCCCCTATAAATCTATGATGGTGAACGTGTGAAACAGGATGAGCACATGGACAAACACTCAAGTGGGTGTGGGTGACCGAGCCAGCCAAGGAGCATCCGCAGCAGCACAAGAATGAAGAAAGGACTATGTTGCTTCATTAAATACAAAGCATAGCAGCATGGCATCCATATGTAAACCATTTCCTCCCTCCCTCCCTCCCTCCCTCCCTCCCTCCCTCCCTCCCTCCCTCCCTCCCTCCCTCCCTCCCTCCCTCCCTCCTCCTCTTCTTCCTCCCCCTCGCCTACTCTTTAAACCGCCAGCTCATTAGTGGGCCTTTATAACAGTTTTTACCTAAATGCCGTGCATTTTTCCACCTCATTCTCTGGCTGATTGTTAGACTCGTAGCTGTAAGACACATGTTTGCTTAAGCAGCAGTCTTCTTGGATTGCATTCCTTAGAGTGCATACAGAAACCATTCATGTGTTGCAAACACCATTCCGAAAAGGTCAAGATAAGTGGGACAGTTATGAGGACACAGGTCAACATTATATCAGTGAACTGCATTCTTACATCGTGTATTTGTCATAAACAATGTCAGCTAGGTACCCTTAAGGAGCTATCCTGCATAGAATGCCTTGCTTAGGGCGTCTAAGGAAGTTGGGAATTTAACAAAACTTTCGCGTTTCATTATCCGCTGGTTTGAAAGAAAAATGCAAATAAGGACGACAAAAAAAGCAGTATTGTAGTCCACACAAGTGTACAGCTCCTCATACAAATTTATGAAACAAAATTCATAAAGAAGAAAATGGCAATATTACCAATGAACCACACGGTGGGAGTATAGCACATGCCAGCACACCTTACACACACAAAACAAGGCACGTTTAGGCTTAGTTCTACTCAAGTTCCTATAAAGCATAGTATTAGTCGCATGGTAATAGGGCCTAGGCCTACTACAAAAGTACACTTTAAGAATCATTAGAACCATAGTCAGTATTAAATAGATCAGAACATACAATCAGACTGATGTGTGTTTGTTAAGCATATTCTTCAACACATTGTCGTAGGATATTTGAGGTGATCGCATGTAGCATCAAAGCAAACGCAGTCTTGCCAAACAGAAATAGACAACATGCACATTTTAGAAAGGAGAAACAGCGATGGAATTTAATAGAGGGCAGCAAATCAACCAACTGGCTCCTGTAGCTATTTTATGAAAAGCGGTTTGGGCTGAGGGAGTTGTTTTTTCATGTTTATCCATTCAGTGGAAAATAATATCCTGCAAACGCCAGTAACTTTGCGTCTTTGAACTGCAGGACGTGTTCTTCCCCGAAGGCTGGCGCTCTTTGGGGAGAGTCATTTGGAGACGGAGGACTCCTCGGCAGCCTCTTTCCAACCCTGCACACATGTTTCTGATAGACCTCCACAAGCCCCAGTAGTCCGAGGGCAACTCATTCAGAGTAAAAAACCCCCCCAAAAAAACAGAGAGATGGATAGAGAGAGAGAGAGGAGATAAAGAAAGAGAGGAAAAGGGTGGGGGTGAAAAGGAAGACGAGGAATGGGATATATGGGGGAGTGTGCCAAATGTGCAGGGGAGGAGGGGAAAAAAGACGTTTGGCGCATGTAGGTCTATTTGTTTACGTTGCATAGGACTCTCGTATGTTCTTCTGACCAAATCCTCTCTCCCAAGATCAACTAACCTATTTCTTTATATATCGATTTGGACAAACATCGTATCTTATTAGGGCCACTTGTTTTATACGATTCCAAATTACATTAGAAACTAGTCTTAGTAAGTCTGAGTAAATAATTCCCCTTATACCAGCATTTTCTAAACCTTTATTTTGTCACAGTGCTTCAGCCAATAGAGCGTGCCATGGGTCTTGAAAGGCCATGACAGAGAGAGGAGGGGAATTGGTTTTAAAAATCGAAACCAGCCCCACCAAGCTACAAAGAAACCTCAGCTGGAATAACTCATTCACAGAAGTTACTCTATTCTCTTGAGTGCAGCCGATTGGCCCGTCTCCAATAAAAGGAAACACGTTCATCCAGCAACCCTTCACTCAGATGCTAGACGTCTCTCTCCTATCCTCTCCTCTCCTCTCCTCTCCTCTCCTCTCCTCTCCTCTCCTCTCCTCTCCTCTCCTCTCCTTCCTCTCCTCTCATCTATTTCCTCTCCTTTCTACTTCTCTCGTCTCCTCTCCTATTATTTCCTCTCTTCTCCTCTGCACTGATCTCCACCTCCTCTCTTCTCCTCTCATCTCCACTCACTCCTTCTAGTCATACTCCCTCCTCCCCTCTCATCTCCTCCTACCCTCCCTCCTTTCTGTTCCTCTTTACTCCTCACCTCTCCTTTGCTCTTTTCTCCTCTCCTCCACTCTTCTCCCCCCCCCTCATTAATCCTTGTGGGTGAGAAGAGTAGAACACATAAGAACATCATCAAACCCCGTGTAGTTGTGTGTGGCCGCATTGGCCAGTGATTGATGTCGATTGTCTCGCTATGTAAAAGTTGAAGGGCTGCTTCTTGTGCAGCTCAGCAGTGGTGTGAGGCCCTATACCCAGCGGAGCAGGGGGGACGTGGCTCCGGGCTGTACTGGCAGTTATTGTAATATTGTTATGACAGTCATGTGTCGTACGACACAACACTGCTGACCGGGTTTGCAATATGGATTTGGAGCCGACCGTCGGATCAGGTCAGCTTGATGTTTTATTAATAGAAACGTATAGCATGGGACCGGTGGTGCTCATTGATCATTTGCCGACTCGTCGAGGATATGTGGGAAGCGCGGAAGGACACGATGCTGATTTAGTTTCAGAAGGTAGAAAATATAGAGAAAGGTGTCTGAGTGCTCCTTTGACCCCAAAGGACCAACACCTCTTACTTGTGTGTGTGTGTGTGTGTGTGTGTGTGTACGCGTGCGTGTGTGTGTGTGTGTGTGTGTGTGTGCATGTCTTGTGTGTGCGTGTTTGTATGTGTGTCTTGTCTGTGTGTGTGTGTGTGTGCATGTGTGTGTTGTCTGTATGTATGTGTGTGTGTGTGTGCGTGTGTGTGTGTGTGTGTGTGCTGTCTGTATGTATGTGTGTGTGTGTGTGTGTGTGTGTGTGCATGTGTGTGTGTGTGTTGTCTGTATGTATGTGTGTGTGTGTGCGCGTGTGTGTGTGTGCGCGTGTGTGTGTGTGTGTGTGCGTGCACATGGCAGTGTTTAGGCCTACAGGCTTGTTTAGCTGACCTCGGTGGAAGCAGTCCTTATGACAGAAGGTCTGGCATTGTCTGTGTGCCCGGACTGCCGTGGAGCCAGACGGTCTGCCGGCCGGCAGCTTTGCTTGCTTATAACTGCTGAGAACATCCGATCCCCTTGGGGAAGACAGGAGAGGAGGAGGGGGGGGGGGGGGGGTCGGCAGTGTGTGTCGAAGGGCAGGGGGGGGGTTCTTCTGACTGCAGGACTCGCCACTTTCCTCTCTGTCTTTATCTCTCTCCACTCTTTGGACACGCAGCAAGCATTAGCCAAGGCATCAGCCATCATTTGTTTATGGTGTGTGTGAGTGGGTGAGTGTGTGACTGGGTGAGTGTGTGCATGTGTGTGTGTGTGTGTGTGTGTGTATGTCCATGTGTATGTAGGAGTGTGAGTGTGTGGACAAAGAAAAGAGGAGGGTGGTAAAGAAGAGGGTAAACAAAGTCCCAAAACAATGGAAAAAGTCACACACACACACACACACACACACACACACACACACACGCACAGACCAGGAAATCCATTTGACTGAGGCCATTCGTCTGGCATTTGATCCGGACCATCTCAGAGCGGGCTGCATTCCAATGCAGTTGATCATACTGCGTCTAAGTATTTCATTGATGAGTGTGTATCCCTTTTATCCTGTCCAGTCCACGTCCACCAATTCATCTATCACATGGAGGGGCTCCACCGTCTGACAGAAACAAATGGTCTCTAATCACCACCAGACGCCAATGTTCAACCATGACAGAACACTTCCACCGCCTCCCAGAAGTGTGTGTGTGTGTGTGTGTGTGTGTGTGTGGGGGGGGGGTATGTGTGTTAAGGTGTGCATGTGTGTGTGTATGGGGGGGGGGGGGGTATGTGTGTTAAGGTGTGCATGTGCATGTGTGTGTGTGTGTTACTGGTGCATGTGCATGTGTGTGTGTGTGGGGGGGGTATGTGTGTTAAGGTGTGCATGTGCATGTGTGTGTGTGTGTGTTTGTGTGTTACTGGTGCATGTGCATGTGGGTGTGTGGGTGTGTGTGTGTGTGTGTGTATGTGCCTGCATGCGTGTGTTTACATGGGCGCGCGCGTCTTTGTGTATTTACTCGCTGCCCAGACACAAGTTTCCTGGACTCGCATAGCCATCTTGGACCTTTGGCTATTCTTGAAAAGTCCGGCACATAAGATATGGAACATTTTTTAAGTGTACGTGTTGCATAACTTTGGGGTGGAGTATCCCTACCCTAAACCCCCCCCCCCCCAGGCGGCTGAAAATAGTCCTGGTGGATGCTCCTGGATAGGCTGGCGGTTATATCCAGCTCCAGAATTAATTAAAGGAAAGAAAACAAGCAGCAGGGAAGGTGGAATGGTGGAGCCACGCCTGGTGCGCTCTCTGTTGCAGCTCCAGTGTGGGAACACACAGCCATCTCCATTACAGCACGGAAAACAGTAAAAACCAAGGAGAGAGAGGGAGGGAGAGAGACGGAGGGAGGGTGAGAGAGAGACAGAGGGAGAGAGAGAGAGAGAGAGAGAGAGAGAGAGAGAGAGAGAGTGAGAGAGAGAGAGAGTGAGAGAGAGAGAGTGAGAGAGAGAGAGACATACACACACACAGAGAATGAACACTATGCTCTCCCCACAGCACAGACAGGCTATGATCAGAGTCTGATAAAATAAGAATGCGAGGATAAGGAGGGAGAGAGAGAGAATAGGCGTAATATAAAGACAGAGGGACTTAGCAACCGGGCTATGGGGGAATAAGTCTCTGTAGGAATCGAATGAACTTAACGCAGACAAGAAATAAAGTGTAATTGCCAGAGAGTTACCACAAGGTGTCAAGCTGGCAAGAGTGGATTAAGGCAACAGGAAAAGGGAATGATGGGACATGAAAACGAATAATGGGTTTGGGGTTGCGACGGCCCATCCATGCCATGCCATGGCATACCATGCCATGGTAGAGATGTCCCAGCTGAGCAGTGGAGCGAGGGGGCTGCTGAGGGATCCGGATGGAGCAGGAGGCCCTGGGCGGGGCCAGAGATAACTTTAATCTGACAGACACCTTCCACTGCAGATTGGGTAACCTGCCAACCTGCCATCAGCAGCTCACATAATGTTATATAACACATAATGTTAGAACAGGAATATGGCTTTCATTCATAGTTGTACCATGATATGTGCGTATTATTATGTGTATGTGTGTGTATACTAAGAATTATTTTAGCATTATATAATAGCATGTAATATATATCATACAAATATATGGACTACATTTTAAATTAGCCGTCAACAATTATTTACTAGGCATGTTAAATATATTATAAAATAAATCAAAACCTATATATAGTCTCTGAGATGTGGTCATCTGTCTCCCAGAATCCTACTCCTGTATCCGGTAGCAGGCTTCTCAGTACACACACACACACACACACACACACACACACACACACACACACCCACGCACGTGCACACGCACGCACGCACACACACACACATACATTACACACGTACAAGACACAGGACATGGTCTAAACAATGCTACACATATGGCGAACTTCGGCTGGCGAACAGCCATTACAACTCCCATCTCCCCCCCCCCCCACTCTGATGCACCCAGCAGCTCCGTGTCAACGTACAGTTTCATACACACAGCTCACAACTACAACTACAACTCACAGCGACCTGCTGCTGTGTGGACAGAGGTCAAATCAAGTTCACCCACAGCGTAGCAAAAGAATCTTGCCTCAGTGCGAATCCTGTTCTATTTTGAGATGTCTAAATGTTCCACGTGTACGTCTGCAATACATCCATGAGATTGTGTACAGCAAAGTGTTAACTTTGGTGTGTACTTCACAGTACACATATAGTATGTGAAGTACACACTAAACTAAATGCTTCACTTATGTATTACTTTTGTGAAGTAAATACTTTTAGTGGCACCGTAAGGACATTTTACATTTTGTTTTGACAGAATATGTTAACAGCAGGTTTCATGTAGGTTTAAGGAGGATTTTAACCAAATTAAAGAATGGATATGTTCTGTGCTCTCAAGCCTGCATTTGGCATAACGAAAGAGCAGAAGATCAGCCTTGCATTTAATGTGAAAGAATATATCCAGCTTGAAGGAACTATGTGGTAAGCGCCCCTCGCTATCCTTGGCACTTACATTTAACATTTGCAAGCATGTGTGAAAATATGTAAAGTGTCATAGCCAAGACTCCAGCCCTCACTATGAGATGGTACATGTGTCCATTGTAGGTGATGATGAGTAACTATGGGGAATTTAGGACAATGAATAGCTTTTCCTTTTTTGTGCGCCTTGGTAAGCTGTAATTAAGATATTCAGTTCCATACCCTTTTGCCAGAGACCTTAATAATCTCTTTTGTCGCAGAAGAGCTGATTCTATCCAGACATTATTCTTTTCATTTTTTTGGGGGAACTTTTCATCTTCCTTTCTTACTGAACAAGGGATGACAAGTTCTTGTCATTCCTGGCCCGATGGAGGCGAGGCCGACAACGGAGCCCTTGTTCCAGACTAACCCCTTGTCAGACGGGGCACTTTGATATTAAAAACTCTGGTGAAAAAAGAAAGGGGATGGGGGCAGGTGTGTGTGTGTGTGTGTGTGTGGGGGGGGGGGGGGGGGGGGGGGGGGCAGTGAGGCTGGGAGATGAAAAGGTTGAAAACAAGAACTCCTACTGTCTCTCTCCCGAAGCCCCCCGTCTCTGTAGGTGGAACCCCATAATGTACTCCTACATAGAAGTCCAGTCAAAGCAGAAGAAAACAGGGCCGTTCCACTCCTTGTGCAGACGTCACAGGAGTGGTAACGGTGGTCGCAGAAGCGGTACACGTCCCGTGGCTCGTTCTGCCGCCATGGGTCTCTACCTTGTAGGGCTGTAACAAACACCTGCCTTTTCTCTCCACTTTCGCAAACAGTGATCACATTGACACGAGGGGCCTCTTCTGAGACATGGGTGCTGTGAGCAGGGCTCTTAGACTGGAGCTGGTGCCGTTGCCAAAGGGAGAAATCCCCTGATACTGTACCTCCCTGACAGAGGCCCTGCCAAGCCCCTGAAATCCTAGCAGACGCCTGGTTGGGCCCAAAGACCTCAGAGCGCCAGCAAAAATAAGACAACCAACAAAGTGTTTACGTTTTTTCCCTCTCAGTCTTATATACTCATGGTGTGTGTGTGTGTGTGTGTGTGTGTGTGTGTGTGAATCATCAAATTCTGTTACAGAACAAACGTCTACTCCTGTCGTCGTCCCCGCCCCCCCCCCCCCCCCCCCCCCTCCCCCCGCTACCCAGCAATATTATAATATAATATACATATTAGAGAAATAAACTGATTTGCATTTTTTGACAAATATATGCGGGTGACCCAGAAAGGGTATAGAACATGCTAGCTAGGCCCTGGGCCAATAGGAGGACTAGCCAAGAGCAGCACAGAGGTAGAGTCTCCACACTTGGGCAGCAGGACTGGCAAGTCGCCGCACGCCAGTCCTGCCGTGAAGAATGCAGAAGCAAGTGTAGTGTGGATTTTCGTTTTACTCTCCACTTTCAAGGCGCCTGCCATTACCAAGGTTTTGAAGTGCCCTGAGGATGGTTATTACAGCGTTTATATTGATTCTCTTGGATTGCTTCATTTTGTTCACACAGGCAGGGGAGAGAGAGAGAGAGAGAGAGAGAGAGAGAGAGAGAGAGAGAGAGAGAGAGAGAGAGAGAGAGAGAGAGACTCGAGCAATTAGAAGAATGTCAGTAGAGGGACGAGATGTAATCGTTGATGAACTAAACTGTTATTCTGCGATGCCAGCGGTCCGTACCTCCTCGGACCCCCCTGATCTCTAGAGTTACATCACAGAGCGGTGGAAATCATGGTGGTCCCAGACCGTGTCTCTTAGCGCTGAGTGGTGTCTTGGGAAGGGGGGGGGGGGGGGGGGGGGGGGGGGGGGGGGGGAATGTGCGCTGGACAGATGGGGAGGCATGGTCCCACCATGAAACGACCTGGCGCCCTTTAGCTGGAGGCTAATCCCTATTAAGGATTCTTGGCCATGTTAATGACTGTAAGAACATCACGGGGCCCGGGGCCCTGACAAGCTGCCGCCACTCACAGCTGCCGCCGCAAGCCAGGGAACGGGCGTGGCCGTAAATCAGCGCAGGAATCCGTGAGAATCAGGCAATAAACTGACAAGAGAGCGAGCGAGAGAGCAAGAGAGAGGGGGAGAGAGAGAGAGAGACGGCGACAGAGACATGCTGGTCAGATGTCACTTTTACCCTTCCCTCGCTGCCTAACAAGCGTGCGTGAGGTGAGGAGAGACTGCGGTGAAAAAGGGAAGAAAAAAAAAGAAAAAGAGAAAGAATAAAGATATCACGCATGTGATGGATTATGGCGTCCGTGCACGCATTCGTGGTGGACGGCCCGCCGAACGAGGTGAGAGGACGCAAGTGTTGCACATGTTGCGCAATGGAAGACCCACACACCTCGCAAATGTATTCTCTCTCTGTGTCTTTTTGTCTCTCTCTCTCTCTCTCTCTCTCTCTCTCTCTCTCCTGCAAGCTGCACTCCTCTCAATCTTCCATCGTCTCCCTCTCACCCCCCGCCTCCCTCCATTCACCTCTCCCCTGCACTCTTTACTGCAAGGTGCTGATGGAGGTTTGCATTCACAGCCCGTCTGCTGAGGCTTTAACAGGAGCCAGATGAAAGACAGCAGCAGATTGCCGTGTTAAACAGCTTCATGTGGGATGGCACAGGACGAGCCAGACAGGGTTTTTTTAGGCCGAAATGCAGTGGAAATGGAGACAAACAAAAAAGGGCCGGAATGTTTGATAGGTATCGAATTGCGCGGGGCGGGGGGGGGGGGGGGGGGAGGGGGGGGGGGGTGGGGGCGCTTGAGGAATAAGACGGGTTATTAATACTGTGGCTCTGCTTATTGGCCCGGAGGCCCTCGGGGGACGTTCTCAGGGGGCCCCTCCTGGTCCCCACGAAAATGACTGAGATTATTCATACGCGCGCACACACACACACACACACACACACACACACACACACACACACACACACACACACACACACACACACACACACACACACACACACACACACACACACATACAAACACACAGGACATGCTGCACCCACCGTTTTAGTGAGGCTTTGCAGACCCTTTCTCCAGCAGTCCCAGAATTCACCAGCGAGTATGACGGTTTCGAGGACGTGCATGTGGGTTTGATCAATTCGACGCGACGTTGTTTTGTGTCTGTTGACTTTGAACCCAAGTCCACATCAGCGTGCTTTCGAAACTTCAACGAGGTACGAGGAGAACACGGGTCGTCCGTGGAGTGGAACCCGCAGGCCGAGTGATTAGTGAATCCTGGGAGGTTATTTCTGTTTGCTGCTTTCGCATCACGGAGCTAAGAAGCCGTATATCCTGGCCAGGGGCATCCACCTGCGCTGCAACAAAGAGACGAGTGTACAATCACAACGGGCCTGCCAGAGTTTGACATATACTAGCACTTGGCCCACACAATGTTGTTCCGTCTGGCGTGTTTACGGAGAGCTG
>JACYXH010000293.1:0-20000 GCA_026745465.1 Lota lota | reverse complement strand
TTAGCAACCACACTGAGCAGACCTGCGCCGACCAAATGCCTGTGAGTTCAAGGCGCTCCATGTTGCAGGATAGAGGGGGGGACGGGGACGGGGACGGGGGACGGGGACGGACTGAGGGGTGGGAGTGAGCAAATGAGAAAGAGAGAGAGAGAGAGAGAGAGAGAGAGAGAGAGAGAGAGAGAGAGAGAAGGGAGGGGTGGCGGGTTGCAGACAGGCTCTCTGTGTGTTTGCGCACACACTGATGGCTGAAATGACCCCCCTCTCGTCAGCGGCCCCAACATGCATGTGCCATTAGTGAATTCCACGCCCCACCTCCTCCACTCGGAACTCAGCTTTTACTGCGGCATGGCCCGGCCACACAAAGCACCCAGCCTCGACCTGTTTATGGCCCGCCATTGTCTCAAATCAAATGGAGCCCACACATCAAGGTAAAGTCACGTTGAAATTGTGCACACAAACACGGAAAGACCGAATGGCTACCAAGCGCCAATACCACCATTCCTTTTAGAGGAACAACAACAGCAAAAGAAGGAGATAAGGGGAAGAGCTATTTGGCCAACGATATCTAGTTTTCACACATAGTCCGGAGAGAGCGGTGCCAGAGAGACTGCAAGGAGCAGGAAGAGGAATGAGCCCAGGACAAAGGTTAGAAATGTATCTAATGCAATGGCTGAGTGTGAGGAAAGAAGAGGTGAACTCTGTGAGCCAGGACTTTTTCCTGTTCCAGTGTGTGTGCGTGTGTGCGTGCGTGCGTGTGTGCGTGTGTGCGTGTGTTTGGGCCAGCGTGTATGTTTTTTCATGCTAATCGCGTGTGTTTTTATCTCGAACGCGTCTAACAAAGCAGTAACGTGTGTGTTTTGTGTCAGCCAGGAGGGAAGGGGTTCTTAGGGGCAGGAAGAGGAGAGGGGGGGATGGGACTCCAAGAGGTGAACTCATTACAAGGTCTTTAACATAGCACAGGCATCTGCAACACGCCGTGTTTTCTCATCATAACCACAGCAAATATGGCCGATCAATCATAACAAGCGGGCCTTCACTGTCTCATTCACTCTCCCCTTCCTGTTGTTTTCCACAATGGCCCTTACTTCCTCCACTCACTCCACCTATATTCATTCATCGTTTCGCAATAAAGGCATTCTTTTTTGGATTCACAGTTAAGTGAAAACGTGTAAATCCGACCAGATAAAAAAGGTCTCTATCCAGGCCGTGGTCTCAGACCAGCCGCCAGACAAGAGTAGCCGTGTATAGAGAAAAAGAGAGAGAGAGAGAGAGAGAGAGAGAGAGAGAGAGAGAGAGAGAGAGAGAGAGAGAGAGAGAGAGAGAGAGAGAGAGAGAGAGAGAGAGAGAGAGAGAGAGAGAGACAGTGACAGAGAGAGACAGAGAGAGACAGAGAGAGACAGAGAGAGAGAGAGACAGAGACAGAGACAGAGACAGAGACAGACAGCGAGAGAAAGAGTGACAGAGAGACAGAGAGACAGAGACAGGCTACATACACATGACCCTAACTACAGGCTCCCAGAAGTCCCTCTTCTCCTCCATGTTGGGCTCTGAGTGAAGGGCTACCGCTGATGCTGCTGAGAGGGGCGGAGCCAAGCGCGCTGGGAGTAATTACTGCGCTGCTCTGCATCCATTTAACCCCAGCACCTCTTAACAGCCCCGCTCACCCATTAGGACAGCGTGTTATTATTGTTATTTTATCCTCAAAAGCCTCTGCTCTTAGTGCCAGTCTCAGGGAAGATGGGCAGCGCCTCAGCACTGAGTTTCTGCCAAGAGGCACTCATTACGACACACACATACACACACACACACGCAAACGCACACACACACGCACACGCAAACGCATACACACACGCACACGCAAACGCACACACACACACACACACAAGCACATGCATACGCAAACGCGCACACACACACACACACACACACACACACACACATACTCCCAACCCCAAGTGCAACAAGGCCTCAGACAGTAACACAGAAAACTGGAGAAGATAACAGAATTTATTTTAATGCAGCAGCCAGTGCCTTGAGAGTAATCTCACTCGCACAACAAAAAAATAGTTTTCAGTCTACAATAAATGTTTGGGATGAACGCAGCTGGCAGGGGGAGCTCTGACGGTGTGTGATAAGGCAACGGCCTGTGTTTGTCCTGACTAATGCGTCTACAAACAGGTAAACAGATTACTGAACACTGAACACATAAAAGCCCCCCATTCAAACATGTCGCGGTTCAAACAGGTGTAGCCTTGCACATCTGCCGCTGCACGTACCACACGGCCTCCCAGCGTTTACAACCGCAGAGCAAACATGCGTGTTTAATTAGCTTTCTTCCTGCGGGGAGAGAGAGCGCGATCGGCGAGAAACGGGTTGGATTTCCATAACAAGGCTAGCACTCCATGGGAACCGTGGCTAGCGTGTCGTTAGCGTGCTAGTTCTCCGGAGCCGTGCCATTTGAGTATCAGGCGGTATCTAGTAGTATCTAAGGCACAATGTGAGGATCTGACCACTGCAGGACCTTAGATCAGCGCGTTGGAACTCGGATGGCAAACAAAGACACACGCTCAAAGTGTTTGAGCAAAGAATCAACATGTCAGGCACAACCATACCGCCCCAGTACAAAGGAGTGGTGCCATGCAAACGTCAACGTCTGTGAAGAACACAATACAATCATTTAGGCTACGCTGATTGCAGAGCTAAGGTCTCGTGTGGGTCGTTTTGTCTGTTTTAAGAGTTATTTCAAGGCTAAGTCCATCCATGCATTTGTAGTACACTGTATGTTAACACATTAGCAGATACACGTTAAACGTTCTTGTATGTGTGTGTGTGTGTGTGTGTGTGTGTTTGTGTGCGACAGCACCAGCAGTTGGAACCCATGGAAAGGCTAACGGTCCCTCAGTGAACAGACCCGCGCCCCTCGAGGCCCGGTTAGGATAATTAGCACTAAGTACACACATAAAGAGAATGGTGGGAGGGGGGCTTGAACGTTTCAATGGCAATCCTTGATGATCATTCATTAATGCTTTTAAAGGGCAGAATGAAAGGAGCATAACAAAAACAGGGGGGGAACATGCAAGGAGAGAAAAGAACAGCCCCCGGGGGTAAGCAGCGCTCCACAGAGTTTGGAGAGAGATGAATGGCAGGCCGAGTGTCAAGGACAGCCAGACAAACAACAGCACCGCTCCCCTCCACCCCACCTCCTCCACGTTAGCCTCTACCCAACTAGCTCCAGGCCCACAACCCAAGCCTCTTATCAGCAGAATACGGAGCAGAGACAAGAGAGGGCCCTGGTGTTCTCAGTCCTGCTGGAGCGGCGTGGTGCAGGGGAGAAGGAGGAGGAGGAGGAGGAGGAGGAGATGGAGGAGGAGGAGGAGAGGAGGAGGAGGAGGAGGAGGAGGAGGAGGAGGAGGAGGAGGAACACGGTCGTGGAGAGGTGGGGTTGTGCCAAGAGGTGGGGTTATCCTGTGCCAAGGATTAGATTCCTTCCAGCTAGAAGAATAGTACCGGTGGGTTGATAGAGGGTAGTAGGGATGTGTGTATGTGTCCGGGGAGCGGTGGACAAGGTAAGAGCCGTGTGTGTGTGTGTGCGTGTGCGTGTGGTGTGTGTGTGTGTGTCATGGCCCATCGAAGACATATTTTTGCCGCTATGTGTTAATACATGCGGTATATGACTTAGTGTTTCCAAACAAACTTCATATTTCCTTTCTTTCTTTCTTTTTTTGTGGCAAAGCAACGAACATTCCTGAGCCCCTTGTGTTTCGTTAGATTAAACGCTCTTTGATAGCTACAACAAGACGGAACGCAGTCATCAGCTCCCCCTGGCTTCCTCCCTCCCCCCGGGGGTGAGACGGAGATATGGCTGTTTTTGTGGCCTACTGCTCCATACAAGCCAACCCTAACCCCCCCCCCCCACCCCCTGTCCCCCCAGGACCAGGGCCACCGTGGCGTCTGGGCTATCTCTGCCATCAAAGTCCGCTTTATCAGGCAGACATGCTAACTGGAGCTGCTCTTATATGTCTATGGATTTTTCTCCCTGAGGGCTCCAGAGACCGAGAGACCAAGAGAGTTGAGAGAGAGGTGGAGAGAGGAAGAGAGAAAGAGAGTAGAGAGAGAGGCAGAGAGTAGAGAGGGGGGGGAGAGGAAGAGAGTAGAGAGAGGGAGCAGACAGAGGAAGAGAGTAGAGTGAGTAAAGAGAGAGGGAGAGATAGAGAATAGGCCGAGGGGGAGAGAACAACAGTAGAGAGCAGAGAGAGAGAGGGAGAGAGTAGAGAGGGAGAGAGTAGAGAGGGAGAAAAAGGGAGCAAGAGGGAATAGAGACAGGGAGAGAGAGAGAAGGACATGCTGGGAGCACAGGCCAGGGAAACTGAATCCAGTCACCAAGCCTGGCTGGTCACAATGGGAATGCTTCGCATTGTCATCCACTTCCTCTCCACTTTCCCTGTTTCTGTTTTGGGATGTCTCCTTGAGGGAGGAAAAATGCTGTACCCTTGATAGCAGATAACTAACAGAATCCATAAATTAAATCAATAAACAAGAGAGGGTGTAAAAAGCACAGGAAGCTACCCAGGCTAATATAGGGGAGACGTCTGGCAGCGCGGGCGAGTGGCCACTGGTTGAAGTGGGCTGGCTCTCTCTCTCTCTCTCTCTCCTCTCCCTCTCCCTCTCCCCCGCCCTCCCTCTCTCTCTCTCTCTCTCTCTCTCTCTCTCTCTCTCTCTCTCTCTCTCTCTCTCTCTCTCTCTCTCTCTCTCTCTCTCTCTCTCTCTCTCTCTCTCTCTCTCTCTCTCTCTCTCTCTCTCCCTCTCTCTCTCTCTCTCCCTCTCTCTCTCAGTTACAGATAACTCATTGCCACAGCCCGTAACTGACACTTCACAGTCAAATCATGTGCCTGAACCAGTTGTTCAGGGCGCAGTCTTTTGTTTGCTTTACATTAAGCCATATGTTGAGCCACAGCAAGGTAGAGAGGAGGTAACAAGACTAGCGCCTCGCTTATGTACACGCTGAGATACCTGCACATGTTTCCGGCTGTCTCTCCAAAACAGACATTCTAGAAAATGGTATGTAAATCAAAGAAAAATGCAATGATGGCTCTGGCGACTTTAAGAGACAACAGCAACAGTCTACAGCAACGATGATAAATGTATATCTCATGCTAACCAGACAGACTGTGAACATTTCCAGACTTTCTAGACATTTCTTAAAAGCGTTAACAACGACAACGCTAGCTAGGAGAGGTTGTTGTTATTGTTTGGTCAATTCGCTGTGGGTGAGGGCAAAAGGAAGAAGGTAGAATCCCCAGCGACCTTGCCCTTTAGAGGCTAGCGGTGTCAGAGCTAGCAAGTAGTGAAGCTAATGCTAATGCTAAACACTCTATGAACATCCTGCTGGTCGGCTCTGCCCTTTCACCTTTCACACACACACACAAACCTATCCCAGCACGATGGCGGATGTGTCTACGTGTGTAGACACATGTGTGTGTGTGTGTGTGTGTGTGTGTGTGTGTGTGTGTGTGTACACGTAAGGGAGGTTTTGAGCCAAGTAGGTTGGAGTGTTTCAGTAGAGGAGACCCCGCACATTCCTGACACCACCCCAGCCCACCCCTCTCCACCCTTCTCTCTCGGTGCCTCCTGACTTCCTACTCTGCTTGGAAGTGGAGGGGGAGGGGGAGGGGGAGGGGGAGGGGGAGGGGGAGGGGGAGGGGGAGTGGGAGGGGGAGGGGGAGGGGGAGGGTCACTAAGAAGGTCCCATTCTTTCTTCAAGTCCTCTTAACCCAACAAGGCCCTGCCACAGCACGTCACCCTTCTGTCTGTCTCTCTTTCCGTCTTAAATCTAGCTTCAGGCACAGACTCGGTAATGAAGCATCTTCACCGCTCCATGTTTGAGATGAAGGCAAACACCACATTCCTCTAAATGATAAATATATATACTGAATTTGATCTCTTGCGTCTCCCCGGGCACATCACCCGAGTGACCTTACTCTCTCCTGAGTGACAGGTAGAACCCCCCCCCCCCCCCCCCCCCCCCCCTCCACCGTGACGGGGGAGGGGGGTCAACCCAAGCTTTCGTATATTTACATTCATATTTCGTGACTTGATTTCAAATGCAACAACAAGGAACTCCATTATTACGAGTGACTAATTTAAGAGGAAGGGGCCGGTCTTGGGTTACCGCTGGGCTGGGAGCTGGAGGGGCGCGCGGTGGTGGGCGCGCTCGTCGCTCAAACAATGGCTTTCTATTGATCCACCCGGTGGATCAGAGTCTGTGAGGAGAACATGTTCTGTCAGGATGATGTGGCACCAGAGTTTCTGTTTCAATCACAACACTCGCTGGGCTGAAAGCCACACGGCTACAGCAGCTCCCCAAACAAACTGCCCCCCCCCCCCCCACGCCCACCACCTACCCACCCACGCCCACCCGTACCCGCAACGACAACTTTGCCCCTTCACAACAACCTCGACATTCATTAAAAATGCAGGAGTGAACATTTCCAATAATTCATAAAGTCCTTCGCTGTCAACATCTGCAAAGAATCTCGAAGCTAAAGGGAATGGCAGGATTTCATTAAGTAAATTACGCGCTGGCCGTCTCAGAGCGGGGGGAGGGGGGGGGGGGAGAGAGAGAGAGAGAGAGAGAGAGAGAGAGAGAGAGAAGCTAAAGCCAGAGCGCTAATCCAAACCGTACCCTGAAAAGAGACAGCCTGGCTACACTTACTGATCCCAATAGCCTAGGCCTTACAGAGCCACACAAATTCAAGATAGGAGAAGCCCAAGCAAAGCACACGCAAACATCGTCTTCCCGGTGGAATACAATCAATTTTCGGATTTCAGTCAAGCCATGTGCAGGGTTGTGCGTTTTAAGGGCTGTACTGTTTGTCGACCGCAAGAACATACATACTGAACCCCGAAAAAAGACGAAGAAAACAAAACGTCTGTCTGCGGCACTGCCTCGGCCGTTGAAGATACACAACAACCTTCTCCGGAACTTAAGTCAATGAAAAGGTTGCAAAGGCAGATTTGAAAGGCCCTTAGGCTGTCTGGAATATGATCAAAGCCTTCCAAATCATGTCTACCGGGTCTGACCTCGTGTTAGGAAAAAGAGGAAAAAAAGAAGATAAAGCAAACAAAAGAAGATAAAGTCTGACATAGTAAAAGATGGAAAAGGCCCTGACTATTGGCTGTCCCGGCAGAGCAACACAGAGCTATGCAGAGATAATCTGAGAGCTCAAATCCATCCACCAAGAGTTCCTCTCCTTTCCCTCTCGCTGTTATCATGCTTGTGTGGAGATGTCAAATGACACGGGCCTCTGCAGTTAATCCACACACAGCATTCTGAAGGCCCAGAAGAATGCTCCGGCTATTCTGAGTTTCAAAAATACTGACAGCCATAGGTTCAGGCACAACTGCCCATACTCCTCCAGGGAGAAAGGGGGAGAAAACATTCTCAAAGCTATTTTAGCCAGCAATCAGACCACAGGCGTGAATCAAAGCTGGGTTGGGTTAGTCTCTGGATTTGAAATTGTGGGTAAAAACAAAACAAGAAAATAAAACAGGGACAGAAAATAAAATAGCACCCACAACGGGCGTGTGTGCCACCTTGTTCCCTGGTTACGATGCAAGGCTAGCACATTCACAGTGGTCCCGACTCAAACGCGGCATTGTTCCTCCTCAAAGCCTTGAGAGGAGAGAAGGCGGCAGCTAAAAACACTAAACTAACAGTTGGACATTCCATACATTTTTAATGGCATTGCGCGCTCTTTATTTGTTGCTGTAACCCTGTGCCCGAGCTCAATGAATGGTACTATTGGTGAATTCTGGCACAGTACTGTGGTGTGTGTGTGTGTGTGTGTGTGTGTGTGTGTGTGTGTGTGTGTGTGTGTGTGTGTGTGTGTGTGTGTGTGTGTGTGTGTGTGTGTGTGTGTGTGAGAGAGAGAGAGAGAGAGAGAGAGAGAGAGAGAGAGAGACAGAGAGAGAAGGGAAGAGGGAGGCAAGATGGCGAGAGCAGCAGGGTCCTAGAGCCACACAGCAGCTCACTCACGTTGTTTGCTAATGTAAAATTTGGGATTGGAAATGACATCCTAAGTGCTCCTACTGTTTTCTTGGACTAAATGTAGCTCTATCTGTGTTGTCACAGTAAAAATAACTGCCTCCACAGCACACAAACACACACACACACACACACACATTTTATCCAAGGTAGCCAACAAACCAAATTGGCCCAAAATGTTCCCAGTAAAACCAAAATGGCAAGCACAGCATTGTAAGCTTAAGACTTCAGGTTGTGTGCGTGGCGCTGTTGCTTAATCTATATCCGCAAGCCCTTGATATGTTGGCCAAACTGGCCCTAACTTTGGCTGGCTTGACAGATAAACGCTTTGCTCAGCAGGCAAGTTTCGCCTGACGTGTGAGGGTGTTTCAATGGTCTCCAAATGCTGCTTTATATTAGCATGGCTTTTACCTTGTAGGTAAAGGCCACATTGCCTCGCTGCTTCTGAAGTACACGGTGCACACATTTTAGCCTCACATTTGTAGCGCGACACAAACAACCAGAGTCACATTGTTTCAAAACAGTCAAGTTTTAAAACATTGTTTCGTGTATGTTCCGAAACAGCTTAAAGCGAACAACTAACTTTAATGTACAGACCAAAACACCCCAGGAGAGTAAGCTCTCTCTTTGAATATATGTAAATGCAAACATTCAACTACTAACTGACAGTCAATATCATGCGTCGGAAATAATAATAATCAAACAAAACCTGTCTGAACTCGCTAAGTAGCTAAGAGATGTCGTAAAACTAAAGCCCTGAAATACTAACTTAGACAACGCGTGAGTTAATGTCACATCCATACATGTCTAGTCCTTATTTATACGCTGAAACTGAAATAAACAGTCCCGGTCACAAAACCCAAACAGAGAAACACGTATTTCTGACGCACCGCACTCTTACAATCCTGAGAATGGGAAACAGAAAAAAATTCTTGAAAAGGGCCTTATCGATCTTATCAAAGGCTCTCTATGTTTTGCTCACTTTTTTCCCCTTGGGGGTTGGGGGGGGGGGGTGGGCTTGGTTACGTAAGGGGAAACGGAAGCCAGCCTCCCACGTCAGGGACAGATACTTGAGAGTACACAGAGTGCACTGCACACACAACAAAACCTTCAGAATGGATCGCACTAAGCTTCCCACCTCCAGCTTGAATGGACACTGTGGACCAAACCCCTCCATTGGATGCTGGCCTTCTCGTCAACATTCCTTTATCCACCCCCCCCCCCCCCCCCCCCCCCCCCCCCCGCCCGCCACCACTTCCAACCCCCCCCCCCGTCCCGTCCCGTCCCCCCCGTCATCGTCAAAGGGGCAATTCACCGCTCTGAGATGCTAAAAAACCCAGGCTGGTTTTTTTTTAAAACAGGATGTTTGTCTGAGGCCTCCTTCCCCTCAAATAAACAATCCGCAAAACCTGATTTCTGAGGCAGGGTGGAAGTACTCCACTGACATTATTTTCCACATCCCGTATCCTGCAGCACTGAGGCTCCTGAGGGAGCTGGGGCAGAATCGACGCTGTAGTGGAAACCTGAGGCCATCTGAAGCCAGGACTACAGGGAGAGAGGGGCTAAGGCTTCCCCCGTCCAAGGGTCTGGGCCTTGGACGGCATCTTGGGACCCCAAGCCCCCGGATGAGTGGGACAGGAGAAGACGGGAGATCACCAGGTCCAACGCGGTTATGGTTAGACAACGCGTAACCGCGTTTGTTTCCTGGATCCAGATGGGTGGTTTCCTTGAGAGCAAGGAACTGGCTTTCTCTTTCGTGTTTTATTCAATATAAGCCATCCTAAAAGCACAGGAGAAAACAATTCCAGCTCAAAGGGCCTGTTATGTGTGTCACGTGAGAATGTCATCAATTAATCAGCTGCCCATGGATCTGGGTGTGTTTAGAATGACGTCGCCCACATTGTGTCACTCATGTCTCCCAATATAGCTTCCTACGAGAGTCATAGGAAGTCGTGCTGACTTTGCCGACATGGGATGTCTTTGAAGAACTGAAAGGCACACATTTAGAAACTTGAAAAGACTCCCCATTTCTCCAATGGCGATGGCGTGTCTCTCTTCCGTGAGATCAGCTGTTAAATGAAGTGCAGTGCCGCTGGTATTTGCACTCCAGATCCAATCTAATCCATTCTAAACAAGAGGGCAGAATCACATGCTTTAATTACACCGTCTCATCATTTTGTGCCTTTACACCGTCTCGGACACACACAAGGATTAGCCATGGGTCTAGCACTGGCTTCTTGCTCAGATAAAAAGCCAGACAGGCTTTGATTACAATCGGCAGGACCGTGATTTTATGTCTTGGAGTTGCATGTGTGTGCTGCATGCCTGTGTGGTCCGGAGATAAAAATGTAATTGACAAGAACACAAACTTATAAAAGAGTACAAACGTCTGGGTCTATAGAAGACTGATGGGGGTTAAGCACCTGCATTTTCGCAGAGAAATTGGTTCCATTACGTGAATGAGGTCCTTCCCATATAACTGCTAACTGCCTTGGTCTGCCTGGAAGAGCCAGTCAATACCATACCGGACCTGACATACTGTCTGCCAGCAATACATTCTTCAAGACCGCAGTGGTCTTACCTCCACAGACACAGAGACTAGCAAGAAAAAAGAAATTAAGTATGAACCTCTCTGTCTACATAATGGCGCCCACCGCTTCAAGCAATGGTCCAGGATGCTTCATGTCTCGCAACCCTCAATCGTTCAGCCCCTCGCAAATTGTACAATTTGCCTGCGAGGCAGGGTGTAAAGACTTACCGAGAAAGTCTGACAGATAAATGATAATTACCTTGAAGAATTAGTGAGGAGAAAAGGGGGCTTTCAGTAGAGTTGCCTATTTTGTGGGGTCCCAACAAAACAAAAACAAAAAACACATACTGCTCTTCCTACTTTAATGAAGAGGCCTCAACGAAGATATGCAGAACACAGAGCAGAATCGAACAGGATCACAGCGAAGGCCCAGCTAAACGTAAAGAACCCATGAAGCCAGAGATAAGCTGTCTATGACTCTATGATGATGAAGTCAATATGTAGGCTGGGAGGTGGCACCCCTTCAGACTGTCACACAGGAAGCAATGACACCTGCTTCCAAGGGCTTTACACTGATGTCCACACCACAACGGCCTGGCAGTGAGGAAACAGGTGTACAGGCAGGCCGACGGGACTCTGTAGAGACAGACACATTCCCTCACACACTGACGTCAATGATACCCTACCATCCAAAATCCAAACGGCAGGTCAGAATGATGCAATCTAGGTAAGGTTGGTGCATGGAAGCATGTTAGGTTCCTTAGCACCCATTTTTAGTAACGCTGTACTTCAAAACATTGCTACTATGGGAATCGATTAGTAGTTCAACAGTTCCATAATTCCATAATCAATTATCAATTTGTTAGATAGATATTAGATATTTAAAATGAATATATGATCTAAGCTGCAGCTCTTCGGTATAATATTAGTAGACATTTCTCTTGGCAACCAATCTGAAATACTCCAAACAAGCCTTGAAGCAGACTACAACATTTATCTTATGAATGGTCTGATTGTGATATGATGCCCCTTTCCGGGGTCCAACTCGTTCTTTGTGGGAGTTCTGTTTCCAAAGCCACCGCAGAAGCTCAGAGATGGATGCACAAACAGGCCATGTCATCTGTGGGCCAGAGTCAAACTCGAAACCAGATAATCCGACCAATTGCATTATGCATTATATATTACTGATGAGCGGAGTGTGCTTCATAAGGAAGTGGCCTGGCTCTGGAAGTAATGAGGAGCATTACTCAAGTGACCGAGCGAGACCGTCTTGCTTCATCTTCTGTTGGATAACAGCACAGTGTATTGTTTCCCTTTGCCCTTTTTCACGTGGCCTCCCTTGTATCTAAAAGTAGCAGTGTTGCACGGCACCATTCATCTCTTTGTACCTGTGCCCAAATGCCCAAATTAATCATCAGAAGGAAAAAAAAACGGACCAACTTAATAATAAGCCATAAAACCCCACCACACTTTAATGTGTTGGCCAGAGCACTTCCAAAGTCCAACTCTGCGAGTGCGTGTCACAGCCCACGGGGGATAGGGAGGAGGGGAGGGTTGATTTCCCGTGCGAGCAGCTCGGCAGACGTGGTGGGAAGAATCCAACGGTGCAGCGAGCACTACATCCTCCCTCCTCACCGCAGTCTCCGAGGAATTGTGGTGCGCGCTCTGACAAGCCCCCTCATTTGTTGACTGAGGGAGTGTCGCCGGGCTGGCTGAGGTGGTGACAGCATGTGTACCAGAGGGGAGGGGAGCTGGCTGGCTGATCCCTGTCCTGCCAGGTAGCCGGTCAGCCAACTGTTCAGTGTCTCCAGGCCTCGGCCCCCATGGCAGAACCTAGGGGTTGGGGGGGGGGGGGGGGACGACGACAAGAAGTGCAGCTCCCGCAAAGAGCCCCTCCCCACAAAGAAAGAAACCTAAGGGCTCTCGCTCCCAGACACACATGAAGCGGGCCGGATCGGAACACGGGTTCCAGTTTGAAGGCGAAGCCTTGTTGACTGCGGGCCATGTGAAGGGAGTGTTTTATTTCAAATTAGGGGACCGGAGTGTTCCTGCTCATTTCCTCTGCAGTGGCCCCCATTCAGAGGCAAGCCCGCTTCCCTGAGCCAACCCCTCCCCAAAGCCTACTTACATCCCGAATAGATAGAGCTATGTGTGTGCGAGAGTGTGTGAGAGTGTGAGAGTGAGTGTGTTTTAAGCTAGCTTGGATCTTATTACATTTGATCCCACTCAAATATTTCTGAAAGAAACACAGAGGAGGGGAGGCGTGCCCCGCGGAGTCGCTGCTCCCCTCACAATGAAACCTTTATCTGCCTCTCCCTGCCCCTAATGGACTCCACATCCAACGCAGAGGCAACCCGCAAAGCCTGTGCAGTCACCTCCCTGCACCTATGCGCAAACACTCCAACCTATTTAGGCGTAGTATAGTAGAAAATACTTTAAGAAGTCAGAAATACTTTTTCCAAGGCCTGGTTCAACCCTTTCAAAGGCCAAAATAAATGCTTGGTTTGTTTGCCGAGTACTGTGGGATCGTTGATTTACAGCTCTGCTAAATATGTGTGATCTGTGCCGTCTCTGGGTGAGCCAAAGGGGAACTTTGATAATAAAGTGATTTACCGGTACGCACAACAGTCCGCCGCGCACACAGAGGCAGCACACACAGAACATGCACGTGTGCATCCAGCAGTGGCGCAGCGCCGCCGCTGGATTACTAGCGCCACTGCAGTTAGCCATGCAACACCAAGAAAAGATAGAGTAGGAAATGATGCTGGGCGCCCCAAACTATTTATAAACATATCTATCATCGGTGCCCCCTACTGCAAACCCCTCATCGTTACATTGTCATTATTGGAGAAATATTGTGCAATGTACTGAGAGCCAAATAGTGCCAAAAACAATGAAAAGCTAATGTTGATACTTTGGGTGGCAGTGAGTGAATGAATGGCTTTAAACTAAATCTAGGAAGCATAACGAGAAGTGACTGAATAATAGAAAGCATCCTACATATTTGATTGTGTGGAACAGAAGCAACAGTACTATGAAACCCAGACGATGGGATGGCTACAAATTGCAGACTGAAAACGATATGTGCGCCAAAAGGCCAAAAAGAAACAGGGTGGCTCGCGGCGTGCACGCGCACATCAGCATAGTGCACGTCACACACACATCAGCACGCGCACATCAGCATAGTGCACGTCACACACACATCAGCACGTGCACATCAACATAGTGCACCTCACACACACATCAGCACGCGCACATCAACATAGTGCATCTCACACACACATCAGCACGCGCACATCAACATAGTGCATCTCACACACACATCAGCACGCGCACATCAACATAGTGCATCTCACACACACATCAGCATAGTGCACCTCACACACACATCAGCGCCGTGCACGCACACATCAACATAGTGCACGTCACACACACATCAGCCCGCGCACATCAACATAGTGCACCTCACACACACATCAGCGCCGTGCACGCGCACATCAACATAGTGCACCTCACACACACATCAGCATGCGCACATCAACATAGTGCACCTCACACACACATCAGCACGCGCACATCAACATAGTGCACGTCACACACACATCAGCACGCGCACATCAACATAGTGCACCTCACACACACATCAGCACGCGCACATCAACATAGTGCACCTCACACACACATCAGCACGCGCACATCAACATAGTGCACCTCACACACACATCAGCGCCGTGCACGCACACATCAACATAGTGCACCTCACACACACATCAGCGCCGTGCACGCGCACATCAGCATAGTGCATGCACCTCACACACACATCAGCACCGTGCACGCGCACATCAGCATAGTGCACCTCACACACACATCAGCAGCGCTGCTGGAAGAATCCTAGGGGAAACACTGCTCTCACAGAGCTACACCCACACTCACACAATCGTGTCTGAACATGTGCACACACACATACACACATACATCTGTACTTAAATGTTTATGGCTTTATATTAATCTCATACATTTTGTTTATTTTTTTGTCAATGTGCCACTAAACCATTGCCTCTTTTTAATTAGGCTTGTATGTATACAGTTGTCCAGTCATTACAAGGAATGAATCAAAATGGATATATCCATGTGTGGAAAAGGAGAATCTAGTGTTTTATTTGCGCGTTGATGAGCTCTTTGTTTAAAGTGTGAAGAGGTTTTGGAGGAGCACACTCACTTGAGAATTCCCCCGGGGTGGTGTTTGGTGAGCTGGCTGTCTCCGTCTCAGTGTAAGACAATGTGGAGTCTGATAGGTCTGCAGGAGGAGAGACAAGAAAAGACTCAACTTATTCATCCATTGACATTACCGCTCTCCAACCCTTGTTAACAACAACAAACAACAAACAGGAAAGTGCAATAAATAGTTCAAGCTCCGAATAAAACACACTATTTCACAATACAACAACATAAACACATTTAGCTAAAGGTAGGCCTACAGTGCCTTAGTGTGGACTTTAAGAGTGAACTCCAACCACCCCCCCAACACCCCCACACACACACCCTTACACACACACACCCTTACACCCACACACCCACACACACACACACATCCACTCATACACATACACCGACACACAACCACACACACACACACGCACAGAGTCCCAGCACCAGCCCACACAACATATGACCCAGTCTGGATGGAGCTCCCCAATGCCGGTGCTGCTGACATTGTGCCACTCGCTGTCCGAGACTCGGCTCGAAGCCACTAGTCGAGTTCCCAGTCGGTGTGCCTAATTACAGCCATTAAAATTCTTCAGGTTGTTGTAATTCTGTTTCTTCCTCCTCAAACTCCCCTCTCTCTCTGTCTAAGCCCTGGGTTACTAAACCAGAGAGACAGAGAGAGAGAGAGAGAGAGAGAGAGAGAGAGAGAGAGAGAGAGAGAGAGAGAGAGAGAGAGAGAGAGAGAGAGAGAGAGAGGGTGAGGGAGGATGAGAGAGGGTGAGAGATGCCCTTCAGTTTTCTTAGGTTACAACTGTCTCCTGTTTGGTGTAATGAAAACAAAGACAGTTGCTTCCTCCAGTCTAATTAGAGTGTTTAGATGTCGAAACAACTCATTGTTGGAGATGGGATGGACCGCAACTTTTTAAGCTATACCAGGGGGGAAAAGTATAGGTAGTAGTAGTGGCAGTAGTAGTAGTAGTAGTAGTAGTAGTAGTATTGTAGTAGTAGTAGTAGTAACAGTTGTAGTAGTTGTAGGTTGTAGTATTAGTAGTAGTTGTAGTATTAGTAGTAGTAATAGTAGTAGCAGTAGTTGTAGTATTAGTAGTAGTTGTAGTAGTAGTAGTAGTAATAGTAGTAGCAGTAGTTGTAGTATTAGTAGTAGTTGTAGTGGTAGCAGTAGTTGTAGTATTAGTAGTAATAGTAATTAATTCAATTGAAAACAACAGAACTCAGGGACCAGGTGAGGTCTTTAGTGGTAATAGTAGTAGTAGTAGTAGTAGTAGTAGTAGTAGTAGTAGTAGTAGTAGTTGTTGTAGTATTGGTAGTAGTAGTCATTAATTCAATTGAAAACAACAGAACTCAGGGACCAGGTGAGGCTCGTGTGGGTGCTGTTGACTTACCAAGTGGCTTGTGTTCTTCGTTTGGGGAAAGCCTTGAATATGGGGGTGGGGGTGACTCTGTAAAAACGAAAAGAGTTGACTCAATAACCTGACAGCTGGGGCCAGGAAGCAGAGCATGCATTGCGACGTGTGAAGACACCTGTAATCATGTTCATGTGAGTCACGGCTATGTAAATCAAGCCATATGAACTGAGCGAACCTGTTGCTTTGGTTGTGTTATAGTTCGAATATGAAATAAGGTTTAATCCTTCAGAACACGGTGGTGGGTAATGTGTTTATGCATTTTTTTTGCGGATCTATTGCAAATGATGACCTCCTTCTAGGTGAAGATTCACACTGCCAAGTGTGAATCTTCACCGATACTAGATACTTTGGATACAGATACTAAAGTACGTTATATTAGGTTTTAACCCTGGCTCCATGACGCATCAAAGGAAAGTATACAGGAAAGACATACGCTACTTAAAACTAACACACGGCGATTAACGTGAAAATATGTAATTACAACATAGAAAGCCTGTTCAAGCTCTTCAACTATAAAGCAAAATATCTAAAAGAACTAACCATACTAGAATTACACAAACTAACAACTGCTGACAACTTTGAATGAAACAAAAAGTGCATCTTTTACTTTTAACCTCCCAACACGATTGATGAAACCAGGAGGAAGAGCAGAGACACCAAACTAGCCCCAAGAAAACAGAAATTCCTGAAGAAACTAACTTTGTGAACATACTTTGACCTCCCCTCAAGAAAAGAGGGAAAGGAAGAAAAAAAAAAAAGCATAATAGCAATGGGTCCTTTAAGAGTGGCAGCAGTAATTGCCAGGATCTGAACTCAGTCACTCAGAGACACAGCTAGTCAGTCTGGCGCCAGTAGTATGCAAACTGTATATTATCACCACTCCTTCACCTAAATAGCACGAGGGGACCTCCTTAGGACAAAAGGGCTTTTAAAGCGCAACTTGAAACCAATCTCATTCGAAAAGCATAATGCCTAGCCAAATAATGGGAAAAGGTTTTTGCCCATTGGAGTTGTCCAAGCTTATTTCACTCAACATTATCGACAAACTATTGAACAAGATCGCTAGAAACGATGGGGTGCAAAGGAACCAAAGCCCACGATATACACCTTAACAATACCCTCTTTCTATGTGTTTTAGTCAACATAAAAACCTTGCGCCATGTCATTGTAAAATGATAACTCTTATCATTTTTACTTTACCATATATATATATATATATATACATACTATATATACAAATAATTGTAGTGCTAGTTATTAAGGGCTTGAATGTGAATTCCTCTTTCTTGAAGAGCATGAAAGAAATACCAGTTATTTTGGAACACGCATGAGTGCATGTCAGCTATGTCTACTATGGAGCCTCAATAAGTCTCAATAAGGGCTATGCACCCCTCTTTCCTCTCTCACCATTAACGTCACCCACTTACGTGAACACTTCAACATCCCAATGGAACTCAACACAGAAGAGATTCACGCAAAATAAATGCTATGCCGTTTGTATGCCATGGAAACATGGAGATATAAACATTTAATATGGGGGGGGGGGGGGGTGGGTGCGGGGCTGAGCCCTTAGCAGTTTCCCACATTCACTGGGGTGGGGTGGGGTGGGGGGGGTGGGAGTTAACGTGTGATGTTCTTGTTCTGATGTTGTTAGACTTATGACTTTCATACCCCTATTGGAGCCAGCTGGCGCTGGTAAACATGGATGTTATGGAAAATCTGCACCCAGTGCCAGGGAGAAGTCAAGAGATACTGACGCACGCATCTTTACACACGATACCACAAGTTACCATCAGGTCAGCCGGGTCGAGTGGCCCAATGCTTGAGGTTGGCTGAAAAACCCGGCCTGTGTCCCTGCCCGTTGATAGGTCAGGGAGGTTGTCTCCTGCATAGCTCTCACTGCTAGCTAATGAACATGGACTTGCATCAGTTCTGTGCGCATGTTGCATTCATTCTCTGGATTTACTGCAGCAATTACATCCATGTTTCTTTAAGCGGAGATGACACAAATGTTGAAAAGAAAGACCACGATAGTGCCAAACTTCACAGTCTACGAGAACATTTTTGAGAAAATGTTGATTTATAGTAATAGTGAATAAAAACCCTAGAGGGCAACTGGGTGTGGGGGGTTGAGTATTGTGGTGGCTTTTGAACTGAGATGGTTTGCATTGACAGTGAAATATAGAAATACAGGCCTATATGTTGATATGTTTTCTTTTGCATGATTTTCTGTCTTCAAATATACTAACATGATTTGGCCATAAAACACAAATATGCTGTATGTATATTAGCTGTGTCAGGTATGTTATTATCCATAATGAATCAGCAATAGAATGGGGGACAAAAACAGCTTTCTGATGACAATGAGATCAGTTATTTAAGTGTAAATAACAAATAAAAGGTCTAGATACAAATCTATGGCTACAGAATTACACTTGAAAAGATTTTCCTTTTTTTCTTTCAAAGAACCACAAAAAAATAATAAAGTACAATTGAAAAGAATAGGTACATTAAGAATACAGTTAATATGACCCCCCCCCCCCCCCCCCCCCCCCCCCCCCCCCCCCAACACACACACACACACACACACAAAACATAAAAAAGTGCTTTTAAACGTTGTGGTATAAGCTTATACATTTCCTTAAACCCATTCAGTTTTCAGAGTGAGCCCTTATGTGATCTGTAGTAGCCTACCCAGGGTGTGTGAGATGCTGGAAGAAGCCCTTACCTGGCCCACAGAGTCGACTGTAGTGATAGGGGTTGCAGCATACTGTCGGAGAGTCCACGGCACCGAAGCTCATACACTCACAGAGCGGCTTGAGCTGGGCCAAGTGCTGGAGGTCGGACCAACGGTAGAGTTTGCACACAAGCAGCTGTGGGGACGCCATATGGCCAGCCAACCGTAGCTCTGTCCGGGACACCATAACGCAGTCGCTAGGCATCCCTCCCCTGGACTCCACTGCCTCCAGTAGGGTATCCAGAGTTCTTTCTTTTAGCCTTTTTAAAAGAGAATATGTGGCCGATTTGAGTTCTTGCTCTAATACCGTGCGCGGCATAGCCTCCTGCGGCTCGGGAGAACCGGTGTCTCGTGGTCCAATGTTTCTGAGCACAAAGTGACAAGACCCCGTGTCCCTGACCTGAGCCATGTCTGGACCTCTAAACTCGGCGTGGTCCCGGTCTTTAAATAAGCAGCAGGTCACGGTCCTGCATTCGCTGTCCTGCGCGGAACGAGGGCTACCCTGCCCCTGGACGCACACCGCAGCCCCATGTTGGTCCGAGGTGACCCGCGAGCTGCTGCTGCTGCTGCTGCTGCTGCTGTCCACGGCGTTCAGCGCACACACGCCCCCTAGGTCCCCGGCGACAAGCGACCCGCTAGGGGTCATCGGTCTGAGCTCCGTTTTGGGAATTTTCTCAGGGTGGTTGCCGAACATATCGTCCCTACTACACCCCTCGCTAGTTTGGCCATTTCCATCTTGCCCTTCTGTATCTGGAATCAAACGGCTTCTCCAGAGTCGCCGCACAAGACCTGAGCGTTTCGTCCTGAACATACGACAATTTGAAAATCTATATAGGTTTGTATTCTTGTACAAATAACGGCGTGTTGCGGATGCGTTTATTGTCGTCGTATAACATCAATGACCGTTAAAAGCCGTGCAGCGCATGCACAGCCAACCGACGAGCATTGGTGACAGGACCGCAACATGAAGAGTCTATGCAATAGCGCTGCTCTTAGAAAACCACGAAATCACGTATCCGATGCACTGTGATAGTCAAAATGCATTCAATTAGCCCGAAT
>JACYXH010000292.1:3542500-3573010 GCA_026745465.1 Lota lota | reverse complement strand
ACCCCCCCCCGGCTTTTATAACTGGGTGTGTGGTTTCACCGTGGACTCGCCACAGAGAGAGAGACATCTCTCTCTGTACAGAAGAGAGAGAGAGAGATATATGGTTTGAGAGAGAGATATAGAGAGAGAGAGATTGAGAGAGTGAGAGAATGAGAGTGAGAGAGAGAGATAAAGAGAGAGAGAGAGATGGTTAGAGAGAGAGATAGAGAGAGAGCGAGAGAGAAAGAGAGATGGAAAGAGAGAAAGAAAGAGAGAGATGGTTAGAGTGAGAGAGAGAGATGGTATTAGTGTAGCTGTGATCCGTTCAGGCCTCTGAAAGAACAACACATTATCTCGTAAAATAAATATTTGATTAGATTATACGTAGTCAAATATTTCTCCATAAATTCATGAACAAATATGCTTGCTGTATGTTCATATGGCTGAAATACTGTACATATGTGAATAAATACCTTATACGTATATTTAAGCTCCATATAAAACACACTTCATTCCAAATACCATATCTTTTGTTGGTTTGTAAATATCATAATTGGTAAGCTTTTAACATCCCTAGTACAATCTCATTTGTCCTTAAATCTGACAAAATATGCATAAATTGTTTTTTTTATAATCCCTAATTGTTAATTTATGTTAATGCATTAAGTGTATTGGCGCTCATTAAATGCATCTGCATTTCAAATTAGGCTGTATAGTGCCTTTCACCATTTAAGCATTGTTTTACATATTTCCCTAACTGCAGCCAACAGACAGATAGACAGGCAGGCAGACAGACAGATAGTAGAGTAATAGACAGACAAAGAAAATCAGCAAACTGGATCCTATAAAATCCAATAAATATAATTAAAGATAATATAATGTAATGACAACAGACGTATTAATGCCTATATGGCCTACATTAATAAATATTGACAATAAAAAAATAAAAAATAATAAAGATATTATCTATGCCCATCAACCATAATGTCCATCTCACAAGCCGTCCAGACATTTTGCCGACCACAAAACAACATGGCGTACTGAATAGCATGCGGGCTGAGTGTTAAAGGAGAGAATAAATGTAGAGGAGGGGCAGCAGCTCATAGTTAGCCGCGTCCCGTTCCAAGCAGCCCTTGCTCGGCCCCTGAGATGTCAACAGCTGCTGCGTCTCGGGGGCCGTGACTCCAGGGAGGCCCGGGGTGAGGCTGCCACGCCACGTTTCCCGGGCATGAACACACAGCGCCGTCTGATGACGGCCTTTGTCGACTGGTGAGTGCCAGGCGTCCTCTGGCCATGTGGCCTGTTTCTCTCGGTGTCTCGCTGTCTCGCTGTCTCGCTGTCTCGCTGTCTCGCTCTCTCGCTCTCTTGCTCTCTCGCTCTCTTGCTCTCTCGCTCTCTCGCTCTCTCACTGTCTCTCTATCTCTCTCTCTCTCTCTCTCTCCCTCTCTCTCTCTCTCCCTCTCTCTCCCTCTCTCTCCCTCTCTCTGTTTATCACCCTTCCCCCCATGCCTAGGCCAGCCTGCACTCCGTCCGTACCGTTGCCTATGACCTTTAACCCCCCTCCTCCCCCCATGTCCCCCTGCCACCACCCATTCTCGGCTCCTCTATTGACCTCCACCCTCCTGCCTCCTTCCTCTCTTTCCACCTCCTCCACCTCCTCCTCCTCCTCCTCATTTCCTTCCCTCTCTGCGGCTCACTGTACGTACCACTGAGCCGTCCCTTCTTCCTGCTGTCTTCCCACGTACACACCCCATCTCAAACCACTTCTCCTTGCTCTGACAATCACAGGAATGAATTGGGATAAATACACGCTGGAATGTTTCCTCCCTACTCGTACCAAGTCGGACGGGCTCATATATCATATCATATCCTACTATGGTCTCATATATCATATCACATCCTACCATGTTGTATGGTCTCATATATCATATCATATCCTACCATGTTGTATGGTCTCATATATCACATCATATCCTACCATGTCATATCGTCTCATATTGTATCATTATTGTATCACATGTCATGTATCACGTCTCGTGATTCACATATCCTATGTGATATATCGTATAGGATAAATTATAATTAATATTTTCTGGTGTCACACCATAAGGTTAGGGTTAGGGTTAGTTATTGTGTCATTTTATATATTGTATATTGTATATAAAATATCATACATGATATATCAGCTATCACATATCACATATCATATCTCGTATATCATGTCATATGGTGTTGCAATGTATGGTATTGTGTGTTATTGTATGTCATATAATTCTATATCATATATTGTACATTGGATATCATATCATATATCATATATCATATAATATTCACATTATATCATCCCACATAGTATCATATCCTACAGTGACTCAAATGGCAAACCCACGGTTGCAGTCTTATCTATGTGTGAGTGAGGCAGTGTGTGTGTACAGGGGTAGACACGAATGCAGGCGGCACACAGAACACATTCATACTATGAACAAACACACACACACACACACCCACACACACACACATACACACATTCACGTAACTCTCCTCCTACTCCTTATCCATACCTTCCACCGGTTACATCTGCAAGGCTCTTGCACACATTTCCTTACCTTGTTCTCCCCATCTCTCTTAACCACCCCTCCTCTCTACCTCCCCAGCCTCTACTCCTGTTGTTAGAGTCCACCCTCTCTCTCCCCTCTCAGTCTCGCTGCCTCTCTTTACCACTCTCTCGTTCTCCCTCTCTCCCTCTCTCCCTCTCTGTCTCTCTCTCTTCACGACTGTCCCACATGTCTCATTTGTTCCCCCCCCCCTCCCCACCCAGCCGGTTGTTAGCAGGTCTGTCCCGGTGCTGCTCGGCCAGCAGCCAGAACACTAAATCAGACGCAATCGGAGGATTTGGCACAAAAAACAAAAGAAACACGGAGAATCTTTGAAGTCGGAAGGGACGAGAGAAAAATGACATTTTAAACAGCCCACAAAACACGAGGCTAAAACATCACAGCACACATACAGGAGGACTTGGAGGTGTGTGTGTGTGTGTGTGTGTGTGTGTGTGTGTGTGTGTGTGAGTGAGTGTGTGTACGCATGTGAATATAAGCGTCTGTGAAAATGTACATGGACTTATGCGCTTGGCTGCTTTCGCAGGTTTTCCCCTTGTGAATAGACGTGTGTGTGAGTGTGTGTACGTGTGTGCGTGTGTGTATGTGTGAGTGTGTGGGGGGGCTCTGTGGGTGTGTATGTGTGTATGTGTGTATGTGCGTGTGTGAGTGGGTACTTAGAAAGAAAATGCTGAAAAAAAGTGCTCTGAGGGAATATGCGGTTACTATTTATGATTTGAATATATGCTTCGGGTTTCTAAAAGCATAGGTGAAAATTAGGTGGTTACTTAAGGGGAGCGCTTAGCAAAGGTGTGTGGGCAAGTTTGTGTGTGTGTGTGTGTGTGTAAGTGTGCGTGTGTGTGTGTGAGTGTTTATGTGCGTGTGTGTGCATGTGTGTATGTGCGTGTGTGTGTGTGTGTTTATGCATGTGTTTGTGTGTGTGTGTGTGTGTGTGTGTGTACATGTATTTCTCGACAATGTAAAAGCCAGTTATTAAAGGAGTCTGTCAGTGTCGTTGTCGTTTCCGACAAACCGCTGTGATGACATCATGACCTGCGGTGATGACGACATTTGTCGAGTCTGCCGGCTCACCTCTCAATTCGCATGGCAGTCTATTCAAACAACGTGTGTTTGTGTTCCATGAAGCAGGGGCATGGGCAGTGTCTCAAGAGCCACTTTTCATATGACTGTGTGTGTGTGTGTGTGTGTTTTAAGTTGGGGGTGACCGTCACTCTGCCTTTACAACACTCGACACCCTGCGTGCCCTTCTCTTCTCCACAGCAGACCCTCCCCCGAACCCCTCCCCCCCCCCCACACACATTTCACCTCTGTTTTGCTGTTTTTGGCCCATTCATATTCTAATGGGCCCCCCATTCCGCGCTGTCTATGTCCAGTTTGTTTTGCTGTCAGCTGTTGAGATGGATGGAGGGGGCCGTAGGTTCATCCAGAGGTGAGGTGGAGAGGGCTGGGGGTGGGTGTGGGGGATGGGGAGCTCTCCATGCCAGGGGAAGCCTCCCCCATGTGTGACGGTGGACTGAGGGGTGGTGGGGGGGGGAGGGACTGCTGGGTGGCTGGCTGTGGGGGCGGAGGGGTCAGTCCTGAGTCAGTCTCACAGATTAAACAGACTGAAGACGCTGCACCTTAAATACCGATAGCGGCCTGTTGGTTTGTGACAGTGTGTCCCCATTCATGTCAGTGTGTGTGTGAGTGTGTGCTGGTGTGTGTGGGCGTGCTTGCGTGTTTGTGTGTGTGTGTTTGTGGAAGGGGGTGGTAGACAGAGATAGAGGAAAGGGGTGGGGGAGGGAGGGAGAGAGAGAGAGAGAGGAAGAGAGGAAGATAGAGAGGGGGAGGGAGAGAGAGAGAGGGAGACGCAGCAGGATGGATCGTTACACAGTAACACACATGAAGGCATTAAGTCTATTCAAGAATCTTTGCTGAAAATACATGGAAGTGTGTATGTTTGTGTGTTTGTGTGTGTGTGTGTTGTTTGTGTGTGGATCTAGTGTGTGTTTGTGTGTGTGGGTGTGCTTGAGAGAGAGAGAGAGAGAGAGAGAGAGAGAGAGAGTGAGTGCATAAATGTGTACCCAAGAGTAGTGAGAGAGGAAACAAGAAAGGAGAGTGAGAGAATGGGGGGAGAAAAAAAACACAACAAAGATCTGCCATCAGTCATTCATGGCTAATCAGTCTCATGGGACACACACACTCTCACACACACACCCACATAAATAAATGCATGCACAATCACACACAAATACACATATACACACACACACACATACAAACACTGTAAATGTAGTCACACGCACACAAACAGAAATGCACAACACTGGTTTTACCTCAAATTTCCTTTCCCTCTTTCAGTTTCTGTCTCTCTCTCTCTGTCTGTCTGTCTGTCTGTCTCTCTCTCTCTCTCTCTCTCTCTCTCTCTCTCTCTCTCTCTCTCTCTCTCTCTCTCTCTCTCTCTCTCTCTCTCTCCCTCTCTCTCCACATGATGTGTTGCTAACTGTTTGTTAATTTCCTTCCCATTCTATATTTTCTCACTTGTCTCTTTAATAATGCCTGGTATCTTTTGAGTCATTTTGATGTGTGGTTTTGTAACATTCGGCTGCGTGTGTGTGTGCATGCATAATCCAGAGCGCATGTTAGAACTGCACATATTTTTTTCTTTGTGTGGTTGTGTGTATCATTCCCTGTGTGTGTGTGTGTGTGTGTGTGTGTATTGTTTCCTGTGTTTGTGTGTGTGTGTGTGTGTGTGTGTGTGTATTCCCATGTATTCCCATGTCTTGTCCTCATCACAACTGTTAGAATAAGTCTCACACTGCTGTCATATCTAGCCGGGATCCCCTCTTTTAATTATACTCCCATTTCTCATTCGTCTTACCCCACATATTCTGCCTCTCTCTCCTTCTCTGTCTCTCTCTCTCTCTCTCTTTCACTCTCTCTCTTTCTCTCTCTCACACACACATGCTTGCTCTCTCTACTCTCCTCCCTCCCTGTAGTTGACTGCAGCTCCACTGTGATGCCTTATTGCCAGAAAAAGAAACACAAAAAAAAAATGAAACACATATTTCACAACAGTGCTTCAGCGTGAGGAACGACAAAGCCTGGCAGAGTGAAGGTTAAATCGGGTGATCCTCCCTTCTCTCCGAATTTTCTCAGTCTCTTTTTTCTCTCTTACTATTTCTCTCTCTCTCGCTCACTCTCTCACTCTCTCATTGTCTCGCTCGCTCTCTCTCCGCGTCTGTTCTCTCTCATTTCACTCTCTCCACCGCCTGCTTCTGTTTTGTTTCCTGACTCTTCTGCTCATTCTTCACTTCCTCCCGCCATCCCTCTCTCTCTCTCTCTCTGTCTCTCACTCTCCAATATTCTCTGTCCACTAATCCCCCCCCCCCCCCCCCCCCCCCGTCTCTCCTGTTCACCTCCCCTCGAACATCCTACGTCTCACACACACCGTCTCAAACACACCGTCATGCAAACACCGGCACACATTCACACGCGCAGAGCTTCTGGCGACCTCACACATGTCTGGTGCACATACACTCGCCGACACCTGGGCTGTGAGCCGTTGAAGGTCTAATTTAGGCAGCGTGCTGGTTTAGAAACCGCACACACACACACACACACACACACACACACATACACACACACACACACACACACATACACACACACACACACACACACATACACACGCACATGCATACACACACACGCACACACACACACACACACACACACGCACATCTGTTTGAGCAGATAGGACTCTGTGGTGTGTGAGGAAGTTGAGGCATTGTAAGCACGCTGATGCAGAGAGGGTGTAGGTGTTTTGTTTCCACCACAGTTCTGTTTTAACGAATGATCCCCAGGATCACGGTTGCTGTATCATGACAGACAATATTGTAACAGACAATACCAGATTTTACTGCCGGAACTTTCTAAAAAGAATAAAACAGGGTGTTTTAACCTAGTTATAGTACCTAATGTAATAATAAACATTATGTTAACCATCTCAAATTAAATACACCCATAATAAACTTAAACCAACAACTATGGTTTAAGATTCCATTCCATGCCCTTGAAATATCAGTGACTCATTGTGATTACAAGGTAATTGGGGAGACATAGCCAGTCAATATCCTCAGACTGAATGACTGTGTTACCGGCATGTGAGACTGGGACCAGGCCAGAGCACATTTACGAGGCACTCAAAATGCACACACACACACGCACGCACACAATCACACACATACATGTGCGAACGCGCACACACACACACATAAACACACACACATGTACTCGCACACACATACACACGCACATGCGCGCACACACAAACACACAGACACAAACACACACACACACATAGACAAACACATGGACACACACACACACACACACACAGACACACACAAAACTTCTAAGACCTATTGCAATAATTTACTCTCACCGCAGGCCTTCCAGAAACATCAGCAGCCTTGTGCTTTTCATTACGACCGTGAACAAACCGTTTGTGTCTCGCTCAGACCCAGGCAACAGAAGCAGTCTCCTGTGAACCCCCCCTCCTCTCTTCCTACTTAGAAAAAAGCTAGTTTCTGTGGTAAAATACCATGGAAGAAAACCCCTGTAAAGAACCCTCCCCCTCTCCTCCCTCTCCCCCCTCATCCCTCCCTCCCACCACCTTCCCCACTTCCTGCTAATCCATTCACATTCCCCATGACTCCCCTCCCTGGGCCCTGCCCACGCCCATATATGGTGGCACCGCTTCCTCTGCTCTCTGCCTCAAGTGAGTGGGGGGAAAGAGAGGGAGGGGAGGAGAGGGAGGGGGGATGGGCTATAAAAGCAGGAAACATCTTCCTGCTCCTCCACAGTTTAGCGTGTTTAGCGTGTTTAGCGTTTGTAGCGTGTTTAGCCGGGGCCCCTGTTTACCGTAACGACCGCTACAACACCATTGCTGGCTTACAGCCGCTGTGTGCTGGCAACACACGGGGCCGGCCGGTTACACACAACACCGGTGTTGTGGCGGTCTTGTCTTTTTCTGTTCAAAAGGCTTTTACTGAAGCCACACACGCACCCACGCTGACACACACACGCACACACACACACACACACACACACACACACACACACACACACACACACACACACACACACACATTCTAGCCGTCTTTTGTACTCTTTGTGTGTGTGTGTGTGTGTGTGTGTGTGTGTGTGTGGGGGTGTGTGTGTGTGTGTGTGTGTGTATGTGTGTTTGTGTATGTGTGTTTGTGAGTGTTAAATAAACCAACACGGACTTACAACAAGTTTTCAGAATGAACAGAATGCGCGGAATGGTGCGCACGTGTGTGTGTATTTGAGGTTGTTGATGACCATGTGTTATTGTGTACAGTATGCGTTTGAATGTGTGTGTCTTTGTGTGTGTGTATGTGTGTGTGTGTGTGTGTGTGTTTCCCTCCACTTGCTTCTCTTGTTCATAGTCCACTGCTTTAGACGCCTTGCAGGGAAATCTCTCATTTTGTAGCTTTTTAATCTCAAGTTTCTCCTATACTACTCTGTCTCTCTTCTCTCGTCCTCTCTCTTTCTCAATTTCTCCCTTGCCTCTTTCCCTCGCTCTCACTCTGTCTGTCTGTCTGTCTGTCTGTCTCTCTCTCTCTCTCTCTCTCAGACTCTCTCTCTCTCTCTCAGACTCTCTCTCTCTCTCTCTCTCTCTCTCTCTCTCTCTCTCTCTCTCTCTTTCTCTCTCTGTCACTTGCGGTGTCGCTGTGTAACATGAATGAGTCAAGAGGAGAGGCTGCTGAATAATAAGAAGGGACACATGGTGTAAGAGCTATCTGGATCTCATAGTGCAAAAAAGCGTCAATCGTATTGTTTTGCAGGCTCCCGCATCACTGTCTAGTACTCACACACTCAGTGTGTATGTGCATGTTCCCCCCAGTGCTATACGACTTTTATGCGTTAACCAATCTTTGTGTGTGTGTGTGTGTGTGTGTGTGTGTGTGTATGTGTGTGTGTTTGGGTGTGTGCCCGAGCCAGAACTATTGACTGTGTATGTTTGACTGCACGTGCATGTGTGTGTGTGTGTCTGTGTCTGTGTGTGTATCTTTGTGTGTGTGTGTGTGTGTGTGTGTGTGTGTGTGTGCCTGAGCCATTGACTATGTTTGACTGCACGTGTGTGTGTGAGCGCACATGTCAGTGTGTGTGTAAGCTCTTTCTGTCACTGCCTTGTTTGAGCAGCCCTGCCTGTCACTTGTGCAATTTTGTGGTGTCAAAACAGATCAGAAAGGTCTGCCTTGAATCTTGCATTCACGTGCACAGGGTTCCGCATACACAGCCCATTCGCTGGGGGCTTAGTGCTAGACCCTCGGACGGTAGAGGCTTCTAAAGGGTTGAGAGGAGCAGAGTCTGCCAAGTATACCAGGCTTTAGCCATAGCAGTCACATGGAGGAGCCCTCACGCACACACACACACACACACACACACACACACACATATGCACACACGCAAACACACTCACACACAAATACACTCACACACCGACACACAAACACACACAAACACACACACACAGACACAATCACATTTTGTAAGCGGCAAAGACAAAGTTCAGTGATCAGTGTCCCTTTCTTTCCGAATGTGAATAAATACAGGTATCTGTTAATTGGCAAAAAAACGACAATACAATGTAAGAAGGTATTGATTTCAAATCGGTCCCGAATCGATCACCAACGACCACCCTCCTCATTTCCTTTTACTTCAAGCGCTAGTGTGTGCATTGGCATGTGAGTTGGTTCACGTGGCTCGCCAAATGCCTGTGTGTGTGTATGTGTGTGTGTGTGTGTGCTTATATGTGTGTGTCTGTTTCTGTGCGGACAGGTGAACAGGTGTGTGCTATGGCGCCTATCGATTACCAATCGTCTTTTCTGGCAAACAAAGGAGAGAGCAGAAGCACTAGCAGCGGTTTTCCCCCTATCTCACTCTCTTTCTCTCTCTCTCACTCTCTCTCTTTCTCTCTCTGTCCTTTTCGCTCGCTCAACCTATCCGGCTCCCCTCTCCCCCCGTTACCTCCCTCATGCTGTCCTGGTGCTTACCAACCCCCCCCCCCCCCCCCCCCCCCGAAATGGGAGAAACCTTGGGACAGCTCGGCCTTTTATCTGTTCGCTCTCTATGCCTTGGTTCCCGACCAGCAGCAGCTGAGTCCAAAACACACAAAAGTGAATGGCTGATGTTTTTTGGGGTGCTTTCTGCTTATTTCTTTTTCTGTCTGTGTTTGGTTTAAGAATACGCTTCTAGTTTAGTTTTTTGTGTCTGTGTTATTTGGTTCCCCTATTTGCCATCCCCCACTGCCACCACTTCCACTACCATCACCACCCACTTTCCATTAAAAACACCTTTCTACATTTTACCGCAAAAGGTGTGGTTCCCATAGTGCAGTTGGTTATCATTATGGTTACCGTCGGTTGTTTTAGAATGATCTTTTATCCATCTGGTTCCTCATAGCATGTTTAGTGTTGTGAAAAAGCAAAAGCCTTGTTTTGTACAGGCCAATACACAAGCAACAAGAGACGTCAGGGTCCTATCAGACACAGGGATTTAGTTTGTGTTTGTGTTTTTCACCAAATGATGGAGGGAGAAAAAGAGGACAGGAGGATTGTGGGAGTTTACGCTGTGAGAGGAGAGGAGAGGAGTGTGTTGAGAGTACGTGAATGACAGAGCGAACGGGAGAGAGGATGATCCGGAGGAGAGGAGGAAGTAGGAGACATGGCTGACCCACGCTGGCCTCCCGTCAGGATCCTTCCATATCTGGGGACCGGAGGGATTCTCTCCCCTGACCGCTTGACGGAAAATGGACGGAAGAAAGGGGGAGGAGATGACAGGAGAGAAGGAATGAGAGGAGAAGAGGAGGAGGAGGAGGAGGAGGAAAAGGAGAGGGGGAATATGAGTAATTGAAAAAGAAAGATGAGGATGGGGTGGGTGGAGGAGTTTGGGGTGAAGGGTCAGGAAACGCTGTAAGCGAAACAGAGACTGGGGTAAATAAGAGAAATTTAAATGAGTGAAACATTGAATATTTGTAATCTGTAATCCATATAACGACTTCAATTGTTTTTACTGTTTTACAATTTAAATCATCCTATTTATTTTCACTGGAATCAAATTAGTTTCGGAATCGGAAATCTGTGATGCATAAAAGTGTAAAATGAAAACATGTTTTTGTTAGAGCTTCAAAAACCCCTTTTGTCCAAAGGAAGCGTTTGAATTTGTAGAGACATATTGTGTGTATTTCTATCTGTCTTTTATCAGTCTGGGAATGCCACTCTGTATGTGATTCTGGGCTGGAGGAAGGCTTGTAAAACCAGTCCAAATTTAATCATTGCTGTATTTAATAATGCCCAGCTCAAATGCCACTGATCCATGGAAAGAGACGAAACCATCCCAGTAAAAATATCCTGTCTGAAATGGAATGGGTGAGCAAGAGAGATGAAGAGACACAGGCTGAGGGCTAAAGAGAGAGAGAGAGAGAGAGAGAGAGAGAGAGAGAGAGAGAGAGAGAGAGAGAGAGAGAGAGAGAGAGAGAGAGCGAGGGAGTGAGAGAGTGAGAAATGTATTGGAGGGGCAGATTTTGGCCGTCTTCCCTTAAACAGACAGTTTTCTATTTTCCTCAGAATTTATTATGACTACCGAGGGTGAGAAAACAAGAGCAAATATGGCAGGATTCCTGTGTCTAAATGTATGTTTTCAGTTTTGCCTTCTTTTCCGTTGACCGATGCCTGCGTGTGCTTGTGTGCATGTATTTTGTGCACACGCCATTGTGTGTATCTGTCTATGTTGAGCTTATAGGATACAGCTGCAAAAAGACCCTCCTCCAACACACGCACAGACACATACACACACACACACACACATACACACACACACACACACACAGCTCTTCTCTTCCACCTCCCTCTTTCTATTCTCTATACTCTCCCACGCTGTCCTCTGTATTGTTCTGTATGTGTGTGTGCATGTGTGTGTGTTTCAGTGAGTGCTCTGTGGCTGGGATAGTGAGACAGTGACATTCATTTGTTTGTATTTGTGTCTGTGTTTATGTGTGTCGGTTTGCATCTGTGTGTATATATGTTTGAATGTGTGTGTGTGTTTGCGTGTGTGAGAGTGTATGTTTGTGTGAGTGTGTATCGGTGTGAGAGAGTGTATTAATGTGTGTGCGTATGTGTGTGTGTGTGTGTGTGCTGTGTGTGTGAGAGTGTAGTTTTGTGTGAGTGTGTGTGTGTGTGTGTGTGTGTGTGTGTGTGTGTGTGTGTGTGTGTGCGTGTGTGTGTGTGTGATGCCACAGATGCCAGTGAGAAGTAGAGTAGCACAGTGAGTGATATTAGAAGAGACACAATGTGGGACAGTTGAACGCACTTGTGGTTGCGGTTGTTTTGGTCCAGTGTAGCGCTTGGGCTGTGTGTGTGTGTGTGTGTGTGTGTGTGTGTGTTTATTTATGTGTGAGTGTGTGTGTGTGTGTCTGTGTGTGTGTAATGTGTGTGTGGGAATCCGCATCTGCCTGTACGAGGTGGACGTATGTGGTTTTTGGTTATGGCATGTGCGTTGAGATTCATTCAATCAAACACACACACACACACACACACACACACATGCACACACATACACACATAAACACAAACACACGCACACATACAATAATTAATGCACACACACACACCCATTAATGCACTCACACATACACACACACACACACACACACTAACAAACACCCCCACACACACAGACGCACACATACCCATTAATGCATCCACACACACACAAACACACACGCACACTTGAGTGACTAATTAGCTGATTCCCCGTGGTTGTGCTCCCTCATTCCTGCAACAACTGCTCTGGTTGTTTTGCTATACAGGAACATGCTGCATTCGTGCTGATAGGTCAGTGCTTTGTGGGGACATTGAGGACGCTGGTGAGAGCTTCTCATTGGAGGACGTCGGAGGCAGGTTAGCTGTGATTGTTTCAGACTGAGCTAAACGCAGACAGGCCAGGCAGAAGCTGTGGACATCCTTTGTATAAACATAACCAGTGTCTACAGGATAGTGGTTTATGGGGACTTTCAAGATGGTGTTGAGACAGATCTTCTGATTGGAGGACATTGGAGGCAGATTAGCTGCCACTGGTTCAGCCTGAGTTTGGCTCTGTCTTATACAGATGTTTAAATGGAGGACCGGCATTGATAAACCCAGCCACACAATTCAATGATCAAGCAGCTTACACTGAGGAATTACTCTTGAGCAAGACACTGAAAAGTTACCAGTATGATGAGGTTAACCTGTTCATACTGTTTAATATATTACTTTAAATGTCAATGACATGATATGCCATTACATGGCAGAACCATTGTTACACGTGATAAGCAGGTAGCTGTACAGTGGTGCGGTTATGCTATTTCTTCTCTAGCTCACGACACCATCAGGATCTTTTGAAGATCCCAGAAGTTTCGGTGCTACAGCTTCCCCGATGATTTGCCCGAAATAAAACATTAAGCCTGGCCGACGTAGTTTACCACAGCGAGCGTCTGTGGCCGCGAGTGGGATTACACATTGATTTTTCCCATTGATTTATTTTTTTACGCGGTGAAGGAATGAACTAAGAGTAAGTTAAAGTGCAACTGTAGAGAACGAGGTTAGAGAGAGAGAGAAACACGCATGGCTGTTTTCCTGCCAGGGGAAAAAATATAATATTAGCTCTATTTGAGGCAGTTAGTCAATATTGTAGCGCTAGCTATAAAATGCACAAAAGAATGGTTGATATGAAATTGTTGGATTTACACCGTACATGTAGACGTATGGCTTGTACATAATTCCAATAAAATATATGGAATTGATAATATTGTAAATATTTTTAATAATCTTCCCAATTGGACAATTACCAAAGTGTAATTGTCACTGACATGTTATGATAGGAAAAGTGTATTTCGTGGTGGACGTGGAAGGTTGATTTTAGATTATTTTGACAAGATAATTAGTAAAAAGTGTGATGAGTAAAACATTGCACCTGGTATTTAAAGGCTTCACATCTCCACAAACGACTGCATCCTCTGATTCACAGAGACACTCTACACACATTTCACACACCTGCCAACACACTGGTTTTTGGATGGAAGTTCTGCAATTCCTAATTTCCTTTGACTCAACGCAGATGATCCAAGATGAAGTCTCATCAGCAACTTTCCAACTCAAGCAGAGTCACTTCCTATTTCCTGTCCAAACAAAAAAAGTTTAAATAAAAAAGCTGAATTGAAGCTATTTCTGTCTACAGTTCCATCTACGCTTTAATCAGCATTATACATGCGTATTGGCTTCCACGACTGCCATTCCATGCCATTGGCTTCTCCCTGTGTTGTTGTTGTAGGAATTAAAGCTTCTTCTGCAGTGGAGGTCTAGTGGTGAAGCAAACGAACTCCTCTCCCTCCCATGATGTAATCCTAACATATGGACTAACGGTCTGTCTGTCTGTCTGTCTGTCCTCAGGTGCTTCCTTCATGGGCTCCTTCCTGACCAGTAGTCTGGGGTCGCCTCCCCCCCACCCGCCTCACCCCTCGGGGCCCACGGCCTCCCCTGCCTCCCCTTCCTACAGGGGCGTCCCTCACTCCAGTGCCTCACCCATCTGGTTCCCCCACACACATGAAGGTAAGGGCTGCATGTTGGATAGACACACACATATGCGCACAAGTGAACACACACACACACACACGAAGAAGCACGCACACACTGACGTAATATATGCACATAGACACATACATAGGCTCTTATACACCCACTCAGGGTCACACACACACACACACACACACACACACACACCCAAACCCAGACAATATATATTTATATATTTATATTTATATATATGAGACACATAAAGTCAGACACAAGCACCAACATATCGACACACTCACTCAGGGACACACACACGCACACACACACACACACACACACACACACACACGCAGTCACACACGCAGGCATGCAGAGTAGCCCAGAGTGCGGGAGTGTCTGGTTAATTCCAGGCCTCGGTGTGGGATTAGATAAAGACTGGGTCATTAAGTGGTTTAACTGGCGCTGTGCACAGGCTAGCCTTGCACAGCAGCCAGGGCACAGTGTGTGTTTGTGTGTGTGTGTAAATGAAAAAAAACAGGGAAAGGCAAGAGACAGAGAGAGAATGAGAGAGAGAGAGAGAGAGAGAGAGAGAGAGAGAGAGAGAGAGAGACTCCTGATTCAGTGTTTTAACCTAAATGTCTCCTTTGCGAGTCTCACATCTGTCTTTTATTGTACTGACTTTGAAAATCGTACATTTGGGACGAGAGAAAGAAACAACATTAATTTATGCGAGTGCAAGCTAATTTAAATTTGTATTGAAATTAGTCTTTGGCACAAACTTACATAAAGGTCAATGACTAACAACAACACGCGACCATAATTGAAACCAGAATTCTGTGCCCATGCCCCACCCCCACCCCACGAAACCCCACCAACCCTGTGGCACAACCAAACCATGCCTTCCCAACCTCCCCCTTTTCCCCGACCCCCCCAATTACCCCCGGCTCTTCTCCTCCTCCTCCCTCCCTCCATCCATTGCCCTGCTCCATTTTAACCTCAAAAGGGAGCCACAATAACCCCCCCCCCCCCCCCCCCCACACACACACACACACACGCTACACCCCAAATCCGCTCTTACTCCATCTACACTAAGCCCTTCTCTTTTCCCCACCTCACCCCTCACATCTCTGACTGCCCCCCACCCTTCCCCCCCAAACCGCAGCCCCACCCCCAGGGCCCCTTCTGGGCCAACCGACCTCCAACGGCCCCCTTCCTGATCTCATGCACACACACACACACACACACACACACACACACACACACACACACACAATTACACACACACACGCATCAACAGACACACTCACATACACACTTGTGCACACGCATCAACAGACACATACACACACATGGACACACTTTATCTACGCTTATATGCACATGAACATGCACACACATACATGAACACATACACATACAAGCATACATACTGACAGGCATGCAACCATACATTTACATAATAGCACAGCATCGTTACATGTAAACTGACCACATAGCAGATGTAAATACACAACAACGACACACACACACAAATACAAGGCACACACACAAGGCACCCACAAACGAACTGCTTGCACATCTACACCACACACACATGGTGTCCTCCTTCTGTCTGATCGTTTGTGGTGAAAATGTGACTTTGGCATTTTTATCTGTCCCTTTCAGGTATTTGTTTGTTGGTGTTTGTGTGTGTGTGTTTTTGTGTGTGTGTGTGTGTGTATGTGAGAGTGTTTGAGTGAGTGAGCGTGTGTGACAGGATAAAGAGATAACGTCTAGCTTCAACAGATAGAGTTTCCGCTGAGGGCAAAATCTCCAACTGACTGGAAGGTTAAAAGCAGATTGTAATGTCATGTAAAAAATTTAAAGTGGAAAAATACAGATTGTAATGTCATGAGAGGCATATTCATTGTCAAACAAACATTAATTTATTTCCTAATTTACAATATTAATGTAGATCTCCAATCACCATTGGACACTTGAGTAGCTCCACTTAAAGAGTTTAGCCGTTTCAGAGCTTGCTCAAAGGCACAAAGATAATTGCTAAGTGTTGAGGGAAAGATCTGCCATAATAGAGTAAATCTAAATGAACAGATGTGATTTTACAAACATCTTACACTCGAGTCTCTACGTTGTCCTCACGCACACGCACACACACGTGCACATAAACACACACACTCACAAATGCGCATACACACACACACACACACTATGCAGTGCAACTGATTGTATTGAAGACTTGAAGCTGGGGAAGGCTCTCGTAAGCGATGTTTGCCAGCTGGCCGGAGTCCAGCAGGCGAAGCTTAGCCAACACAGACACAAGAAACCTAGTCCGCTTACACACCCACACACGCACGTGTACACACGGACACACACACTCACACTCACATACATGCAGGAACGTGCGCATGGACACACACACACACACACACACACACACACACACACACACACACACAAACAAACATTACAGAAAGCATGCTTATACATGACTAATACACATTCCTACTTTGGTCAAAATACACAGCAAAGCTAAACACAAACACACAATTACCGATTAGTCACATTCACATTTACAGCGGAAAAATCCCCCCCCCCCCAAACCACCACCTTTCTTCTCGCATGATACACACCCATTCATGCTCTCTCTCTCTCTCTCTCTCTCTCTCTCTCTCTCTCTCTCTCTCTCTCTCTCTCTCTCTCTCTCTCTCTCTCTCTCTCTCTCTCTCTCTCTCTCTCTCTCTCTTGCTCTCTCTCGCTCTCTTTTTCTCTTTCTATGTTTGCCCCCTCACTCCTCTCCTCTCCTCTCCTCTCCTCTCCTCTCCTCTCCTCTCCTCTCCTCTCCTCTCCTCTCCTCTCCTCTCCTCTCCTCTCCTCTCCTCTCCTCTCCTCTCCTCCACTCTTCACCTCTCTTCTTCTCCTCCATTCCCTGCTGTCTGCCCTGGTCATTACTTGGAGGACTGCCTTTAGATGGCTGATTGAGTCTTAAGGCTAATTGTTGCTATTTAGATTAATTGGTTGTTAAGCTCTCTCACACACACACACACACACACACACACACACACACACACACACACACACACACACACACACCGTCTTAAACACCCACCTGAACACACACATACAAAACCAGATTCAGGCACACAAACCAATTTATACAATTAATGCATTGCAGTGTCCACATATACCCACATGTGAACATGTGCACATCCCCCCCCCCCCCCCCCCCCCCACACACACACACACACACACACATGCATCCATACATAGCAGTCACACATGCCCTCAAACCTACATTCACATGCCTATACATTAACACAATCGCTGACATGCCCCGGACTTCTTCTACTGTCACACACGCACACACGCACACACAAACACAACAGACACACACACACACACACACACCACACACAGGGAGCAGTGAAGAGGGGGAGGGGGGTCTTGGTGGTTTTGCCGTGGGACGGAGGAATGTGTAGGATGGGTTTTTATGGAGTGCTGTTTACTTTGGCCGCCCCCGTTAAACTTTTAACGGCTGCCAATTAACAGGCCGACAAGGACACTCTGTGGGGCATGAAACCAGCTGCTGACACACACACACACACACACACACACACACACATTCGTGCACACAATAACACACACACAAGGTCCAAGAGTTTACTTCTCCTAGTGTGTGAGATTTCTGTTCTAATGTGAGGTGTGTGTAAGTGTTCGGTTTAATCTGAGTGCACGTTTAGCAGACACCCACATCCACTCTCTTTCACACACACACACACACACACACACACATACACACACACACACACACACACACACACACACACACACACACACACACACACACACACACACACACACACTCCCTCCTACCAATCCAACCATGGAGTCCTCCTCTGTCCCATCATGCAGTTCACTGTCCTTGAAGAATGGGAACAGAGAGGAACAGCAATTTAACTCTCTGTGACCCACAGCAAAGAGTGTATTTGTGGATACTTGGGACTTTGTTTGGGTGTGTGTGTCACCTGGTGTGCTTGTCTGTGTGTGCGTGTGCGATTGTGCGACAGAAAGAGAGAGTGCGTTGCCAAAGTGTCGGAGATGCAGTGGTTTACCGTATTTGTCTTGCGTTTGGAGAGAGTGAAAAAAAGTGTTTTCATTTAGTCGAAAAAAGCAGATTCCATCGAGTTAAAGGCTGCAACGCTGTTGGCAGCTCCTGTCGGACGTGGTTTCTGTCACCACGGAATCCCCCTCTGTAAATAATGTCAGCCTATGCTAAATGTTTGCACAAAAAGCACATTTATGGGGAGAGAAACATTAACTGGCTATATATCACGCCATTTTTTTTTCTCCCGCGACTGTGTCATAATAGAGAGCGTACACACACACACACGCAGCATTACTTTTTTGTTTAGATCTGTGGCTCTCAACATGAGACTTAATGACCCCTGTACTTCTCCGGAGGGGCCTCACTGGGGCCCCGAGAGAACCAGGGAACACTGTAATGTAATAATAATGTAATTTCAGCCCTAATGTAATGTTACTGCACAACATGCTATATGAAATACAACCGGAGACCATTAGCGCCCTAGGTTTCATTTGCATGTTTCATGTTTAATTTCCTGTTCCCATAAATAACGTTTTTGAAATGTGAATGCGCAAATGTTGATGACAATTCAACGACTGTTATTGCTCTCCCCTAGACTATTGGCTATCACCTAAAATGTTACCTATTTGTGGTCTGTTCCCCTTCAAGGATTTGTGTCTGATAACATACTCAACCAAAACCTTTGGTTCAGCAGATTGTTGAATTGCAAGGCTGCGGAATAACACACTCCCCCTCCTTCTCTCTCTCGCTCACTCTCTTTCTCTCCCTGTCTCTCTCTCTCTCTCTCTCTCTCTATGTCTCTCTATCTCTCTCTCTATGTCTCTCTCCTTCATCAGGGTACCCTCGATACCCTGGAAGCCTTGCCTCGCCGTTCCTCCCGATGAGTCCCCTGGATCACCATAGCAACGGCAACGTTCTGTATGGACAACACCGCTTCTATGACACACAGAAAGGTACCTTTGGATGTGTGTGTGTGTTAATTATTGTGTGTGTGCATGTGTGTGTGTGTTAATGCATGTGTGTGTGCATGTGTGTGTGTGTGTGTTAATGCATGTGTGTGTGCATGTGCGTGTGTGTGTGTGTGTGTGTGTGTGTGTGTGTGTGCGCCTGCTTCCAGTGCTTAATCAGCACTCAGCACACAGAACGGAACCGTTTGCAAATTTAACAAAACTCCTTATCTCCTCACTCTTATTTAAAAATGGTCAGACTTAAAGACAGACAGTTTTTTTTTCTTCTCCAGGAAGAACATTATGATAAGAGGATCATGATAACCTTCTTATGATGAAGGTCATAATCTTAAAGGGACCCACATAGATTGCAATTGAAACCTGGAAAGCCTAGCAAAAATCTTTTGATTTGAACATAAATGTACATTTACAAAAGTTCTCAATTGTTATGGGTTGGTTCATTCACTTGTTTAATCCACTAAGGACTCATACATCTGTTTATTTGTTTGTATTATTCCATTGTAACCTGTAATATGCTTTGTTTAAAAAAAAAAGAAATCTGGAATCTACAGATGTCTTATTGTGTCTTCAGATCATTTCTACCTGCGGGGACTTCCACCGCAGCCACCACTGCTCTCCACCAATCACAGCCTCCCATCGCTGCCCAGGACCGCCCCTGGACACCACCTGGGCTCCTGCATCAGAGAGAAGGAGCTGGGCGGGGGTGGAGGAGGAGGTGGGAAGAACACTAAGGAGAGTGGGGAGAAGGTTATGTCGAAAGAGAACAAGGAGCGTCCCAGCAAAGACCGGCACTTGGATGGTGGCAAAGAGAGGCACCGCGACCACCTCCCTCATCAGACCATCACCACCACCACCACCAGCAGCACCCCACCCGTGCACCACCCTCTCACCCACCACCACCTGTCACACCACCCGGTGGCCCCGCCACACCTCCTCAACCCCCTGGGGAGAGAGGAGGACCACAGACACAAAGAACACAGAGACTCAGACTCTTCCTCTTCTTCTGCTACTAGCAAACTCACGAGCACCTGTAAGCTCTTCGGGGTTCCTCCCCAGGAGTCCGCAGCACCCAGGGGTGGGAGGCTGAGCAGCTGTAGCGGTGCAGCGGCGGGTGGGAGGGCGACGTCTGGCGGGACCCGCCGCTGCTCCAAGGAGGGGCCTGTCAGCGGCGAGATGAGGATCAGCGAATCGCCCACTTTGTCTTCCTCGTCCTCTTCCTCCTCGGATTGCATGATGAGGGGGTCGGCGTCCACCGCGTCAGCCGCCATCTTGTCCCCGCCCTCGTACTCCATGCCCCCTCCGCCGCCACCCCCTCACCCCTTACACATGAGCTCCGGTGTAGCCGGCGGTTGGCTGCATCACCCACACCACCCCCATCACCACCACCACCACCACCCCCACCCAGAGTTCTACTGCAACCCGGTCCAGCTGACCCTGGCCCCCTCCAAAGACCCTCAGGTCTCAGCCCCCGGAGGGATCAGCAGGGAGGGGAAGTTTGCTGGGCCCACTTACCTCCCCTCAGTGGGGCCTCTGGGAGACCTCCCGGCCCCTGAGTGCCGTGGGGCGGGCGGGGGTGCAAGGAGGGGAGAGGACAGGGGTGCTGAGAAGACCGGAGGGGGAGGGGCTTATGAAAGTCCTTCTCTGCACCACGGTCCGCCCAGCAGCAGCTGCCAGGGGACGGAGCAGCCTCCCCAAGGCCAGACCCAGGCGCATCAGTTGGGCTACGGAAAGGCGGACAAACCCCCCGACTGGAGCCACGGCCACCAGCACCCGCACAAAACCAATCCCAACCCGAGCCCTCAGGCGGGGTTGCGGTCCTGCAGGCTGGAGGCCCCTGCGTCCTCCAGGGACGCGGAAGCCCGGGAGGTCCACCGTCCCTCCCTGCCCCTCGAGGGCCAGGGGGCTCAGCCGAGCACGGGCCACAACGTGTCCAAGAGCGGCCCCTATGCCCGCACGCCTCCGTTTAGGGACTGTTCCCCCCCCGGTCCCCCTCCTGAGCGGAAGGTAGGGGCCGGGGCAGGAACTCAGCGGGAGGGCCAGAAGGTCGCCAGGATACGCCACCAGCAGCACAGCAGCCACGGGGCGGGGCCCCAGGAGAAGATGAGAGACGTGGGTCAGACAGGGCCCTGTCAGCAGCCCTGGGGGTCCAGAAGCGACCACCAGGACGACCAGAGGAAGACCTGCCATCACGACGCCGCCGGCACCCGCGAGGGCAAAGGGGAAAACCAGAAGACCCAGACCACCCAGCACCACCACCATCCCCACCACCAGAACCAGCCCTCTCAGCTCCACCCGTCCCCCACCGCCACAGAAGGCGAGGGCAGCGCCATGAAGAACCTTATGAACTACAGCTCCCAGCAGCCTCTGCTGCTGCCCCAGCGGAGCCCCTTCGGAGGGCTGGGGTGCCTGAAGCAGCAGGGGTCGGGGGAGAGGGCGGAGCGAGAGAGGGAGAGGGGGGGAGGGAGGAGCAACGGCACCCTGCAGGACACGCCCTCCAAGCAGGCACTCCCTCCACGTCGATGCTCCTCCTCCTCGGGGGAGGGGGAGAGGCCGGAGAGCGGGGGGAAGGAGGCCAACGAGGGTCCGGAGGGGGAGGTGAGGCAGCCTCCCGTGGGCATCGCCGTGGCCGTGGCCCGGCCTCCGCATCGGCTCCAGGACTCCCCCGCCGGGAATGGCCGCCAGGGCAGGGTGCTGCCCAGCATGAAAGGTCAGAGTTCACAGGTCACATGGTCTCACCCTCTCCTTGACTTGTCTGCTAGCTGCCTTCGACACTCAGTCTGCTTTTTCTGTTGGTTCTGGCATAAATGTGATAATACTTGTGTAAATATGCTTCCACAGTTCATTATGTTATCTTCATTACTTCTACTCCCCTATTACAATGTGTTATTGTGCTCTGTGATAGGGCATGTTACTGTCCTTGACCACTGTGAATCAGCACGTTACTGTGTATCTATTGCAGGAGATAACAATGTAAACATCTCCTGTTTTGGCAATTCATTGTTGTTTGATTTGAAATAGGATTCAGTAACGCATTTATGTTTCACAACATTACTAAACTAAGCTTTTCATAATGTTTGGTCAGTAAAGCCATGGCTAATTGTTGTTTCTGTGGTGACCGTATTGGATTATTCCATTCATTCAATATTCAAAATGAGTAAGAATTATATATTTAAGTGTTTTCATTTGTCTTCCTATCAGATTAAATGGAAATTATACATTATCTTTGTAGTGACCATATTTCTATATCTCAAATGTAATCCAGAATTCAATTTTTTTAACTACTTACTTTTTATTACTGAAAAATAAATGACTGACAGAGAGCCTTAAGCTAACCTAGGCAGGGGATGTAACTGTGATAAGTCAGGTGATTAGGTGGCTGTGTACTGATTGGTCGGTGGTGTTTCTGGTTCAGGTGTGTCCCGGCCAGTTTACCCCCTCGGCCGTGAGGCAGAGGAGAGGAAAAGGATGACAGAAGAGCAGATTAACCTTCACCACCTGGACCGAGATAGGGAAATGCTCATGAGGTACACACACACACACAAACACACACACACACACACACACACACACACACATACACACATACACACACATGTACACACACACACGCACACACACATAAACCCAAAGGAGCAGATATACGGAAAGAGATGGTCACACAGTCACAGAAGAAGGCAGGCATTCACAATTCTACATTCAATATCCTCTATTCATTTCTCCTTCATCTGATAACATGGACGTCTTTCATCCTGCAGCCTCTCTTTACCTCTCTGTGACTCTCGACTAGCTCTGTTCCTCTCTCTCTCTCTCTCTCTCTCTCTCACTCTGTCTCAATGTCTCTCTCTCTTTCTCTGTGTATGTGTGTGTGTCTTTCTCTCTCTTTCTCTCTGTCTCAATGTCTCTCTCACTCTCTCTCACCACACCTCTCTCTCTCACTCATACCCTTGGCCCATTTCAAAGCCCTCGCTCTTTGATCCCCCCTCCCACTCTCTCTCTCTGTTGCATTAATGTTAGTGGGACTAATACAGATGGCTTCTGAAGTATCAGTCTCTTATTATGTCATATCAAGGGAATAAAACATATAATGACAACTCAACGGCCAGATAAAGGATGGCTCACGGCGGCCGCTGTTATTTATAATAGTGGTTGGCCGGGGTGGTAATGACCATAATGGCAAACAAGAATAAAAGACGATGATGAACAGGATGAGGACGATGAGGAGGATGGCGATGATGAAGATTGTGAAAAGGGGAAATTAACGACCCAAGCGCCACGTGACAAGTGACAAGTGTGACACCTTTCTGCTCCTCAGGGAAAACAAAGAACGGGTGGAGTTTGCCAGAATACACCCCTCTAGCGGTTGCCATGGTGATCTGACCTCTCACCTCTTGGTGCCTAGCGGAGCAAGCCAATTAGGGGCCGACCCGTCTGTGCACGCGCACACGGCCCACCACCATTGGATGCAGAGGACAGGAAGTCCCTCCCTCTGGATGGGCCATACATACGGTAGGAAGTTCAGACTCTGTTCGGTTAATAAAAAAAATGTAAACACTTGAATAGGATATCTGAAGGGTTACTATTACATGACTTGTTTGACTTTTTACAGATAATTACCTTCTAACACATAATGATTTGTACCCTTTAACTTAAATTTTGCCCAGTCCAATTTATATATATATATATAAAAAAATAGATTAAAAACATTTTGTTTGTCTTAATCAGACCTTATAAATCAACCACATTTGTTGTTTGACTGCTCAGGGCTCAGCCATGTGGGGATGGGCCCAGGTTACCCTCCAGGTCTGCCCAGCTCCCTGCAGCCGGTCCTGGGCTCACTCAGCCAGGATCCTAGCAACCCCCTGGTGGTCCTGCCCGCAGAACCCGGAGCTCACCACCACCTCGGTAACACTCTGCAACACACTCTGTACACACAAATCAGTGTGCATCGTCATTTAACACACACACACTCACACACAAACACACACAGACACATGCACACACACACACACCCCCGCACACGCAAATACACACACACACACACATGCACAAGCACACGCACACAAACACACACACACACACACCCACACACACACACACACACTCACACACACACACACAGTATTCATTCGGAAACCAAATTCATAACTGCCCTCCTGCAGATACTTCCCTGCTAGCGTGCATTTCTTATAACTCTCATTTATTTATTCTCTCATTTAGCCTGCCTGCCTCTCTCTCTCTCTCTCTCTCCCTCCCTCTTTCTCTCTCTCCCGCTCCGTATGTGTCCCTATTCATTCAGTTTTTACCATGGGAGAGGCCTTGCCATCTCTCTCCCAGAGTTTTAGTATCATTGCCTAATCATAGTAAAATGCTCCACTAAGTGTGCTCTGTCAGCGGGGCCGTGTTTTATAGCTGTGTTAATGGGAACAGATATTACATCCAACCCACCACCCTGGGCCCCCTCTCTGGGAGCCCCCCGCACTGCCCAGCCATTTATACTGGGCCTCATCTCTTTCACAGTAGTCATGTGTCTATGTGTGTTTGTGTTTGGTGGGTGTGTATGTGTGTGTGAGTGTCTACAAGGATGTGTGTGTATGTGTGTGTGTGTTTGTAAATGTGTGTGTGTGTGTGTTCTTGAGACTGTCTGTGAATCTTTTGATAGGTTGTGTGTGTGTGGGTTTGTGTGTGTTTGAGACTGTTGTTTCAAGTGAGAGGTTGTGTGTGTGTGTGCGTGTGTGTGTGTATGCGCGCATGTGTGTGTGTTTAAATGACTGTGTTTTTCCAAGTGGGATGTTGCTTGTGTGTGTGTGTGTGTGTGTGTTTGTTTGTGCACACGTGTGTGTGTGTGTGTGTGTGTGTTTGAATGACTGTGTTTTTCCAAGTGAGAGGTTGTATGTGTGTGTGTGTGTGTGTGTGTGTGTGTGTGTGTGTGTGTGTGTGTGTGTGTGTGTGTGTGTGTGTGTGCACATAGCGGTGAGCGTGATTCATGTGAATAAGCGCTTGGCTCAAATAGTTGGTAGCCACGGTGACACATTTTTGGGAGGGAAAATGTGTGTCTCACCATAGACAGAAATAGAACCCCATTCTCTTCTTTCTTTCTTTCTTTCTTTCTTTCTTTCTTTCTTTCTTTCTTTCTTTCTTTCTTTCTTTCTTTCTTTCTTTCTTTCTTTCTTTCTTTCTTTCTTTCTTTCTTTCTTTGTATCACCTATACTAAATTCTGACTCTCTCTCTGTTTCTCTCTCTCTCTCTCTGTTTCTCTCTCTCACCCTGTGTCTCTCTCCCTCTAGATGTGATGGAGCAGTCTGGTCTGTGGTCGTCTGTGTACGGTGGCCGCGGGCCGTCTCCTCACCTGCAGCATCACCCCGTCTACTCCCGCTCCTCGTTCCTACGGCAACAGGAGATGCAGTATGCGCTGCAGCATCAGCAGCAGCAGCAACGGGCCATGGACCATATCCACCGGCACTCCATGGCACAGGTAGGATGCACACACATGCACACACACACACATGCACATAAATGCACAGAAATACAAACACATGCACACCCAGGTACACACACACATACAGACACATACACAGATGGAAGAACATATGTGTGCAAATACACACATTTCACAGTGCAGTTGAATTTCTTGTTCATATATAAAAATCGAAGTATTGCGGAATTGCTATGTGAATGTCATTAAATGTTTCTCCATCTCTCCTCTTTAATTGAACAGAGGAAACCAGAGGAGCACGCAATCACAATCGAAGACTCCTTAGCTTCCAGAACGCCATCTTCCTACTCCTCCTCCTCCTCTTCTTCCTCCTCGTCACGCATGGCCAAACACTTCTCCCACACGCCTCCTCCTCCTTCCAAGGCCTCCACTCCATCCCAGGGGGTGTGTCCCAGCAGCCGTCAGTCACCGTGTTACCACTCCCCTTCCAGGAGGCCACACCCACTCAACCCTCTAAACCCCGCCCCCAGCCCAGTGGCAACTGCGCCTAGGTCTCCGGCGCTAAGCCCCGCCCCCTCACATCACGGAAAGGGCATGGAGAGAGGGAGCGAGAGGGGCGAGGGACAGCCACCGCAGGATTACCCACAATCCTTAGAGCCAGGTGGGTTTTGTACCTGTCGATAGGCTCACGAAAAAAAAACAATCGGTGGGCAGTTATACACATTTTGCAAAGCACCAAAAAATCCCCAAAAAATACAAATGGGCATAGAGTGTTATTTTGGCCCTCGTCAGCTCCTGTAAGGGGAAAAAAGCTTTTAAAATGTTTGTGAGGACTGTGTCAACATTTACCACTGAAGAAGAGGCCTGAAGCGAGGGCAAGTCACAATGGAGAGTGATAGTGAAAAAGAGAAACTGAAAGAGTGAGAGAGAGAAAGAGGGGTGGAGATATTGCGGTGGAGATAAAGAAGTGCTGGTCTTTGAAGCATGTTATTCTTTGATTTTGAAGAAACTGTTTGAAGCATGAACGCATCCTTAGTCTATGTGTCCTTGACTTTGTGTGTGTGTGTGTTTGTGTGCGCTTGTGTGTGCCTGTGTGTGTGTGTCTGCGCGCTCGTGTGTGTGGGTGTGTTTGTGTGTGTGTGAGTTCTCTTCCGACCTTCCATGTTGTTAAATGAGAACAGGGGAGTGACATTCAGGTCAGATAAAGAGTGTCGACGCGCACACACACACACACTCACGCACACACAAACAGTTTGTGTTTGTGTCCGTGTGTGTGCTAGAAACAGAAGGTCAGCGAAATCTTCCGGCAGGCCCTTTTTATCCTTCGGGGGTCCTTGAAAGGAAGCAGGCGGAAGGATACGCATTCATCTGGCTGCGTTGTCAATGGGGCGGAGGGATACCATCAATAACACGATGCAGGGGCGACAGGACTGGCACTGCAATCACAGGCAGCCAGCAGGGTGTCATCAATATCTAGCGCAGACCTACACAATCACTCACTCACACTGGTGCGCACGCACATCTCTGCACACCTAAACACACACACACACACACACACACACACATACACACACACACACACACTGATGCAGGCCCACATTAACTCGGGGAAAAAGACTACATACTACAAAGACACATACATAAACACACACACCCACATCGTATACAATATCACATACATACATAACTGTGGAGGAATTTCCTTGTCTCACATATCATATTCTTCATTACATTGGCTGGCATAGCTCCCTTTAATGACCACTCGTGTTCCTTTACTGACAGCGACATACACATAGTGTTTGTCCACTTTGACTCCAAAACACTCTCATGTGATAACACCGGACCTATAGCTCGTAGTCCGACGCTAAACAAGATCCACCTGGGGCCCCAAGGCCTCTGGATAACTAGCATTTGACCCTCACTCCCTAAATACTTCTGCTCAAAGCACTCTCTGTTCCTCCACACAGACAGATTCTATAGCTCTGCTCCTCCACACAGACAGGTTATATAGCTCTGCTCTTCCACACAGACAGGTTATATAGCTCTGCTCTTCCACACAGACAGATTCTATAGCTCTGCTCTTCCACACAGACAGATTCTATAGCTCTGTTCCTCCTCACAGACAGGTTCTATAGCTCTGTTTCTCTGACAGTTAGCGTCAACAATAAAATATTATCGTCACACAACTTCGTCCCTGCAGTGTTGCCTTCATACTGCTCCTCCTCTCTGATTTCCTCAGAGAGCCACAGAATGATTAGCTGGATGTACTGCTCTCCGTACACGATTATTATACCTGATAATTGCTGATCCTAAATCCTTACAATTCCTCGACAATAACAATTGCTTACACCCAGCCACACACATGCATGCACAAACACACACACACACGCACAAGAACACACACGCACACACAAGAACACACACAGACAAACTCTAAAAAGGTCTTATTTTTCTTCCAGATCTCCCCCCTGTTTATAGCTACCCCTCCATTCCTATTGGATACAAGGCTGGCCCCTCCCCTCCTGCAGCCCGATTGGCCGAACACACTACCATGGAGGCGGAGCCGGCTGAACCCGTGTCCAAGTCCCTCCCCATGTCCTGCTCCTTCCTGGCCCTCTCCAGACATGAAGATGAAGAAGAGGAGGATGGGGAAGAGGAAGACGACAATGACTGCAAAATAGTCGAGCCACTATGCGGAGGAGAAGAGAAAGGACAGGAAGAACGACGGAGGGAATGTTCCGAGAACATCAGGGAATGTTCCGTCTCCATCGCCAACACACCTCTGGGGGACCCTTTTCCTCTCTCAGTCTCCTCTCCTGGCCCGGGCCAAGACCCACCGTCTCCGGCCACAGCCTCTGGAGTAGCCTCCCAGACAGGGAAGCTCCCTGTCGGTCACCTGCACCACAGGGCTGGCCCAGAGGAGGCGCAGACCTGCTGGGAGCGGGAGGAGAGAGAAGACAAGGAGGCTAACGAGTGGGAGCCGACAACGCTGTGCGGGCCGAGGGCTGACCCCGGCCCTGACACCGCACCACCTACTGCCCTCTACCTGGGGGAGGGGGAGGAGGAGCGGAGGAAGGAGGCGGAGGCGGAGGAGGGGGAGGATGGAGAGATGGTAGAGGTCGTGGAGGACGATAAGGAGGAAGAAGCGGCGGCAAAGGAAGATGAGGAGAGGGACGTCGCGGTCACTGAGTTGGAAGTCAGCGGCTCCCCTTTGTGTCCCTCCTCTTCCTCTTCCTCCTCTTCCTCCCCGCCAGAGGGTGCGTGTTCCTCCTCCTCCACCAGTGCCTACATGTGGAGCCTGGAGATCCTCATCGCCGCCGCGCTCTGCGCCACACGGGACGCCGTACTGCGCCCGCCGCACGTCGCCACGGCGCCCACAACGCCGGCCCGGGGGCCGTCCTCGTCCTTTCACCCGGGCATGGAGATACTGGGAGAACTGGCGGACCTGGAGATACAGCAGAGGAGGAGGCAGGCGGAGGGGAAGGAGACAGAAGGTGAGTTGAGGAGAAGGTGGGGTTTAGCTCAGCGACACAACCCTGCCTGTAGGTCTGAAATGAGAGAGGGATTGATGACGTGCGAGCACACACACACACACATGCACACGCACGCACACACGCACACAACAAGCCACACACATCCAGAGACACACACACACACACACACATAAACACACACCCAACACACACACCCAACACACACATCCAGAACACACACACACACGCACACACAAAAACACACTCAGCACACACATCCAGAAACACACACACACACACACACACACACACACACACACATTTCCCACTGACTGCTTCCTTCATCTGTTCTCGTCCAGAGATCCAATGTTTCCTCAGGGATGGGAAGGGGGTTGAAGGTGTGTGTTTTGAGGAGGTATAGGGAGGGGGGAAGGAAGGAGGTGGCATAAGAGGAAAAGAGAAGAATGAATGGAGTGCAGGAGGAGAGTTGGATTGTTAAAGAACCATAGCAACACAATAATAGCATGAAGGAAAACAAGAAGCTTATGACTCGCACACACACAAACACACATGTGCGTGTGCACGCACATACACACACATAAATAAACACATACACTCTCATGCACACACATACACACACACATGCACAATCACACACACACACAACCACATGCACACTCTCACACACAAGCACACACACTCAAACACACATACAGACACTTACACACACACACAGATGCTTGCTGACAGCAGAGCAGATCTCCTTTCCCAGCCTCCCCTGGGCTCCGGCTTCTCGCTTTGCTAATTAGAGTCTTTCTTTTAAAACACTTGTGTTGCTCCGCTCTTCTCCTTCCCCCTCTTCTCCTCTCCTCTCCTCTCTTCTCTTCTCCTCTCCTCTCCTCTCCTCTCCTCTCCTCTCCTCTCCTCTCCTCTCCTCTCCTCTCCTCTCCTCTCCTCTCCTCTCCTCTCCTCTCCTCTCCTCTCCTCTCCTCTCCTCTCCTCGCCTCTTCTCTCCTCTTTTCTCCTCTCCTCTCCACTCCTCTCCTTTGCTCTCCTCTTCTGCTCTTTTGTCTCTCATCTCTTTTTTCTTCTCCTCTTTTCACTTCTGATCTCCTCTCTTCTCCTCTCATCTGATCCGCTCTTCTGTTCTCTCCTCTTCTACCTTCTGCTGTCCTCTCCTCAGAGAGCAGCTACCCTGTACCCCCATCTGTCTCTCTCTGTCTATCGCTGTCTCTCTCTCTGTGTGTGTGTGTGTCTCTCTCTCTCTCTCTCTCTCTCTCTCTCTCTCTCTCTCTCTCTCTCTTTCTTCTTAAACCAGT
>JACYXH010000292.1:3500000-3537500 GCA_026745465.1 Lota lota | reverse complement strand
CACGCACACGCGCACACACGCACACGTGCATACGCTGGGTGTGGTTGTGTGTAAATAGGCGATGGGAATAGGGATGGGCCCCTTCATTAATCATCATTAATCATATTTAATCATATTTATCACTTGCATTGATTACGTCCTGGCTGGCTGAGGACCTGAGGCGCGTGTTAATGTGAACGGACAAAGTCGGCCATGTAAAGTTATCACAGTGATGAACGATTCAGCGCCACACCTCTCACCTCCCCTTCCTGCTCCCATCGCCACACAAACGCCACACTTTTGCTCTCTCTCACACACACACACACACACACACACACACACACACACACACACACACACACACACACACACATACCCCCCCTTCCACATACATACACACACACACACACACACACATACACACACATACGCACACACAAACACACACAAACACACACAAACACACACAAACATACACGCACACATACGCACACGCAAGCACAGTCTTCCAGAGGGTGCTATTGGGTGCTCACAATGATAAATGTATTTTCCCATGGTGCTCCACCTCTGTTAGCCTTGATATAATGATTAAAGAAACGCCACAGTTGTCACGGTTACTGTGATTAGAATGCACTTATAAAAACAGTGATGTTGGCTCATGAAGGGATACACACACACAGCTGCGCGCTTCCACACACTCACACAAGTCACATTTAAATTATTTAATTAATAAAGCTAATTGCTACATGCCTTAGCAATGTCTTGGTTTTTATTAACAAGCATTTGAGAAGTTTGTTTATGCCTTCATTTACTGATGTGTGTGTATGTGTTTGTGTTTGTGTAAGTGTGTGTGTAAAGGCGGGTTATAGAGTTGAAGACAAAAGAGTATAACTAATATTTCCCATTAGCTCCCACTCTTGCAGACACAACATGGCAACATATAATCAACTGATTCAGACACACAAGTGCATATAATAAACTCACACACACAAACACATTCACACACACAAACACACACACACACACACACTTGGCAAAATGCTAATTTGAATGTGACATTAGGTTAAATCTCTGGCTTAAAAACTCAGCAGGGATCAAGGGTGAAAGGTCACCACTGTGTGACAACTGTCTCCGCTGTCCTGTCTCCTCTCCTCTCTCTCTCTACCTCTACCTCTCTCTCTTTTCCTCTCTCCTCTCCTCTCCTCTCCTCTCCTCTCTCACTCTCGCTCTCGCTCTCTCTTTTCTCTCTCACTCTCCCTTAGGGGAGAGGAGACGCTTACAACCAAGCCAAGCTGCTATGGGAATATAAGTTTCACCTGCCTCAGACACCAGCTGCTAACAGTGTGTGTGTGCGCACACGCGTGTGTGTTTGTGTGTGGGTGTGTGTGTGCATACTTCTGAAAAGGAAATATGAGTGTGTGTGTGTGTGTGTGTGTGTGTGTCTGTCTGTGTGTGTGTGTGTTTTTTATGTGTGTGTGTGTGTGTGTGTTTGTGAACGTGTGTATGTCTGTGAGCTTGTGTCTACATTTGCGATGGGAGCCTGTGGTGTAAGAGGGAGCATGCAGAGATGGGAGAGAGCCGATGAGAGAGAAACACAGAGAAAAGTAGAGAGACAGAGAGAAGAGAGAGAGAGAGAGAGAGAGAGAGAGAGAGAGAGAGAGAGAGAGAGAGAGCAGGGAAAGGAGGAGTTATGTTCAATAGAGGTTAGTGTTTATCGATCCGGCCCTGAAGCTCAGGTCAGCGGACAGACTCCCTGGAGACTGCTACCTTTTCCCCCCTCCCTCCCCCTCCCCCCTCCTCCCTCCTCCCTCCCCTTCCCTCATCCCTCCCTCCCACCCCCTCATACACTCTCTCCCCTATTGCTCATTCATGCTTTCACACTTGCATTCTTGCTCTCACTCTTCATCTCTCCATCCCTCCATGCATTCCCCCCCTCCAGCCCTCCCATCCTCTCCCTGCTCCACCCTCCCCCACCACCTACCACCCTCCACCCCAATGGCCCCTTTTTATATCTCTCTCCAGCTCACACAAACCGCCACCACCACCACCACCCACCACCAAACCTCCGTAACCAGCTTCAGTCTCTCCCCTACTAGCGGATTGTTTCTTTCCCCTTTCATGTGGTTATTTCGTGTTCCACATTCGCTCTGCTGGCAGGCCGTGCAAATGTTTTCTTTTTGTTTTGTAGTTGCTGCCACCAAACTGCAGTGGAACAACAGTGAGGGTGAACCAGACCTCTCTCTCTCTCTTTCTTTCTCTCTCTCTCTCTTTCTCTCTCTCTCTCGCTCTCTCTCTCGCTCTCTCGCTTTCTCGCTCTCTCGCTCTCTGTCTTCATCAAAGCACAGGCAAGGGGAGGAGGGAGGGAATGAAAGAGATGACTACAAAATGGTGGGAGAGAAGACAATAAAAGAGGAAAAAAGAAGAAAAAGAGATCGATGAGAAGGAAGTGTGTCACAGGAAATGGAGGGATGATTGTGGAGGAATGGTTGATGTTGTGTTTTAAATTTTTTATTAAATTCTAACTGTTTCATTTTGCATCTTGCAGGACAGGGCTTAACCTCTTATCCGGGAAGCCTAGGAAGAACATGAATCACAGCTTCACTAGTCTCAGCTCGGCACAGGTTAGTGTGTACTGCCCCCCCCCCCCCCCCCCCCCCCACCCACCCCCCACCCCCCACCAAACTCTTTCTCATTTGATGACTTACTTTGACTGACACCCTGGATAATAGTTTTTTCATTGTGATTTTACTGTGGTTATGTGGACCACTTTATGGTTTATCTGTCAAGAACGTTGTAACTGTAACTATCTAAATTGATGAAATGTTAAACATTTTAATTAATATTATACCTATACAAATAAATATGGACCAACCATGAAGCTTTTCTTTCTCACTTTTTCCTCTTCTTCGCCTCCAATACACCATCTCTCTCAATCTCTCTCTCTCTCTCTCTCTCTCTCTCTCTCTCTCTCTTTGTCCCCCCCCTCTCTCTCTCTCTCTCTCTCCTCTCTCTCTCTCTCTCTCTCTCTCTCTCTCTCTCTCTCTCTCTCTCTCTCTCTCTCTCTCTCTCTCTCTCTCTCTCTCTCTCTCTCTCTCTCTCTCTCTCTCTCTCTCTCTCTCTCTCTCTCTCTCTTCCTCCATCCACCCACCCATCAGATGAAAGTTCACTGCAAGCGGTCGAGAGGTCGTCCTAGCACTCTGAGCTCCAGGCTGGCCAGACGGGTGACCCAGCTGAAGCAGAAGGCTGCTGCCCAGCGGGGTGCCTCGTCAGCAGGCCCGCATCGCTGCAGAGGAGCCCCAGGCGGTGGGGCTGACTCTGACGGTCACTGCAGACAGGGAGACGCAGGTTGGAGGACACACACACACACACAAACACACACACACAAACACAGACAGACAGACAGACACACACACACACACACACACACACACTGTTGATCTAATCATTGACTGTAATACTGCTGCAGGAGATGCATCAGGTACACAGCAGGACTGGGTGGCCCATCAACCAGAGAGGAAGAGGCGGGGCAGGAAGCCAAATATTCTCCTGGGTGTGGCCTGTAAGAAACAGGAAGTGATGGAGGAGAAGAGTGACAGCTACAGCTCAGAAAACGGTGAGCAATGGTAGCTACGATGACGGCACGTGTAAACAGTTGGGAAGATATTGTGCCGAATGAGTTGCAAATATCCCTCACATGCGCAAATGTGTGCGTCTGAGTAAGACGTCTCCTCTTGTCTCACTTTGCAGCTCTGCGATCACACTGTTGAATCCGTTAACGACACAGCCCAGGCACGAGAACACCCCCCCCCCCCCTCACACACACACACACACACACACACACACACATCCGCCCCCACCCTAGTACTCTCTAACCCCTGGCTGTAACATGAGCCTGCATTCTGGCTCCTCTTTAGAATGTCACACCACACACATCGCACACACATATACGCGTGCACACACACATACACACACAGACCCATATATAGGCACTCACACATGTACTCACACATAAAAGCACACAGAACACATAAGCACACACACTTAAACACACACACAGACACACATATACGCACACACGTATACTAACACATATTAGCACACAGACACATAAGCACACACAAACATACATGTGCACACTCACACACACATATACATACACATTTAAGCATACAAATATTAAGCACGCACACACACACACACACCCACACCAGCAGGCACACAACAACAAACACATGAGCCAACACACACATAGGCACACGCACATCCCTGTCGGTCTTGGCCAAAGAAGCAACGCCGCTTAAAAAGTCAGGGAGTTCTACTAACGCAGACCCAGTCAGCCATCTCCACAGCCAGGTCTTTGATGGCAGTGTGTGTGTGCATGTGCGCACGCGTGCGTGTTTGTGTGTGTAAAAGAGAGAGAGCGAGGGAGGGAAGAGAGTGTTGACGAGAACACCATGTAAGTGACAAGTGTGTCAGAGACGTGTCAACACCCGCCATGACCCCCACCACCACCGCCAACGCCCCCACCCAGCCAGACACACACAGCTGCCAATACTGATCCGCGTCGCCGCGTGTGTGCATATCCGTGTGTCTTTGTTTGTGCATGTGTTTGCGTGTGTGTGTGCGTGAGTGTGTGTGGCCTCTGTTTGTGTGGCCTGTGTGTGTGTGTGTGTGTGTGTGTGTGTGTGTGTATGCACAATTTACATCCAGTCCCCTTGGCTACATTAAGGGGCACAGAGGGCATATATTACCATTAAAGAAGGCTTCCTACTTAGGCATGTCTCTCTATGTTACAAACACCCATGCTGCAGCCTCCATTGAACAATTCAACCTCTTTTTGGGCGCTACTCAGCGATGCATTGAGAGCTTGCCATCGATACGTCTTATCATGCAAAACCCAGGCATTTGCTGAAAGTGCTGCCATTTTGGTTGTCCCTTATGATTGATTGATTGATTAATTGATTAATTGTATTCATATTCTGACCCCAACAGAGGAGGATGACGATGGTAGCTACAACAGTGAAGAGGAGACCTCCAACATCAAGGTGACCTCGTTTTCTAAGGAGGCCCCAGGGAGACCGTTTGCTATTGGATCATCTTCATCATCCTCCTCAAGACTCCAAGCTAATCAGAAAGCCAGGAGAAAGAGATCCCAGCCAGCAGGTTAGACTAGAATTTCAAATTAAACTTTCGATAGTAGAGGAAATTAATGTGAATAAATAATAAAAAATGTGTGACTTCATATCAATTCTGGGATTATGGATTATTTGTAACTTCCTGTCACACTTCCTGTTTCCCCAGGTGTTGTGAGCATGCCCAGTACAGTCGCCAGGAGAGCGCCAGGTAGACCAAACCTTGTTAGCACAGAGATGGACCACCCAGATCACCAGGGGTTCAAGAGACAGTGTCTCCCCAGCTGGGGGGCTTCGTCCCTGGACAACAGCTTTGGCGATGGCAGGGGTAACCTGGTCGCTGTGACTGATTTGCACAGATTCAGCAAAGAAGCCAAGAGTTCAGAAGCACACGGCATTCTGGGAAAGGTAAGAGGGTGTCTTTTATTTGTAGTCATAAAGCTTTATTTAAAAGAAAGAAAATAACAAGGCAGAGCAAAAGTGCAGATATATTTTTAAAGAAAAGTTTGACTTCCTGCCGAAAAGTTTGGAGTTTGAACCCCAATGACCCACACAACCAAAATGTAGGCACCCTTGAGCAAGCTGCCTCACCCCCTAAATTCCATGTAGTGAAAAATTTAGCGTAGGTCGCATTGAATGAAACCATTTGAAAAGGGGGAAAACACCCTGCTTTTATTGCTTCCAGCTAACAGCTGTTTTTGGGTGGTGTGCTTGTTTCAGAGGAGAGACCAGTGGATGAGAAGCCAGAGGGAGGAGATCTTCCGGGGCTGTCGCAACAGAAGCAAGCAGGTGGGAGATCTGGGAGGAGAGCCGTGTACTGTAGCGATGTGTTGTGTGCCATCTCCTCTCCCCCTCCCGTCATGTGTCCCATGAAAGAAGCCACTCAAACAATGCAGCGTGATGTTTAAGAACACCTGAGCAATGCGCAGGGTATCATGTTTCTGTATGTTTGTGAGTGTAGTATGTTGACCTTTGGATCAAAGCGAACAGACTCGCGCGTCATCGTAGTCATTCTCGTCAACGCATACACGCGTGTTCTTTGTACTTCAACCGTCAAAAAAAATAGATCATTTTCACAAGCCATCCGTCGTTTCATCCACTACTTCCTTATTAGCTCACAGAGAAACGTTTAACATAAACACCCCACATGAAGTAAAAAAATAACCACCCACGCTGCCAAGCCATGCAAAACCTGCTGGGTAGATCAGCGATAATCCGTGACGTACTGGGACTTGAAAGCCATCCTCGTTGGATGAGTCTAACGGCCATAGATGTCCCTGCATTGTACAATTTTATTTCAATATTAATGAATTAATTTCTCAATTCAACTCAATTCAAATTGCATGCAGAATGGGCCAGGCCGGCACTGTAATTCTCCAGAACTCACAGATGGCCAGTCCGCCACTGGTTCTAATCGTTCCATATTTGATGTACTCAAATGCATTTCATTGTCAGATGCTAATATTCAAAGGATTTGAATGTGAGCTCTGTCGTGTGTGTGTGTGTGTGTGCGTGTGAGTGTGTCTGTGTGTTTTTGTGTGTGTATCTGTGTGTTCCCACTGTGTTATTTATGTGGGCAGTTGTTGCCAAAATAGTGCTGTGGATGTTTGTTAGGATTGCCTAGAGGTTCCTGGTATTGGATTCATCACAAAGGAATGTCCAAAAAACACGTAGCTATGAACCAAGCAGGAGAACAAAGACAACGACCATATTCCCAAACACACCCAATGCAAGTCTGCAGTCCCCCCTCCTCTCTCTCTCTCTCTCTCGTTCTGTCTCACACAAACATACATAGAGTGAGTGAAAGTTTGCAGTAGTACATAGAAATTGATGTGCACTTCTATAGATATAATTATTTAGACACAAACATACAAACGTAGACCCACAACCACACAAGGACAGAATATGCTCAAACAAATGTTACGCACACCTACACACGACTCTTGAGCACATATTCGCATGGAAAGAGGCACCCTCATGAAGCTTTCAAACTATTTAACAGGTACACCCACACAAGTCATCCATATACTCACACTCACATGTGTACATTGAACGAGCAAACACCCTAGTTATACAGCTGCAATGGATTTCAATGTGTACACCTGAACACACACCACACTAAGACACACCCGTAACAACAAATAAAGTGAATGATCGTCCATGCCCTGAGGTGATGAGCCTTCTGTCAGTAAAATATACGATCCCTTAATGTGGAAAACTCCATTTGAAAACACAGATAGAACAACACACATACACACACGCACACATCCCCTTTGGGGTTTTATGAGTACATGGCCCTAGCCATGCAGGAACCTGTTTAGTGAGCTGTCTTCAGATCCCCACCACACTTACTCGCATAAACTGGCAAAAACCGGTCTGGAGGGGTTGTTTGTGTGTGTAAGTGTGTGTGTCAACTCATTCATGCATGTTCATTTTTATGCATCAATGTTTGTGTGCATGCGCTCATTTGTTGATATGTAAACGTCCCAGAACATCTTCTTTATCCCGCTTATATTGTGAAAAAATAATAATAACGAAGGATATATTAAAATCCATTACACTAAACTTCTAATTTAGTTTATTCAGCAGATGGCTTTTATCCAAAGCCACTTATGAGCGAAGCTGAACACAATGAAACCACACATACAGGAAACAATTTATATTCCTTAGACCTTCATTATAACGTGAAGCCTGTCAAGATCTGGTTGTGTTATCCACAACCAGTTACAGTAAACCTGAGTTGGAGTTCCCATGTGTGTTCCTGGAAGTTGTGTTAGTCCACTTCTGTGGATCTGGAGAAGGGGAGGAGGGAGGTGGTGGGGGAGGGGGAGGGGGAGGGGGGAATTCTCAGATTTGATCACCTGAAGTTCCTGCTTCACATCACACTTGAATGGATGTGTTGAGATGATGAAAGCCACATCCGGCATCCTGTCTGGATGACATCACATCCTGTTTTCCCTCGCGCCGCAGGCCACGGGGCACGCGGTGAGCCGCCTCCTGGAGAGCTTCGCCGCGGACGACGGCTTCCATCTCGACGAGGAGAGCAGCTTCTCCGAGGAGGAGGAGGAGGAGGAGGAGGAGGAGGAGGAGGAGGAAGAGGAGGAGGACCAGGACCTCATTCCTCCCAACATGCCCTCTAGAATACCTGGTGAGGGCACGTGCCCACACCTGAACGCACGCACACACATGAACACACACATACATGCACACACGAACACACACACGAACGCACATACACACCCACACCCAAACACACACAGACAAACAAACATGCATGCTGTCATAGTAAGCGCATCATGTTAGTGATAGATTTATGGATGTGCCAACACAAGTTCACACGGATATGCAAATATGCACATGCAGTGGCAAAAGGACAAATACACCGGCCACTCTCACGTGAAACGAACAGTACAACATCATTTGGCCTTGTGTGACATGAAAAAGACACATATCAAAGCACAAACCCACACACTCACAAACAATTACCCACAAATACATGCACAATGCATATCAAAATACATATGCACACACATCAAAACACATGCACACACATTCCCACACTCTCGTGTGATCTCCCTGTATAATCGCCTCTCTCTCTCTCTCTCTCTCTCTCTCTCTCTCTCTCTCTCTCTCTCTCTCTCTCTCTCTCTCTCTCTCTCTCTCTCTCTCTCTCTCTCTCTCTCTCTCTCTCTCTCTCTCTCTCTCTCTCTCTCTCTCTCTCTCTCTCTCTCTCTCTCTCTCTCTCTCTCTCTCTCTCTCTCTCTCTCTCTCTCTCTCTCCTGTCCACCTCTGTCCCTGGATGTCTCTGTCCCCAGCACTGCCTAACTGTGTGCTGAGTAAAGAAATGCTGGTGGACGGACTGAAGATCCTGATCTCCAAGGAGGACGAGCTGCTGTACGCTGCCTGCGTCCACACGCTGGACCTGCCCGACATGTGAGGCCTTGCTTAACCTCTACACAGCACTGCTTTAGGTTAGCTTAGTGTAGCCTAGCCAAGCCTTGCAAAGCATAGCGTAGTTTATGTGAGCTTAGTGTAGCGTAGCCTAGCATAGCATAGCACAGAATAGCATATTTTGTTAGATAAGTGTACATAACCTAGCCTAGCATGGCATAGCCTATCCTAGCATAGCATAGTTTATATTAGCTTAGTGTAGCATAGCCTATCCTAGCATATTATAGTTTATGTTAGCTTATTGTAGCATTGTCCAGCATAGACTAGCATAGCAGAGCAAAGTGTTGTTTATTGTAGAGTATGGTCCTGAAGTGGGATATAGTGTTGTGAATAGGCTGTAGTTCATTTCTGTCTAGTGTCGTTTGGTTTAGCTTAGTTAAGTATAATGTGTAGTAGTGTAGTGTAGTTTAGTATACCATAACAGACACATTGCTTGACAAACAAAGAAGATGTGAAATACCAAAAAAAGAGCATTTCCATGATGCCTGAGATGAACTGCTGGGCGTCTAAACGGCCTAGCCATTGATCGTTATTTATTGAAGCTTTGAAGTCTGTGACAAAACAAAGTGTACAATCCTCACGCTCTTTCCCTCCTGCTCTCTCTCTCTCTGTCTGTCTGTCTGTCTGTCTGTCTGTCTGTCTCTGTCTCTGTCTCTGTCTCTGTCTCTCTTGCTCCTTCTCTTCATCTGCTGTAGATTCAGTGTGGTTATAGAAGGCGAGCGGGGCAATAGACCCAGAATCTACTCCCTGGAACAGCTGCTGCAGGAAGCAGTGAGTATCTGCCCTCCGTCAGTTTCTTTTTCCCCAAACCAAACATTTTCACACCTGTTTCAAATTAAAAAATATGCCGTTCTCCAGTATTGGAACCGCAGCTAGGGAATGAACCACAGGAAACATTAAGTGCAACCACCAGGCTTTGTCCGGATTGGTTTGGAGTGTGTGTGTGTGTGTGTGTGTGTGGGGGGGGGGGGGGGGGGGGTGATATCACATAAAAAGCTGTGTGTGTATTGCGTCAGCTCTGTGTTTGATTTCATTTGAATCGGTCTTGCCAGGTGTTGGACGTGCGCCCTCAGACCGAGGCCATCTTGACCGCCGGGACCAGAGTGTGTGCGTACTGGAGCGAGCGCTCGCGCTGCCTCTACCCCGGATACGTGCAACGAGGTGAGTGCACGTGACACACTTACACACTCACACACACAAACACACACTGGTGGTTCCTCTCAACCACACAAGTCTCCCAACTCCTCGCGACCTCCTTTCGTTTGTATGTGTGTGTGTGTGTGTGTGTGTGTTTGTGTGTGTGTATGTGTGTCACACACACATTTTAACAAATAAATTTTGCCTAATTTACATCTTGTATTTCCCCTATATCCTTACATACTCCATACTTTTTAGCTCTCAATATATGTGTCAGGTCTGGAGTCTGTGCTACACCAGCATTTCACTCCTCATCACAAATTAAGTCTTTGAATTGAATTGAATTGAATTGAATTGAATTGAATTGAATTTAATTGAGTTGAACTGAACTGAATGGTATTGAACAGAATTTAATTGAATTGATTGGAACTGTGTGTCCTCTCCAGGGGGTCCGGGAGAGGAGGAGAAAGGGGGCAGTGTCATGGTGGAGTTTGACGACGGCGACCGGGGGCGGATCTCTCTCCCCAACGTCAGAGTGCTCCCCCCGGGGTACCAGGTCCACTGTGAGTAGCAGGCCTCTAAGGCCGAGAGAGAGAGAGAGAGAGAGAGAGAGAGAGAGAGAGAGAGAGAGAGAGAGAGAGAGAGAGAGAGAGAGAGAGAGAGAGAGAGAGAGAGAGAGAGAGAGAGAGAGAGAGAGAGAGAGAGAGAGAGAGAGAGAGAGAGAGAGAGAGAGAGAGAGAGAGAGAGAGAGAGAGAGAGAGAGAGAGAGAGAGAGAGACTAATGAAAGAAAGACATTAACAAACAAACAGCCAGATAAGCACACACACTCACTCACAAACACACACACACACACACACACACAAGAACAAAACAAAAGAAAACGGTTGTTTATGTGGGAAAACAGGCCTAGATATAGATGAGCAGGGGGAATGTTATAAACTCTGCTAAAATCTTTAACAAACGCTCCATCCTCTACAAGGTGCGGAGCCATCGCCAGCTCTTCTCATCTCACCTGGTTGCCGCGGGAGACGGAGCTCCACCCAGGACAACAGGGACACACACCTGGAAAAATCAACCAATGGGGAGGCAGCAGGGAGGCCCCAAGAGAAGAGACCAGGTGAGGCATCAAAATATTGCAATCCAAGTGAAATCTAGACAAATGTCTCTGCACTTTTTTTTTTTTTTGGCCCCCATCCATACAAATGCAACGCAAAAGGGAAAACCCGTTTCCCATTTGGGTGGTGTTGTATCACTGCAGACTCTCATGGTATGTTGTGGCCAGACACTGACCTGTGTATGTGCTTGGTGTGGCCGGGCTCTCGTTTCACTTGAGAAGGCAGCCTGAGGAGCTTCTGCTCAACACAGAAACATCACTCAGACATCGTAGCCTTAAGACCCACCGCCTTACAGACCCAAATATAGAGGCAATACTGGTCCAACAAGTTAATACACACACATGCACACGCAAACACACACACACACACACGCACACAAACACATGCACTTAAACACAAACACACACACATACACATGCACACAAACACACGTATATATAATTAAATAAATAAATAAATCTCTTATTTATTATTATTATTAACTCTTGTTAACTCTTATGTTGCCATCTACAAAGGTGTTGTTAAATAGCCTTTGGTGACAAAAGCAGACATACAGTAACTATTCACATACCTTTGCCCTTTACTTGAACTCATTAATCATATGTAACGGCATGTCAACCTGCGACTGGTATGCTGTGCTTCATTAACCAACCATCTCATAACTCATCGCTCGTCGCGGTAAAGAACATCAGTCTGGAAGTAGATACAGGTTGACCAAGTTTGTCCCAAAGTGAAATGGATATGTTGAAACTCACCCAGCCAAGCGGGAAATTAGGGTGATAGAGATATATGGTTTCTCAGGCGCTTTTAGTTTCATATTTAATCTGGCTCCTGTTTTAAGAGGGTGTCAAGAAGTCCATACTGATTGAGATTCCTTTCCCGTCTCCCTTTTCCCCTTCTCTTCAGTCGGCAGGCCCAAGAAAATCCCCAAGAATCCAACCGGCACACCGTCGGCGCATGGAACCATAGCCAAGAGCACCGCTAGCTCACTGAGCTGGTCTGCCCCCAGGAAGAGACCTCCGGTGGACTTCTTCCTCTTCAATGGGACTTCTCGTAAGACCCAGCGCAGGATACGCGAGCGGGACCTTGGGATCTTCCATCGGCCCTCCCCCCACCCCCCGGTGGCCGCCACGCCCCTCAAAGGCATTTTTGGATCCCCGTTCGAGGTGGACTCCTTCAGCAGCATCGCCAACGGTTATGCCACCTTTGCAGGTGGGGGCGGGAACTCCGGGGGAGTGCGGCCGGTCGGCGTGGTAACCGGGCCCCCACTGGGCGGTCTTCTGGAGTCGTCTTTGTCGGCGTCGTCTTCTGCTGGGGCTGCGGCCCCTGCCGCCGCGGTCAGGAAACCCACCAACGAGCGCCACAAGAGGCAGTTCTTGGTGAAGCTGGACCACGAGGGGGTGACGTCTCCCAAGACCAAGAACAGCAAGGCCCTGCTTCGGCTCGGCGGGGGCGGAGGGAGAGTCGGGAAGACCGTTGCCACCGCGGGAACGCCGATGCGATACGCCCACCCAGTGCTTCTCGCGAAGGACGGGAAAAAAGGGAGAGGGTTGAGGGAGATCGGTGTGATCAAGTCCCACCCCCTTCCGAAAAGCGCCCAACCCATAAGCAAGGGGATTTTGTCCAGCAGCCAAGGTGGGGACTACAGTCTGGACTACCCGAGCGACGTCCCCAGCTCATATTCTGAGCTGGATGAAGACGACGACGAAGAGGGTCAAGACCGCGATAGGCAAAGGAGCGCCGACGCCGCCGCCTCACTCCCCGGCGGGCGTTTCCTCTCCCGCCTCTCCCTGTGCTCCTCTTCCTCCACCTCCTCCTCCTCTTCGTCAGGCTCCCTGTCCTCCTCCTCTTCCGTCTGCTCCTCGGACAACGACTCCTCGTACTCCTCCGACGAGGAGTCCTCCTCGGTGCTGCTTCGCCGCGCGCTCCTCCAACAGGACAAGCACAAACGCCGGCAACATCTGACCTCTAACCCCCTGAACCCGGACACCGCCGCCACCTCCGGCCCGCTTCCGTCTCACGCCTACGTGGCCAAAGCCTCCCTGGCCGTCACCGGGTCGGGGCAGGTCAGGGCGGAGAGGACAGAGGACAGACAGGACTACGTTTCCAACCGTGGTGTTGTGGCTAACAATAGCGTAGCCAAATCCCAGGTCAAAAAGAAAGAGGCCGTCCTCGCCTCCCATCCGTCAAGCCAGAACAATCCAGGGAACCAGCAGCCCAAGACTGCTGCCAAGGAGCAGGCATCAGCCAAGCGGCAGAGGATGTCCTCCCCTGACCCACTGACCCGTATGGCTCCACACCTGCCAGGACAACAACTGTGGAAATGGTCCGGTAACCCCACACAGGTGAGACCCTCAGAAATAGTGGAGGTGGAAGGAAGCGTAGTGTTGTAGTGAGAACATGGCTGTGTAGTGAACAACATAGGATGTATAGACTTTGTGTACTCGCCATATCTTTGCTAAATATATACACACACTAAGTGTGTGACAGTGAACTGTAAAACTACAATATGTTTTGTACACATGTGTCGTGTTTGTTGTCGGTGTTGGTTGTGTACCAGTTTTATTAAAATCTTTAGCAGACCAAAACCAAAAAACATTGCATATGCTAATGTCCCTGGCAAGCAAGAAACTGAAAACACTGTCTGCCAACAGAGGAGGGGTCTGAAGGGTAAAGCCCGAAAGCTCTTCTACAAGGCTATCGTGCGGGGCAAGGAGACGGTCCACGTCGGGGACTGTGCCGTGTTCCTCTCCCCGGGTCGGCCCCAGCTGCCCTATGTGGGCCGGGTGGAAAGCCTGTGGGAGTCCTGGAGCTCCAGCATGGTGGTCCGGGTCAAGTGGTTCTACCACCCAGAAGAGACCCGCCTGGGCAAGAGGCACCGCGACGGCAAGGTAACCCCAGAAACCAAGCTTGTTTTGGTCACCAAACCACCACCAATGTGAAATCCAAATCTGGTGTTTTTGGTAGTTTTCTTGCCTTTTCATTAACCTGACCCATCCTGTCCTTCCTGTCCATCTTCTCCATCTTCATCCCCTTCTCCATTTTCTCTATCTTCTCTATCTTCTACATCTTCATCATCTTCTCCATCTTCTCCATCTTCTCCATCTTCTCCATCTTGTCCATCTTCTCCATCTTCTCCATCTTCTCCATCTCCATCCTACCCAGAATGCTTTGTACCAGTCAAGCCATGAGGATGAGAACGATGTGCAGACCATCTCCCACCGCTGCCAGGTGGTCGGCAGAGAAGAATACGAGCACCTGATTCGCCGACGTAAGCCCGGGGGCATGACCAACGACCTGTTCTACCAGGCGGGAACCTACGAGCCAACCACTGGCCAGCTGGTCAGCGCAGAGGGCATGGCTATTGTATCCTAGCAACCTACCTGCTTGGGGAGAAAGATCGGAATGTTGATGTCTGTCTCCGGCATGGCGGGTTCCATCACGTGCAGTCTGTAGAGGACGCTCTTCCTGATGGTCAGGTGGAGGGCGGGACTAATGGACAGCGGCGATGTCATCCACTCAAACACCAATCGGAGATGGAGCTTCCCCCCCTGTAAGACGACGCCCACAAGCGCTGCTGATTGGTGGGGTGAAGAGCAGCAAGATAACAGGGAGAAACTTGCACTGCAAGGTGGGATTTTTTTTATAGCTCTTATCAGATGTGGGCTGTGGTGCACGGAATCTCAACGAAACTGGTTTGGGAGGTAAAAACAAAAACAACAATCTGTGTGCCATTGAAAGCATGGATCTAACTACATCTAAATACAAGAGCGCTTGGGTGCTGAACGAGGTGGACGCTACCTCCACAAGCACTGGAATGTCTACGATGAAACACTGCAGAGTCTTTTTTCAAACACTCCACGACTGATTCAAACCAATACTCTCCTCCACAAACAGAGGAGTGTGTCATGAATGTGCAGTTAGAGAGAAAGAGAAAGAGAGGGAGGGAAGGGGGGGAGGAATGGAATGGAAAGAGAGGAAAGAGGAGGGCTAAAAGACTGTTTTGAGTGAAGAGGCTTTCCGTAAACCACACTGGGTTGCATGGCCTTTGCGGTCTATCGCCGGTCGCTGTAGTGTGACAAACGGCATCAAAACTGAGAGATCCCGTAACAGGACCTTAAACACTGTAGTTTAGTGTGTGTGTGTGTGTGTGTGTGTGTGTGTGTGTGTGTGTGTGTGTGTGTGTGTGTCTGTGTGTGTGTGTGTGTGTGTTTGTGTTTGTTTGCAGAGCGGCTGCAATGGCCTTGATGGCTATTTGACAAGCTCAGAGTAAATATCGGTTGAGGATGCGTGCGATGGTGTGTGTGTGAGAGCGTGTGCATGTGCGCGTGTGTGTTCCCACGTGCGCTTGTGCCTGTGATGATTGTGTGTGGGCTCACTGGTCATGGGCCTGGACTCCATCACAGCCTTCATAGTCTTTTTAAACTCTAAGAGTAAATCCCATGAATATACATCTGTTCACCGCATATTTGGTGTTGGACAGCCATATGAGTCAAGCCATACAAGTCAATACCTCTCTCGTATCCTCCTTTTCAAGTGTTTAGGTAGATGCACAGTCGCTTGGTCGAATGGCTGGGTAGTGTGTGTGTGTGTGTGTGTGTGTGTGTGTGTGTGTGTGTGTGTGTGTGTGTGTGTGTGTGTGTGTGTGTGTGTGTGTGTGTGTGTGTGTGTGTGTGTGTGTGTGTGTGTCGGCGTGCTTGCGTGACTGTGGGTGTGTGTGTGTGGTTTTTTTCATGGCCGCGGTCAGGCAAGAGCCTTACCTGTACAGCAACGTGTAAAATACATCATAAACTGTAAATAGTATACATATAATATTTGTTGTCTTTTAAATAGATGAATATGGAGGACCTTTTCTCAGTTGGGTTTTTTTTCTTACTTGGACTGGAGATGGGCGGGTGGTCGATCTGGTGGAGAGGACAGCAGGAACAGCCCCCTTCCTTTTCTCTTTGTGCACTGAATAGTATCAGATCTGAGAATGTGTGTTGATTCAGGGTCAAACTGTACAAAGAGTGTAAAATATAGCAGGCTTTTGAGGCCCTGCTCTAGGCAAGAGATTATCATTTAGTGGGGTTGTGGAGATTTTTGTAAAAAAAAAAAAAGAAGGCATTTTTGTAAGGCTCTTTTTTTTATGTGCATCCAAACATTATTATATGTCTTTGTTCTGTTGGGGTTATTATTCACTATGTCCTGTAAGGGGTTTCAAATGTCAGTTTTTTATTTTCATTCTTTTTTATAAATACTGGAAAAGAAACGTAGTTTCTGATTGTGTCTGATCCTTAAAGAATCTAGTCTGTGTAAATCTATATTAGCCTATATACCTTAATAATCCTTTATGATAATGTAGATATTTATCAGGCCCAAAAAAGAAAAGAAAAAGCGAAACATACCAAAGCGCATCAGAGTTTACACTTTGGAAGAATGCAATTATGAGACAAAAGATTTTTCAATCAATCCGAATCTGGGACCCCTGCAATCACCGAGGTATTTGAAGAAGACTTCCTCTCACGGACGGCTTGTGTTCGTTCGCCGTTGCCATGACAGCCTCTGAGAGGAAGAAAAAAATGAAAACAAAAAAACGAAACGCTGTAGCAACATTGTCTGCGCGTCGCCGGCGCTGATATGCACTTCAGGGGTTCCATGGCAACCAGAGTGGCGTCACATGACTGTGAAGGACAATCAGAGCCAATCAGACGGGACGGCGTATTTAAGAGACAAACAAAAACAAAGCGGATAAAAAGGATCAAGTCAGCTGTGTGCTTCTCGTGTCACTTTTTCTCCTGCTTTGCCAAAAAAAGTAGTCTGTTCGTCTTTTAATTTTTTTGTTGTGTTTGCTTGTTTTCTTGATTTTCTATTGTCTGACTGTTTATGCAAGCCTGGTTACACGTGTCTGTAGTCAATGTACAGAATGTACAGTGGGGGCACAACAGGAATGCAGCTGAGTTTTTTTTAATTATTTTTTTTACAACAAATGTTGCTGTTACACTGCGAAGCAAAAGCTTTAAGAGGAATCTAATGTGAAGTTCCATTTGGAGATATTACTTTGTAATGGGTCTTTAATCAATATTTGAGATGAAAACAACTGTATTTTCTTTCAGAAACACTGGATTCCGTTCTTACCATCGCCTTATTTTTACTTTTTTTTCGTGACATCATCACACAACAAATGTTTTTGGTGTTTAGACCCACTGGAACGCGGTTGAAATAGCCTCAACTAAAATATTAAAAAAGAATATTTCACTTAATTTCTCTTGAAATACGCCTAAATATTTCCTTATGTAAAAAGAAAAAGAAAACAACAAACAATTTATTTATCTTAATTTTATTGCCTATTTGTGTTTCATTAAAAAAAAGTCAAAGAAAAAAATACCTATACATTCAATGCATTTGTCCTTTTTCTTCTAACGGGCGTAAAAGTTTGGACTGAATGAGACTGCCACAATACAATACCTGAACAATACCTGCCATTTGGCTGGCAGATCACTGGAGCACTGGAGAAGGAAACACAGATGGAGGGAGAGGGTGGGGGGGTGAGGGAAAGCAGGCCTGTGAAACTATAACCTTCCTTGATGGAGAGAGAGAGAGAGAGAGACATTGAGAAGAAAGAGACAGACAGGGAAAGGGGTACATATATATAGAGAGAGAAGGGTTTAGGGAGAGAGAGAGAGAGAGAGAGAGGGCGAGGGGTGTATAGAGAGAGAAATTGAGAAGAGATATATAGAGAGAGAGACATTGAGAAGAAAGAGAGACAGAGAGAATGGGGTACATATATATATATAGAGAGAGAGAGAGAGAGAGAGAGAAAGAGAGAGAAAGAGAGAAACTGTATCCACCTGTGTTCCATGAGAATAGGATAAGGCAGGTAGGGCAGCTATTCAGAATAATCAAAACGGAACACGGCTATTAAGAAGACAAAGCACAGCTATCGACTTACCCCTGCAGAGACACACTGATTTAAAATCCAAACCATGTGTGTGCGTGGGTGTTTTTGCATGTGTGTGTGTGTGTGCATGTCTGTGTATATACGTTTGTGTATCTGTGTGTGTGTATGGGTGTGTGTGTGTGTTTTTGTGTGTCTCATGTATGCATGTTTGTGTGTACAGTTTATGTGTCTTGGTGTATCCGTGTGGGTGCGCACGCTTGTGCATGTGCATGGACTTGCATGATCCAAACACTTTCAAACTTCAGCAAACGATCTCATGCTTGTTTGCATTATATAATCACACACGCACACATATACACACACACATACCCACTTACACACACAAACACACAGCCAGACATACACACACACACACAGCCAGACACACGCACACACAGTGTGCAACTCTCTCTATGTCTTTGCGTGTACAAAACATACATGAACAACGACAGCCCAACAACCAGAGCCTGCCTTATCCCTTGCAGGGTGTCACATTTCCGGAATAAAGAAACTCACAGAGGACTGGCTGGGCTTCATTTGAAACTTCCTGCACCAGATTCACACCTTTTTATCCATCTGTAACTGTAGCCGTGGCAACTTGGCTCCTTTTGTAATGAGTATCTCCAGAGCATTGTACTCACGACTCTACCTCTGACCTGCCAGAGCCACTAGCTCTGTTTCTCCCCGCGACGCTCTCAGCTCAAATCCCTTTTTATCTGGAAAACTGTTGGCCGTGACATTCTCTCTTCGGCCAAACTCTGCCAACGCCACTTTGTCTACCTTTTGTTCCTGGGCAGCCCATAAACTCCCTGTTCGCCAGTCAGAGCGGGAAGAGTTGACTCACCTTTCTTCCGAGCACATTTAACTAATCATTCTCTAATCCAGACTCAAATATCCTGAGGTCAAGCCACACAATGACACACACCACATGCATACACATGTACACATCTGTTCTGCTAAAAGCACATGCTCTTTGTCTGAAAATGTGTGTGTTTGTGTGTGTGTGTGTGTGTATATTTTGGATTGTGTGTGTGTGTGTGTGTGTGTGATAGTGTGTGTGATATTCCATGTGTTTGGCCTTTGTGCTGAACACTGTAAGAGGTTTACCTTGTTATTGCAGAGACAGATATGAAACAGTCTGCAATACTGACCACGTACACACATGTGTCTGTACACACACACACAAACACACACACACACACACACACTGAACACACACACAGACCCTGCTTTTCATTGGTATTTTACATCCTCCTCGCCAGCCCCTCAATCAGCCAACGCCTTTTAAACATACAGACATTAAGTGCAGTCTTTGACTCTTATCTGCAGGTTTGCATTTGGCTTATCTGGTTGACATTGTTAAACTACTTTACCCAGAATGCTGCAGGAGATAGGGGCACAATGGGAGACTATGCAGGTGGCCTGGGGGTTAATGAAAGTAGGCTTTCACATTGTAAGAGCAAACACACCTTGGGCCTGTTTGTGTGTGTGTGTGTGTGTGTGTGTGTGTGTGTGTGTGTGTGTGTGTGTGTGTGTGTGTTTGTGTGTGTGTATGTGTGTCACACACAGCAGGGTAAACTGGTTAGAAAGGGTGGGGGTCATGGGATGGGATAGGGTAGGTAGGTCTAGGGAAGAGGGGGGGAGCAAACACACCACACCTCAAACATGTCACCAACCCAGTGAGCTCCGAGGCTATCCATCACAGATCGCTCAGCATATCACTGTGTGTTAGTGTGTGTGTGTGTGTGTGTGTGTGTGTGTTTGGTTGGCTTGGTGCACGTGTGTGCATGGAGCATGTGTGTGCATGTGTGTGTGTGTGTGTGTATGTATGTATGTGTGTGTGTATGTGAGGTGAAAGGGCACTGGTGAATGAAAGGAGCAATACAGTGAAAGCTTTCCATTTAGATATAGCCAGAGCATGTCACTGCAGTGAATGAATGGGTGTCAGCTGCACTGGGCTGAGATGCTCCTGCTGTGTGTTTGTATGTGTACGTGTGTGTGTGTCTGTGTGTGCGTGAGAGAGAGACAGAGAGAGACAGAGAGTGGGAGAGAGAGAGAGAGAGAGATTGTGTGTGTGCGTGGGTGCATGTGTGTCTGTGTGTGTGTAAGAGAGAGAGCGAGGGAGAGAGATTTGAATGCACATGCGTGTGTGTGTGTGTGTGTGTGTATGAGTGCATGTGTATTTGTATGTGTCTGTGTATGTGTGTGTGTCTGTGTGTGTGTGTATGAGTGTGTGTGTATGTATGTGTGTGTATGTGTTTGAGAAGATAAGTAGTCTTCTTTTCTTTTCTTTCATCGTTCACATCACATCCCACTGCTATCTTTCTCACTATATCTATCCGAGTGTGTGTGTGTGTGTGTGTGTGTGTGTGTGTGTGTGTGTGTGTGTGTGTGCGTGCGTGCGTGTGTGTCAGCCTGCCTGCATTTGTGAGTGTGTGTGTGGCTCATTGGACAGGCGAGCTGTCCATACAGTGGGTGTGACTCAGTGGTAGTTGTGCAACATATTCTGTGGCAACAGATGGTAGGCTTTCATAAATCATGGATTCCTGGCACTCAGTCATCATGTCTTCATGTTCTCCTACATTACAAACCCCTAAATGTGCTGGTTCTCCCTTTTTCCCGCTGGATTTCTTCACCTCAGCCCTCGCTTTCTCTTTCTGGCTCATTTAAAGCCATGTTTGACATTTGGTACCAGCAGTCACTGTGTTCAGAAGACATAGCCCTACCTAACCCTGTCCTAAGAAGGATCTGCCATTGTAAACATTAAGACTGTTTTCATTTTGTAGTCATAAAGAGTCTGGGAAAAAAGCACCAGATTTTAAACTAATAATTAAAAAAGACAAAATTAAATATACACTTCACATTGTACTATAATATACCCACCTTCTATTTTTGTTGTCTTTGAAGTTTGACTAAAGCTTAAAAATTTGAAGGAAGCAAAAGTGCTCTACCATAAATGCAAATTGCCCCATTTAGATTCTGCGTCGTCCTATTAACATTTAAGTAGGAAGATGAGTGGTGAAATATTTATTATTATTTTACTTGTTTCACATTTTAATGGTGTCCTTCTGGAATAGGAGAGAGAGGGAGTGAAAGAGAGAGAGAGAGAGAGAGCGAGAGAGAGAGAGAGGGAGAGAGAAAATCTACTCTTATTTGATTTTTCTTATTATTAATAAATGTCCAAACCCAAGTTAAATAAAAAGTAAAACACATGGAAAGCAAGAAAGAGTCCAAGGTAATAACCACCACAAGGAAAAATGAAGTATGGAGCATTTTAAATTATGTGAACATTATGAACTACAAAATAAAATTCACGCAGTGTATATTTTTTTAAGTAACTATATGCAGCCAAAACAGCTGCTGGATGGCCACACTGTCTTTAACTGATATTTTTAGGTCGCTCAAGGCAACACATCCATCCCCTTCTTTCTTTGACACACGAAAATACTCTCACTGTGGCCAGCACCAACATAACCATCATCACTATCAGCACATAATGGACAGACAGTCTGTGCCAGAAATATTATTTGGCGCTCTGTGTACATATACGTTGACCACAATACAAATATCGACATACCGATTGTACGTTCACTTGTGCCTACACGTGACTATACTGATGGACACTCACGCATGCCCATTTCACCAGCCAGTAGACATGTGAACATCGCTGGGATCTGTCGGCATGGTAGCCGTTTGTTTATGAACAATCAGAAGAGGAGACAACCACCACATGAGGAGTTGAGGCGGGACGTCGGAAATACGATTTGATTCGCCCATACCAACAACGCACACACACACACACAGCCACTTGGTAGGAGAACATAGGGAATATTTAGTCTCTGGGTGAGCTGGTGGAGTGTGTGTGTGTGTGTGTGTATGTGTGTGTGTTCGTTTGTTTGGGCGCAAATGTGTGTGTGTGCAAGTGATTTCGTGCATGTGTGTGTGTTTGTGTGCAAATATCTGTGTGTGTGCATGTGTGTGTGTGTTTGTGTGCAAATATCTGTGTGTGTGCATGTGTGTGTGTGTTTGTGTGCAAATGTGTGTGTGTGTGTGTGTGTGTGTGTGTGCAAATGTGTGTGTGTGTGTGTGTGTGTGTGTGTGTGTGTGTGAGGGACAGAAGCAGGGTGAGACATGAGACAGGGCTGCCAGAGCGTTGCCCCGGAGACAGCAGCTGAAGAGACATACAGTGTATTTATGACAACCGGGGACAGCAACCCACGGCTCACTCACAGCATGGGGCTGTGTTGCCATACACACAAATGCCCAGGCTCAGCAAGTAGAGCGGGTTGGCTGGCAGCTGGAAGGTTGCTGGTTCGACCCCCAGCTTTTCCTAGCTGAGTGTTGAGGTGTCCCTGAGCAAGACACCTAACGTGAACTGCTCTTGACAACCTGGCTGCTGCCTTGCATTGGCTGACACCATTGTTACGGTATGAATGTGTTTATGAATAGGTGAATGTGAGGCAAGGATTAAACAGCACTTTGAGTGGCCACTGGCCTGAAAATTGCGATGTAAATGCAGTACATTTACCATATTTACATGCACACACACAAACACACACACACACACACACACACACACACACACACACACACACACACACTAACATAACTAACATCCTAACTAAAGGTAATGATAACACATGGTCATTATTGAAAAGTTGTATTAAATTACAACTTCAACACAAAGTGCTAGGGGTGTGCTGACCTTGATGACAGGTTGATCTTGATTGACATTCATGTGACACTCAGCACCATCCAGGTATTAGCATTCCGTGTGTTTCTTTGGTTTCATTGTGGCGCTGCTTAATGCCAACTTTTGGCAGCAAAACATCCCTTCAGAAATATATCTGTGATATTGGCACTAGATCAATATTTTCATACATTATATGATCCCTCATTGAGTATTATAAGTCCTCTGTCGGTGAAAGATAAGACATAAATGCTATACGGTCAAAGTTGGGGTCTTTACAATTTTCTATTAACCTTCCTGAGATTTTTCTAGAATAATTTATATGTGCTGATCACATTTGCGTAATGACGTTTAGAGATTTTGTCGTGCTTCTGGTAATAACACAGGAAACCAGTGAAACTACATCGGAAACCAAGTTCAAAATAAAGCTCAGAGCTGTTTTCGTTACTACGCATGTCATTCGCACCGCTGATAGAAAAACACACGCCTCTTTAGACACACGATTACTATTATTACCATTCCAGATGTGAAATATTGCAACGTCTATGGGGTTAAACCAGGACACAAGAGGGAAGTGTCTGCCGTTTAATTTACTCCGATTTCTTCCGATGGCCTCTGGTATCGCTCAACATTACATCTCTCCGTCTGTGGAGTTACATCACCGCAGGCGGATCTTAGGAAGAGTAGCGCTCGAAATGCCAAACTGTCTACTCTTCTGTTAAGTGGTATATGGGATGTGCTGTAAGAAATCAGCCACTTTTTACAGTCGAAAGCCACTGTTTTTTACCTGCCCATGTCTTTTTTATGGCCTCCGTAAGACACAAGGGTAGAAGGGAAATGGCGACGCAGCAGATGACTTCTAAAAACATCCACACACAGGAACACAGTCGTGCTCGTGTTTCTGTTCTGATTTCTCTCATTGACTCAGTGTAATGCATGTGTGTGTGTGTGTGTGTATGTGTGTGTTTGGATGTGTGTGTGTGTGTGTGTGTGTGTGTGTGTGTGTGTGTGTGTTTTTGGGTGTGAAGGTGTGTGCATGGAGATGGATGAAGGAGAAAGAAAGGGATTATTTGAGGATTAAATGTGTGTGTGTGTGTGTGTGTGTGTGTGTGTGTGTGTGTGTGTGTGTGTGTGTGTGTGTGTGTGTGTGTGTGTGTATGGGTGTGAGGAAGCTGTTTCTGCATTGGGACCTTTTTCTTACCGCCCTATCTTACACACACTCGCAATGTGTGAGCTCTTGGCTCAAGGCAAGAGACTGAGCGTGCATTGCGTGTGCGCACATTTTGTGTGTGTGTGTGTGTGTGTGTGTGTGCGCGCGCGGCCTGGCAGCTGCGTGTTCTGTTCCGAGTACTCTTGGCAATGGATATTTGCTGTAACTGTTCCCACATGTTGTTGCAGCCTGGCACTGCAAGGTTACTGTCTTGAGCTGGGTCCGGGTGTGTGTGTGTGTGTGTGTGTGTGTCTTCATGTGTGTTCAAGTGTCAATTAGATGTGTCATTTATGCTCATAAACTAGATTATGTTCCATATGTTTATTGTGGGAGCATATATATGTGTGTGTGTGTGTGTGTGTGTGTGTGTGTGTGTGTGTGTGCATGCGTGCGTGCGTGCATGCACGGGCAAGTGGGTGTGTGTGGCCGTGTGTGTGCATGTGTGTAGGTGTGGCCGTGTGTGTGTGTTTGTGTGTGTGTGTGTGGGTGCGTGCACGTGTGTGCATGTGCGTAGGTGTGGCCGTGTGTGTGTGTGTGTGTGTGTGGGTGCGTGCACGTGCATGTGCGTGTGCATGTGTGTAGGTCCAGCCCACATGCTGGTGGACCAGCCTTCTACAGCAGTCCTCTAAACCGCAGACAAATGCCCGGCTCCCTCTGAGATAAAGAGCTGGAGGGGAGAAAGGAAATATTATTTTCCTCCTAAGAAAAACAATAAGTTCAAAGATACTTATATCACCGGTGTGTCACCGCAGATATATGTCATGCATGTCTATACCACACGCTACCTCTGTGTGTGTGTGTGTGTGTGTGTGTGTGTGACTGTGTGTGTGTGTGTGTGTGTGTGTGTGTGTGTGTGTGTCTGTGTGTGTGTAATTCACGTCACGTTTTCTGGTGGCTCAAAGAAAGCGTTTCATCTGTAATCATCCCTTCATCTTCTGCTGTGTGTGTGTGTGGGGGGATGGGTTGGGGGGTTGGGGTGTGTCTGTGTGTGTGTGTGTTTGTGTGTGTGATTGTTATGCTTTAATGTGGATGTGTTGGAATGCCTACATGTGTTTATCGGAAGTGCATCTGGTATTTTTGCACTGTGTTGTGTGTGTTTGTGTGTGAGTGTGTGTATTTCTACTCATGGGTGGGCTTATACGAGTGTGTCTGCTGTGTATGTGTATATATATATCCATATATATGTATGTGTGTGTGTGTTTGTGTGTGTGTGTGTGTGCTTGTGTGTCTCCATCCTGTGTGTGCAAGCATGTGCGTGTGTGTGTGTGTTGCTTGAATGTGTGTGTGTGTGTGAGTGTGTGTGTGTGTGTGTGTGTGTGTGTGGCAATGCACATGTGTATGTGTTTACATCACAAGGAGTGTGTGGATGTGGACTTCGTCTTTCAGCATGTGTGTGCGTTGGCATGCCAATGGCTCTTCACTCTTTCATCTCTTCAAGCGTTCATCACTCCGTCCTCCATCAATCATACCACCTCCCCACCCACACACACACTCACACACACACACACACACACACACAAACCCACACACACCAATCCTGCTTTTAAAAGATGCTATCTCTCTTCGCCACACTCACACACACACCCCCCACATACACACACCAACCACACACACATAAACACACACACACACACACCAACCACACACACACACACACACACACCACACCACACACACACACACACAGGTAAAAGCTCACTCTCAGGCAAACACATACACATAGACACATACTCGCATACACAGTCGCTCCCAAACACACACACACACAGACACACACACAAACTTGCACACAAGACAACACTAACACTACACAACATGAATGTACTGTATATACATACGTCTGCACACACACATATGCAATTGTGCACAGCTGTATATAAACACAGTCACATGGATAAACAAATGCAAAAACCACAGAGCTATACATAGACACATATACAAACACACAAAGACAAACACACACACACACACACACACACACATACTCACACAAAAAACAAACTGTCGTTCAGCTCACTACTGGTTGCCAGTAAACACACACATGCATGTGCACACTCCCCTGGACACACATACAGATGCATACATACACAGTTTCCATGGTGACAGATGGGCAGCCATGTGGAATGAGTGTGTACTCCCTTGGGGCATCTCCTTTGTCCATCTTTCCATCGCTTTCCTTTAGTGATGACAAGTTCTCTCTCTCTCTCCCTCCCTCACTCACTTCGTCTCTCTCCCTCTCCCTCTGTCTCTATGCCTCTCTCTCTATCTCTCTCTCTCCCCTCATTCTCCCTCTCTCTCCATCTCTTTCCCTCTCTCCCTTTCTCTCCCTCTACTGTTGTCTCAATGCCACTCCCTCTCTCTATCCGTCTCTCTCTACCCCTCTCTCTCTCCCTCTCTCTCTCCTTCTCTTTCTCTCTTTCTCTCTATCTCCCTCTCCTTCCCTCTCTCCATCTCTTTCTGTCTCTCGCCTGCCCACCCAGTATTATACATAATGCATGTGCTTCAATTCATAAGCTGAATTCCCTTGTTTTTTATCCAATTCAGCTCGCTGATGAACAGACGCTCTTTGTTACCAAACTATCTTCGTCAGAACACCGCCTTGTTTCCATACAAACACGGTTGGAGAAACAAAGGTGGGGTGTGTAGTAATAAAACACACACACAACACAACCGCACAAAGATCTTTCTTGAAAAATATTAGATTTCCGCTGTCGTAGTCCATGGCTTACAGAAGCCTATTTACTATTGTCTCCATCCGTGTAGTGATGTGCACTGTTCCTTCACGTTTCGATATTATTTGTATGTTTTTGTTGCACTGGTCTTGTATTGCATTGTCTTGAACCAGGTTTCTCAAATGGGGGTATGTGTGCCCCTAAGGGTACTTTAGAGGTTTTAAGTGGGTACTAGGAACATTATTGGTTTTGAACAATTGTACAATAATTCCACCTTTATAAAATTAATTTAATTGGATAATCACCTGAATACAATTAAGTGAATCTGAATACTAGTAGTAGATTTTGATAAATCTTTCCAATAAGAGCATATCACTTTAACTTTAAAAGGGTACTTGGCTGAAAAAATACCTAAATACAGTAGTAAAAATAGTTTGAGAACCACTGGTCTAGAATGTGTTTGATTGTCTAGAGTTATTTGTGCCATTGGGAGAACACTGGCTGTCTCAGGTCATAAGACTCTAATCAGATTTAATTACCAGATCATCATCTTCTACTCTCACCTTTTATGATAACTAATAGATAGTTCCTTCTGTTTGATATTCCCTGTCTTTTATCAAACCACCAATGTATTTTGTTGTGTAGTTTGGTTTTCTGGACGTCCCGTAGCCAAATTCCAGGGGACGGGCATGACTGACATGTGCTTGTTATGACCAGATAAATGTAGGCTGGACAGGGTGGCAGAGGGGAGGGAGGGAGGGCAGGAGGAGGGCAGGAGGGAGGGAGGGATCACGAACAGATGGGGTAATCTGTTGGTGATCCGCAAAAAACGACAACTCATCGCATTTGGATTGCATTTCATCAGCAAGATGATCCTTCCTTTCTCTCTTCCTGTGACTCATTCGGCAGCAGGCGACTGCAAGCTAGAACCCAACTGCGTCTTTTTTTTCGACCAAGCAATACAACGACAACAACAACATCAACAACGTCCAAGGCTGACCTGTTCTGCCTCTGAGGGCTAGCTGAACAGCACGACAGATGTCGTCGTTCTGTCCTAATGGACGAGCTTGACCGGCCCTTCAGGCCTCTCCCACTCACCTAGGGGTTCAAACGGCCAGGGGTCCCCACAGGAGCCCCTGCAGAGTCGCTCCTCAGCCCCTGAATCCCCCTCTCTGTCCGCAGGTTCACTGGGGAGAGTGGCTGCCTCATCTCGGTGCCCCATATGTTATATCGAGACGGATTCTGAACCAGTGTTGTAGAGAACAGCAAAGTGAGGGAAGTGAAACAGAGCAATCCAAAGTGGTCTTACTTATTACAGATCGGTAGCAAGTGGGTATTTTGTATCGCCCTGGTAACAAGATGGAGTCTCTTGCAATCTAAGCTCTCGTGTTCATTTGTGATTACTTATTTGTTACTTACTTACTTGTTATCACCCAGTCTTAACCAGTAAGTAGCCATGCGTTAACCACCTAACTACTACTCTGTGAAGGACATTTGACAATAAATAACATTTTATAATTACAGGTTGCTGCATGTCGTAACCTGAATGTTATTACTTCATTGTTGCCGATCTGTAAAGTACAAATAATACAAAATTTATATTTAAATCAGTCAACGGAGAACATCAGATGTGTACGACATGCCTCTACGATGGAGTCCGTGAACCGGGCCATTTCCTCGCTGACAGACGTTCAGTCACTCACATTGAGCAAGAATCTCTGTTGAGACCCATCTCAGATTCCTCTTAACTCAACCATGATGAGGATGATGCTGAATAAAACTGTTTTCAATAGGAGGCTTTTGTACTCTTTAATCAGAGTTTTTTTTAGTGACTGTCTCCCAGTATAAGCGTGTATGTGTTTCTGTGTACAACTATGTTTATGTAAGTGTGCGTCTGTTTGCTATGTGCATGTGTGTGTGCGTCTATGTGGCATGTGCGTGTCTGTGCGCTTGTGTGTATGTGTGTGTGTGTGTGTGAATAGGAAGATGTGAATTTATTATTTGGGTCTCTTTGTGAGCTGGTTTTCTTGTACATTCTATGGGAGTCAGAGATAGGGTCAAGGTAAATGGTGCGTGTGTGCGTGTGTGCGTGCTTGCGTGTGTGTGTGTGACAACGAATGTGTTTGCCTTGGTAATGTGCATTTGTGTGTTGTGTTAGAGGGAGGGGTAGAGTGTGGGAGAGAGAGAGAGAGACAGTAGGAGAAACAGAGTCAAAGAGTGACAGATAGATGGAAAGAGATAGAGAGAGAGTGACTTAGAGAGTGCTAGAGCGAGATAGAGTGAGAGAGATCTACCCCCTCCTGTCCTATGGCATGTGGAACATGCTGCTTCGCTGTTTTACAGGCCAGGCGCTAAGCTGTCTGTCAAATGCCAGAAATATATCCTGGATCGCTTACACACACACGCACACCCACACACACACACGCACAGACACACACACACACAGTCATTTTTAAACACACATATATGCAGTCACAGAAATGTACACTCATGCTCTTATTACACACACACACAGACACACCGGCACGCACACGCACACAGAGACACACACAGTCACTTTTAAACACACATATGTAGTCACCGAAATGTACACTCACACTCTTAATACACACACACACACACACAGACGCGTGCGTCGGGTGGTGTCAGCAGCCAGTCACCTCAGCAGGCGGGCCTGCTCTCTGCCAGGGCTCTTAAACGCGGTGAAACCCACCTCTCGGCCGGACTTTTTTATGACCCCTCTCGTCTTTTATGGGACCCCGTCTCCCCTTCCCATCTTTCCACCCCGTCTGTGATTCCGCCTGACCCATCTCCTGCCTCTTGAAATATCCCCTCTCCTTGGAAACAGCCTACGTCAGGGGTAGGCCGCCTCCACCGCTGCTGCTGCTGCTGCTGTCCTGACGAGATGGACTCTGATGTGTAGAGGCGCGGCTGCGGAATCGCCACCTCAGACCCAGAGCTTCCTGAAGAGATGAGTGCTAAAGAGTGAGTAGAGAGTAAGGGTTGAAGGGTTTATAAAGGTGCAGGATCCGTCCGCTCTACAGGGGGAACTGCTGTTTACAAGGAGAGGGGACAGAGATGGAGGTGTGTGTGTATGGGTGACGCTTGTTGGTCTGTGTGTGTGTGTGTGTGTGTGTGTTTGTGCGAATGTGTGTGGACACAAGCTCCCAATGTAAATTAAATGTAAATGAATGATTATATGTATACCACAAGATATATGAAAAAAATGGCGGTAGAGAGAGATTAGAGGAGGGATAGCTAGAGAGAGAGAGAGAGAGAGAGAGAGAGAGAGAGAGAGAGAGAGAGAGAGAGAGATCTTTAAGAGGGGCAGAAAGGAAAGAACATACAAGACAATGAACGGAGGAGAAAGGAAACAATGCCAGTATACCACCACACCAGATAGGTCTACCAACACACGCTACAGCATCCTACTGTTACGTTTCAGACAGGTTGGTTGGGTTCTATGGCTTATTGGGATGAAATCAGTCGCCATTAAAGCCAGTGTCGTGACCTTGAACAGTGTTCTCATTCTGTCTGTGAAGGTCGCGACCCCCCCTGGCACCCAGGCTGGGGGATCACCAGACACTAAGTGATGTAATTGCACATCATTACTCTTGCTGTCGGGGTGCCCTGACACCCTTTTCTTCTCACAAACCCCCCCCACCTCCCAAAACACGAGACAAACCCATAGGATGGCTGCCACTCAGGGGGGAAAGTCGTTAACCAATCACAGCATGCATTTGGTCGCCATGGGAACTAATGATAATAATAATCTGGAGGATCTCCTGGATAGCACGTTTATTTCATTTAAAAGCTAAATTAAAGTGGCTAAATGCAGAGCCGGCCACAGTGGCTCACAAAGTGGGTTGTTTAAGGGAAATGGGTGTGTATCCTCTCTCTCTCTCCTTCTCTCTCTCTCTCTCTCTCTTTCTCTCTCTCTCTCTTCCACTCACTCTCTCTCTCTCTTCCACTCACTCTCTCTCTCTCTCTCTCTCTCTCTCTCTCTCTCTCTCTCTCTCTCTCTCTCTCTCTCTCTCTCTCTCTCTCTCTCTCTCTCTCTCTCTCTCTCTCTCTCTCTCTCTCTCTCTCTCTCTCTCTCTAATCACAGACTCTTCCTGGTGCGTCTTCATTAACTGTGTGAGAAGGGACCAGAGACGCCGCAAGCAATTAATGCAACATCACAGTGCTGACGTTTATCACCCACCTACCATCCCACACACACACACACACACACACACACACACACACAAACGGAAATACGCAGACACAAACACACACATACACACACACACGTACATGTGCAAACATACACACACATACACACACACACACAAAGACATACACACACACATATATGTGTAGACACACACATACACATACATGCGTACGTATGCAGACACACATTCACACACACACACACACACACACACACATTCCCGGCTCCACGCGTCGCTAAAGGGCTTTAGGATGAGGGAGACCTCTGATTCACTCTGATTCATTGTTTTATCTTGGCACAGACGGATAGCCACCCCCCCCCCCCCCCCCCCCCCCCCCCCCCCCCCCCCACACACACACACACACACACACTCTATCTGTGTTTACATCAATGGAGTTATATCTTGATTAGCTTGCTTGGTCGGTTCCCTGAAATATAGTAAACCCCCCATGCTCGCTCTTTCTGTCTGCCTCTCTGTCTCTCTCCCTCTCTCTTTCACTCTTTCTTTCAGTCACAGTCCCTCTCTCTGTGTCCCTCTCTCTTTCAGTATCTCTCACTCTCTCTCTCTATTTCTCTCTCTGTGCTCTCCAGCGTCCAAACGTTTGGAGAAATTCTTCACACACACCTGACAGCAGAGAGAGAGACAGAGAGACAAAGAGAGAGAGAGACCCGACAGGGGCTCTTTCCCTCTCCCTCTCCCTCTCCCTCTCCCTCTCCCTCTCCCTCTCCCTCTCCCTCTCCCTCTCCTCTCTCTCTTTCTCTCTCTCTCCCCCCTCTCTCTCTCTCTCTCTCTCTCTCTCTCTCTCTCTCTCTCTCTCTCTCTCTCTCTCTCTCTCTCTCTCTCTCTCTCTCTCTCTCTCTCTCTCTCTCTATCCTGCCCCATCCTATTCTCACGGAACACAGTTGGATACAGTTTCTCTCTCGCGTCCTCCCTCTCTCTCTTGCTCTCTATATATCTCTCTCTGCTGACTTGGGGTCCCTGTACCACCGGGGCCCCATGGAGCCCTCTACCTTTGCCACGCCACACGGGTCAGCCGTGGAGAATAATAACCTGTAAATAAAGTCTTCCCTGGCTGTGGTTTTAATGTTCCCCCTGGGCTTCTGCGCTTCCCTGGAAATGCGCCTGCCTCACTCGGGTCAAGATATTTAATCTTTGTTTTATTAATAAAACATGTGTATACAACAGATGTTCTTTGCAGACAATTAGGACCTCTTCGCTCATTAGTTGGTGCGTAAACACCCGTTTGTGTGTGTTAGGCAGGAATTATTGCATGGAAAATAAATGCATAAAAAGGCTCTTACGGTAATATTTGTTGGTTTGTCTTTGGTTTACGCTGCTTTTGCGATTAAATGGGCTAGAGGAGAAGCTGTTGAGTGCTGTGATGCCATGGAGGCTCATATTAGGGCACACAAACCACAACCAACCACACACACATGCACTAACACACACACAAACACACACACACAATTTGGATAACATACTTCTTAATACTGTTTATTATTCAAACATACTTTAACATTTATGTCAGCAGAACAATAAACACACCTTAACTGTCTTCAGGTGTTATTGACTATTTAGCAATTAAAATGAATTAATTAATAACAAATAAAGCAAATAATGACTAAATGAACTGAGTGTATTTGAATAATAACCATCAATAATGACATAAGGAAATGATCAGATGGGAGTTCTGCCCTTAGGTGCAACGACCGACAAGTTTGGTCTCAGATGGTGCAATGAAATAGGGAATAAGAATAAAAACTAACTGTCAACAAGTTAGAGTTCTGCCTTCTCGCTCTCTCGCTCTCTCGCTCTCTCGCTCTCTCCCTCTCTCCCTCTCTCCCTCTCTCCCTCTCTCCCTCTCCCTCTCTCCCTCTCTCCCTCTCTCTCTCTGACTCTCATTATCCTATCTCATCGCTCTCGCTCTCTCTCGCTCTCTCTCTCTCTCTCTCTCTCTCTCTCTCTCTCTCTCTCTCTCTCTCTCTCTCTCTCTCTCCTATTCATCACTGACATACTTCTTCCCACCTGCTAGTGTGTGACGTCTGCTACTGTACCTGCTCACGACGCAGGTTGATGTCTGTGTTTCCTGTCATGTATTTTGCAGCCAAAGGTGGCTAATAATGTCATATAAAGTCCTGCCTCTGGGCACAGTCCTGTTGTCATGCTGTCATGCTGCCCTCATATTCGGAATCTGCTGGTGCGCACATTTCCCGCTTCCCTGTAAAATGGCCACACTGGTTTTGTGCTCCTTGTCACCATTTACTCCTTCTGTAACCTTAACAGTGCTCAGGCTTGTTCATCCCATATATAGGCGGCAGATGGGGGCTTGTAATTGCTTGGTGTTTAATAAATGGCTTCTAAATAGCCATATACACACACACAGACACACACACTCACACACACATGTATATATATATATATATATATATATATATATATATATATATATATATATATATATATAATTGCATATCCTATCAATTCTATAGCTCAAAGGCAGCGGCAGCAAAGGTGCAATCGACAGTTACGTAGAGATAGCTCAACCGATCCTTTGGTCTATTTTCTATGCAAAACCAAAGGGGGAACTTCGTTGGAAGCTCTCTGTTATCTAATGTTTGTTTAGGCCATGTTTGATCAGGAATTTGATGAGTTATTGGCAACATGTTTTTATTTAAAGTAGCAGGCCAGGGAATTCAAATTTTCCCAAGTCATCGCTACGTCTTCTACTCCTGTTTAGGGTTGTTCAAGATAGATGTTCAGTGGAAGGGAACTGGAGCGACAACTTTATTTGGTCAAAGAAAAAAAGAGACAGTAATCTTGGGAATCAGGTAAAAGCACAGTGTGATCTTTGTCACACACTAGGACAAAGCACACAGGCCAAATAATTTGGTGATATCACAGAAAAAGAAAAGTAGGCCACATACACACACAAGCACACACAAACACAGACACACACTCGCACTCACACTCATACTCACGTGTCTTTGTAGCAACAATAAATTGCAATTCACATCTGCCCTTGGGGGTGGGTATTCGCATACACCCAAGCGCTAATCTAGTTCAGAGCTAAGTTATCAGATAACAAACAAAGTGGCTCTGTAACTTCTCCATGGCTAGCCAGCCGTGACTTACAACGGACAACAAAATGGAGGCCAGGTTGCCGTCTTTCGGTGCTCCAGTGGGTAATTAATGATAAGATAGCACCGCGGCCCAGTGGGAAGATCTGCAGCACAAAAGAATGATGAAAGACTCAATGCAGTCACACACACACACCCACACACCCACACACACATACACACACAAAGACACACATGCACGTACACCCACCCACACACATACACACATACACGTACGCGTCACACACACACACACACACAAACATGCCTCACACACTAACACATACACGCACACTAACACATACATGCACACACAGCAGACGCACACGCACACACACACATACACACACACGTACTCACAGACTCACACAAACACGCGCACACACACATACACAAACACTCACACAAACATTCACTCAGACACTAGCACATCCACACACACTTACACAAACACTCACACAAAACACACAAAACACACACACACACGAGGCACATAACGAGACACTGATGTAACATGCAGTGTTGGAAATGTCAGACTATTTTAGGCCAATATACAATGTTATTAAATTTGCCAACAAAATATTTTCATAAGAACAAACAACAACAAAGAAAATACACAAATAAATGTTCAAGGTCATTAAAACTTGTCTGGAGTCAAATCAAACTTGTTGGCTACATTTTATCAGTGTGAAGCCACATTCCTAAAGACACTACACAGTCACACATTAACACACAACAACACACATTACGCGCTTAAATGTGGCTCGTACATACATTAACCACATCAATTTGACCCAAACTCACAACCACCCCCACCAACTAGATGAATCTGAAGACATGTAAGCACTCGTACATATGTGTAGAAAAGACTAAACACACATAAGAACAAAAGACATGCAGTAGAACTACACATACTGTATGCATTTACAGAAATTACACAAAGACCCAAACGCACACACACACGCCCCAATTACCTTCATGCATGCTCACACACGCTCATCAGCAGAGAGTCATCATCTCTACATTCTGCTGTCTACTGCTCTATCTGATGTCTCAGGGAACAGCACTGTGAATGATCTGGGTGAGTGGTCGTGAACTGGCGGCACGTAATGACTGAGCTATGCGGAGCCGAGATCCTTCTTTACTTTATCTAACTCCCCGTAACGCTGTCTCATGCTCGGCCGCTTCGCGAGGGAGGAGGAGGAGGAGGTGGTGAAGTAGGTGGAGGCGATAGAGGGGAATCAGGGATGGGTGCGATGCACCTAGACAGACAAGATCTGGCCGGTTCTGGCAGTCAACAATAACTGATGATGTGGCGTCACAGACGACTGCAGAACCCGAAAACATCGCGGCCACGCCCATGGGCTTGGTCGCCACGGTAACCAGGTAACCACCACCATGCCGCCACCGCGGGGTTTGTTGTTCATGTTTCTCATCGGACTTCTTGCTTGAGAATCCCAATTGTGGCAGATTGGTCCCACTCCTCCTACACACAAATACACATTACACACACACACACACACACACAAACACACACACAGACGAGTCATAATCACACACATGCAAGCTACATATAGTGCAGAAACACACACACACAGGCAAAAGCTGCATTAGACACACACAGGAATAAAGGGAACAAACAAAAGCATGGATACACGCACTCACGCACACACACACACACACGCACACATCCACATACACACATACAATTATGCAGCATAACACCCACGGATGGAAAAACTAAAGCACGGATACACCCAGACATACACACACACACACACACACACACACACACACACCCCACCTTCCCCCTAAGCAGGGATATCATGCATTCTAGGCCTATAATGCCAAGACGTTCAGTAATTGAATACAGGAGCAAAAAATTGGAGAGAATGACAGTGCTGAGAGATTATGTGAACTCAAACAGTAACATAATTAAGTGTGTGAGCACTGGAGTGTGTCGCAGCATTAGACGGCCTCTTAATGGTGTGTGTGTGTGTGTGTATGTGTGAGTGTGTGTATTGGTGTATGTGTGTCTGTGTGTGTGTTAGTACATGTGCAAATGTGAGTTTAGCTGTTAGTACATGTGTAAATGTGTGTGTCTGTATGTTTGTGTGTGTGTCTCTGTATGTTAGTGTGTGTGTATGTGTGTGTGTGTGGGGGGGTGTGTGTGGGTGTGTGTGTGAGGGGAAGGGGGTCAGTATCAAATCCCTCATATATAAAACTGATTTCTGATGGTCTCACTGCCAGTTCCACTGAGCACTGCATTATTATTGCAGTTGTCTCGTGGCTCACAAAAGCTTCAATGCGCCATTCAGACATGCGCACAACCTTCAATCAAATGTGGTTGTTATTTGATGCAACGCACGTCGCTAAACACTAGACTAAATAGACTTCAAAAACCTAACATCGATTTTTATTGCACAAACCATAACTCTCCGACACGAAACGGAAAATGAAACAATGTCCAGATTTTTGAACAACAAGGGTGTGTTTTTCTTCTTTTGTTCCAGACACTTCATCAGGTGTTCACAAAACGCTGTCGTCCTCCTGATTCAGTGTCTCCTCGCCGGCCACGGGTCAGAACCACGTCGTCAACCCACGGCTGATTTATCACGGCCAGGTTGCGCTCAGGTGCTGTTTAGTTAACAGGATTACCACCATTTATAAAGGTGTTTCATTACTGTACTAAGAGCCCACACGATGATCACTCACAAGAGCACGCGCACACAAACACGCACGCACACAGATACGCACACACACACACAGATTCTGCTTGCATGGATTCAACTCACGTGAGGGGAAAAAGGGCCCTAGTGGCTGACACAGATGTATGCACACACACGCATGCACACCCATACATACACACAACCGACACACACACACACACGCACATACATGCGCTAATTCCATCTGCTGACAACAAAACACAGCATACAACATCCATTATGGCCACAAAGCTAATTGGTAATGTGTGATGTGGGGGATGTGTGTTTGTATATGTGTGCATATGTGTGTGTGTGTGTGTGTGTGTGTGTGTGTGTGTGTGTCTGAGGAGGGAGAGGCATGTACACGCATGTGTGTATATTTGTGTGTGTGTGTGTTTGTGTGTATGTGTGTGTTTGTGAGGAGGGGGATGCATGTGTGTACATGTGTGTATATGTGTGTGTATATGGGTGTGTGTGTGTGTGTCAGTTGGAAAGGGAGGGTGCACATTGAATGATGGAGAGAAAGGAAAGCGAGGCATAATACAGACAGCGGGAGTTTGAGGTGTCTAGGGGTGGGGGTGGGGATTTTGTACACCTAAGGGTTCATATTTTTGCAGACTCGGATGCTCCGGCGCTCCCATCGACTCTACCTC